>CM032360.1:1146788-1510218 GCA_019023105.1 Diglossa brunneiventris
AAAAAAAGCAAAACCCAAACCCCAAGTACTGTTACGTGGATTTGTCATATTAATCCTTACAGTAAGTTATGTTTCTCTGTACTACTGGCTTCAGTTGGATTAGGGAAGAAAATGCTTTTAAAAATGCTAAATTACCTCAGTCTGTGACAACTCTTTGAGCCTTCAGTGGCAGCGATGGAGAAGAGCCCTTTCCTGGCTCTCTTGATCGGCCAGGCCTCCCATGTGGGCTCAGCAGTGTTTCTGGCCAGCCACTCTGTGGGTGCATTTTTTTCATGGATTTTCCCTGCATTTTGCCATCAGACCTTGGGCGTGGTGGGCTGGTGGCAAGAAGTGCCACAAAGCCGGGGTCCTGCCGAGGGAAGAAGGTGGCATGGAGCCAGTCACCACAGGTTGGTGTGTGTGAAGGTGACACACCTTTCTTGACTCACGCAAAGCCACCTTTGTGAGTCCAATGTGCCTTGAAACCTCCCTAATCATGATTGCTATACTGTGACCTTGGTGGCAAAGGTCTGATGACACAAAATGGGAGGAGACTCAAAAGGGCAGAGGTGGAGCATGGCTACAAAAGCTGGCAGAGCACTCCTGGCCTCTCTGGTGCCAGGCTTCCACTCTGCACGGCTCACACCATGCTGGTGGCGCTGCTTCTGCCCATCCGGTGCCTCCTGAGCCCGGCTGCGGCTGGGAGGCTGCTGGTGATCCCCATGGAGGGCAGCCACTGGCTCAGCATGAAAAAAGTGGCTGAGGAGCTGAGCAAGATGAGGGCACCAAATCGTGGTCATCGCACCGGACAGCAAAATCCTGATCGATTCCTCGGATGTCTACGAACTGAAAACCTACTCTGTGCCATTGATGAAGGAGGATGTGGAAGAACATGTACGTTCCCTCAGTGCCAAAGCTTTCAGCCAAGAGCCCTTCCTGGTGAGATTCTGGAAGCTTTTGCAGGAGTACGGCAGAGTGGAAATCCTTTTCCTGCTTCGTGCAAGCCTTGCTGCAGAACCAAGAGCTGTTGAAGTACATTGGAGAGGGTCACTTTGATGCCTACTCACGGATCCCGTGTCACCCTGTGGGCAGATCATTGCCCTGCACTTCTCCATCCCAGTGTTTTCTTCCTGCGGCTGGTTTCCGTGTGCCTTGGAGGTTCGCGCGCTCAGGGCCGGACCCGCCGTACTACGTCCCACGCATCGTTCTCAGAAAAACACCGACACATGACCTTCTCCAGAGGGTCAGGAACTTCCTGATTGCCCTTTCCGAGTCCTTCATCTGCAATATTGCCTATACTATGTTTGAGGAGCTGGCTTCAGAGTTCCTCCAAAAACCCCATGACAATGACGGAGATTTAAGTCACGGATCCATCTGGCTGAGGAGAATCGACTTTGTCTTTGAGTATCCCATGCCTGTCATGCCCAACATGGTTTTCATTGGAGGCATCCACTGTGAAGAGAAGAAGCCCTTATCTCAGGTCAGTGGCTGCTTGGGAGAAGTTGGACCTGCATGGTCCAAGTGAGGTGTTTGAGTGGGATGAATATTATCTCTCTCTTGGTGGGGGACTATTTACAAGCGCCTGAGGTGTTGGCACAAGGGCAGTGGCTGTAAGCTGCCAGAGGAAAGGATTAGACAGGATATTGGGAAGAAATTTTTCCCTGTTAGAATAGGTAGGTCCTGGCACAAGTTGCTCAGAAAAGCTGTGGCTGCCTGAGCCCTGGAAGTGTCCGTGTCCAGATTGGACAGGGCTTGGAACAACCTGGGTTAGCAGGTGTCCCTGCCCATGGCATGGGGTGGAAAGGGATGAGCTTTAAGGTCTCTTCGAACACAAACCATCCTGGCATTCTACAAAGACCAGCTCCCTCTTTCAAATTTGTGTTTTCTGTCGCGCGTTTTTTACAGGAATTCAGGATATCCTGCCATGGTTTTATTGCAAAGGTTTTGGGATCTCCTGGCACGGATTAATTAGAGAGGTCCAGGGCTGTCTTTTCATGGGTTTATTAGAGGGGTTTGGTGATCTCTTTCTGGATTTGTTAGAAGGGTTTGGGGTTCTATTTTCATGGATATACTGGGTGGGTTTGGGATCTCCTGCCCATGAGTTTAATAAAGGATTTTGGGATCTCCAATCATGCATTTATTACAGGGGTTTGGGAATCGCCTGTCATGGGTTCGTTAGAGGGTCTTGGGCATTTATTGTCATGAATTTATTAGAGGGATTTGGGATCTCCTATCATAAGTTTATTATAGCAGTTTTGGCATCTCTGACCTGATTTATGAGAGGGATTGGGCATCTCCTGCAATGGATTTATTGGTGGGGCTTGGGGATCTCTTTCATGGATTTATAAGAGGTAGTCTGGGATCTCCAGTCACGGATTTATTCCATCCTTGGCCGGCGTGTTGTAGCTACCCTAATAATTCCCTCCTGAATATTCCCTACTCATTCCTGAGCCTGGCAAAGGCCCAGCCTGCATCTGACAGAATCATCCATCTTGGAAGAGACCTCCAGGATCACCCAGTCCCAGCCTCACACCAGCACTGCCATGGTCACCCCTAAGCCACATCTCCAAGTGCCACATCCAGGCTCCTCCTGGACACTTCAGAAATGGTGACTCCACCACCTCCCTGGGCACATTATCCCATTGCTTAACCATTCTTTCAGTGAGTTTTTTGTTTCCTAATACCCACTTTGAGCCTCCCCTGGCACAACTTGAGGCCATTTCCTCTCATCGTTTCCCTTGGGACACAGCAAGACAGCGCGATCCCACCCCAGGTCCCGTTCAGGGAGATGTAGAGTATGCCAAGGTCCCCCCTGAGCCTCCTTTTCTCCGTAAACACCCGCAGTTCCCTCAGCTCGGGAGAGTTTTTAACCCCTTCTCCAGCTCTGTTACCCATCCGTGGACAGGGCTGCCCCCAAATTTGTGCCTTTTCACCCGAAGCCAGCCTTCCCACTGTCCCTTTGCTCAGGTGCCAAGAGGGAGCGACTTTGATCTCGTACTGCCTTGAACCCAGCAAATTCCAGAATTCCTGGCTGGTGTAACTGGGATAACCAGGCCAACTGAGGGAGCCTCTGACCAGTTCACCAACACTGAGGTGCTCATTAACTTCAGCAGTCCTGGGATTGCCTTTGCACCCACACCTCACGCTGAAGGTTTGGATGGAAAATCAATCCTGCCACAGGAGGGGAGGGGAGGGCAGGACATTTCCCTGCCAGCCCTCTCCTTATCCCACTTTAGCAAACAGCTGGGTGCCATCACAAAATACAGAAATGAACTCTTCTTTGTGAGAAAGTTCTCTTTTCTAAACTGGTCAGCTTCCCAAGCCCCAGTTCCAAGTGTGCTTTATAAAAATCTGACCATATTTAGTACTTGTTACTGTGATGTTTTTCCTTTGCGGTTTATTAATAGAAGATTCAGAGAGTGTTTTAGTCTCTTTTACCTCAAAGCTTCTCCCCCCCTACTCTGATGCTGAAAAAATTGGTTTTCTGGAAAGCCATCCTGACATAAAACTGCTCTCTGCCAGGTTCCCAGTAGAAATAATTAAAGACATGGGTAAACCAGGAAAAACAAAGAAATAAGGCATGTATGACGAAAACAATGTGCAGTTCATTGTGGTGCATTGACCATGGCATGAAGGCAGAGAGAGAACTTGTGTGTCTGAGGGATGGAGGCTGCATGGCTCTGAATATCCTGGGGTGCAATATTTTTAATTTCGCCATCAGTGGCAATGCTGTGCGGCTGGGGAAATCAGCTCTGTGCTGAACCTGCTCCTGTGCTGAGTCAGGTCTGAAACCTGAGCCTCCAGAAGTTGCTAAAACTCATTCAGTGCTGGTCAGAATCCTGGTGGGGAGGGGTTTTCAGCTACCCAGGTGCCACCTCCCAGGCTGGGAAACAACTCTGTAAAGTGAGAGCTTGATCTATACAGAGAGAGGCCAGCCCCTGTCAGCACCTCTTTGTGCTGTCCCTGGCACTGAGAAGATTCCTGCAGCTCAGAAGAGCTCTGAGCCTTGTCCCGAGGGTCTCGTGCTCCATCCCTGGAGGAATCACCTGAGGATCCGTGTCTCCAACTCAGAGAGGCTCTTTTTCATTTGTTACTGTGGGCTTGGGGGTTGCTCACACCAACGTCGCCTCCCTGGGTCCTGGCCAAGGTGGAACACAAGACACAACAAAGGTGAGGAGTCCTGAGGGATCCCAGTAGCACGGTGAGGAGCTCATGGAACATTGAGGAACTCCAGTGACTCAGCAGTCAAGAGGTCACCAAATCTTGGCTTTCCAAGTAAGGAGGGAAAAGGCAAAATAAACTACCCACAATCCAAAGCAGTGAATCATTAACAACGGGATGATCAAGAGGACAGAGTTCAACAACTCCAGCCATCAGTTTCTTTCCAAAGCATCTTCAGGCTACAACCTGCAGGAGAAATCTCGTCCACAGCCCCTACTGCAACCACAGTGACATGGCTTTGAGGCTTTGCTGTACCTGGATTTCAAACCTCCTCCTCCTCCTGCCCGGCCTCTCGCACGGAGGGAAGCTCCTGGTGGTGCCCATGGTGGGAAGCCACTGGCTGAGCATGCAGGAAGTGGTGGAGAAGCTGAGCGAGAGAGGACACGAGGTGGTGGTGCTGATGCCCCGAGGTGAGCTGGCAGATGGAGACCACGCAGGCCTACAAGGTGGTCACGCATCCGGTGAGCCAGACCCTGGAAGAGCTGGATAACGCCTTCCAGGAATACCTGGCCGTGCACCTGGTGCAGAAGCCTTTCCCCCTCAATGCCCTGGCCATGTACAACGCCTCAGTGCATGTTTTCAGCAAATTCTTTGGTCAGTGCAAGGACCTGTTCCACAGCCAGGAGACCCTGAAGTTCCTCAACCAAAGCGGCTTTGATGCCATCCTAATGGTCTCTTCATGTGTGGGGCCATCCTGGCTCATCATCTTTCTCTTCCCTTTGTGTTCTTCATGAGGGGATTTGGTTGCAACCTGCACTTTGCAGCCCCACATCCCCAAGCCCTCTGTCCTACGTCCCGAGACTCTTCAGCTTCAACTCAGATCACATGAGTTTTTTCCAGAGGGTGGAAAATGCCCTGATTTCCCTCCTGGAGCTTGATTACTGCAACGTCTACTATGCAGAGGCGCTTAAGCTTTCCTCAGAAGTTCTTCAGAGGGAGGTGCCCTGATGGACCCTGGTGAACTCCGCTGCCATTTGGATCCTGAGGTTTGACTTTGTGTTTGAGTACGTCAGGCCAGTGATGCCCAACATGGTCTTGGTGGGGGGCATCAACTGTGCGAAAGAAGAAACCACTGCCTAAGGTAAAGTTCCTTTGCCTAAAATGGTACATTTCCCAGTGAAAAAGTCATCTGTGGTTCCAGCAAGTTTATTGCCACTATTGTTTGTTATTTCTAAAATTTGTGGTAATGATTTAATTCAGGCAGGTTTGAGTAGTGTTTCCCATAGGCTGAAATCAAACAACCTTGATAGGGACTTACTTGAATTGATGAGGGTTTTGTGACAAACAAACAAAATGGATTTCATCAGCTAGATGGGAATTACTGTCCACAGTGAATGTGTCTTAACCACCAACGAGATCCAGTTTTGATTTCATTTTAATGGCATCTGACATCTATTTCTTTTATCTGATCAAAAACCCAAGAGTCATCTTTTCTTTCTAACTAGAGGATCAGCAGAATCAGCTGATTCACTTTAGTTGTATTTTCATGACAAATTATTTGCAAACTGGCTGTCTGTGTTAGGTTACTCCTGTTTGTGGGGGTGGATATCAATGTTGCAATGAAATGGCAAGAAATGATCTTACAGTCGTGGATTGGATGAAAGACTCATGAATGCAGAACTCAGAAAAGTTCTCATACCTTGACATTTGCTTTTAGAAGAATTGTTCTGCACGGTCTTCAAGCTAATCTAGAAATCTAAATCTCTTTTTCATAGTCAAGATGCAATCTCTAAAATGGTAACACTGGACATTTCTATCCAGGCACAAAGCAGGACACACATCTCTTTCCCAGGGAATTGCTCCCTCACTTCTGAATTGTGGTCACGCAATATCTCCTCTGCACAATGTCTTGGAGCTGGAGGGTGGGATTTTTTCTTCCTCTTTCAGATTTCTTGGATGCTCTTTGACAGGCTGTTGGAGAGCTCCAAACATGATAAACAAGGCAAAGAATAATAATCTTAACAAGAATATTAGTATGAAATTGTATCAAAGCTATTCTGTCACCTCAGGGTTCAGGAGAGTTGGTGCTGGTTTGAGATTTAAGAGGCAAATTCTTGCTGGTTCCACAATATAAGTCTTACATTTATATCCTAAAGGTCTCAGAGCTACAAGGAGTTCATAACTTTGGCTACAAGGGCAGAGACCTCCTGCCATCATGTATCCCTGCCAGCTCCTGTCTTCACATTCCTGTCAGGTGAAAATCACAGGTTTCACACCTGAAAAATTGTGTCTTGGCCTTTTCCAGCCAAATGCTTTGCCATTGAAAATCCCATTGGGTCCAGAGTAGAAAATACACCAAGCAGCAACTTCCAAGGTAATTTGCTCAACTCTTGTCACAGCAGTTGCAATGGAATCTTTGCATCCAGATTCCCTGCACTGAATGACAATTATTTGTAAATCCCTTTAGTGTCCTGCTTTCAGTCTGTGCCATCTCCCACCTCTCCTGTGCTGGGCCTCTGTAGAAATTGGTTTTCCATGTGTAAGGGTGGTTCTTCCATGTCCAGAATGACAGAGTGGAGCTACTCAGGGCAGTCCCAGCCACCCTTTGGGTGTCATGAGACAAATGTCTTTGCCTCAGGCTGTAAGGATTTGTTTTCTCCTGCCGTGAGGATGCTGGGAGTCCCAGCAGCACTTATAAAAAAGAGCGGGAAAACGTTGTGCTGATGGCAGCTTCTGATCACAAGGACTCCTCCTTAGCACCCTGCCAAAGGCTTTGCTCTGGCATTGCTTTCACTTGCACACAGACAAAACCTTCCTGCAGTGGGATTAGTGGGAGGTGTCACACCTTCTCCTCGATCTTGTCTTGCTCACCATACATGACACGGGTTTTCAAGACAGCAACCAAAGACCAAAACTCCTTTGTGTGCCTGTGCCGGCCTCCTTTCCCTTTGTTTGCCCTGAACTCATCCATGAGTTCACTTTTTGGTGTAGTGCCAGGAGGAAGAAGCCAATGGGGACCATTCTGCTCAGATTTGGGATTGCCTGGTACATCCTGGTGGCCGTGACATCTTTGTAAGAGGTGCAGGTTTGGCTGCTCCAGGGGCTGGGAATTCAACATCAGCCTCATGGCCTCAGGAATGGAGTTGCATCCATTCTATGGGTGTATTTTTATTAATTTCTCACTGTGTATTTACCAGGTCAATGGTTTTAACCACGATTATTGTTACAACATGACATCCCTGCTCTTGGTGTCACAGACTTAGTGCTGACAGTGAGTGTGAAGGTTAAACATTAACAGAAAGTACAAACGTTTTTGTAAGGACACGGCTTCCCTTCCCTTCAACAAACACAGGGAAAATCACAGCCTAATCATGCCCATATTGGGAAGTTAAATATTAGTTTCTGCAGCAATAAATTCCCTGCTTACTCAGCATGAACCATGGTATAAAGGAGTGCGTGGATCCCTGCGGAGCAGAACCCTTTGGATCAGTCCCAGCAAAATGGCTCTTTTTTACGAGGCACGTGGATACTTCTCGTCCTGACGCTGTCTTTAATCCTGGCTGAAGGTGGAAAGATCCTGGTGGTGCCTCAGGATGGAAGTCACTGGCTCAGCATGCGCCCAGTAGTGGAGAAACTGGGGCAAAAGGGACACGAGGTTGTTGTGCTTGTACCCTCCACCAGTCTGTATATGAAGTCAGAGGAGCCTCAGAATTACACAGTCCAAGCCTATCCAATCCCTTACACGGAGGAATACTTGGGGAAAAAGCTCAAGGCCTTCCTTTGTTCATGCTCATTTATTGAACAGTCTGTTTGGAATTTTGTTCTGACCTCGTATCAAAGCACGATAGAATCTCCTCGGTCTTCTTCACCAACTGTAAGAGTCTTCTACAGAACGTGGAGCTGATGCAGTACCTGAAAGAGAGCAAATTCGACTTGATTTTCACAGATCCCATCCTGATGTGTGGGCCCCTGGTGGCTGAGTATCTTGCCCTTCCTTCTGTCTACTTCCTGCGGGGCTTCCCTGTGGAATGGATTCTGATGCCACCCAGTGTCCAAGCCCTCCTTCCTATGTCCCCAGGTTGTTCTTGGATAATTCAGACAGCATGACGTTTTCCCAGCGGGTGAAGAACATTGGTCAGTCTGCTGGAGCTCTTCTACTGTAAGCCTCTCTATGAAACTTTGAAGAGCTTGCGTATGAGGTTTTCAAAAGAAAGTGACGGTGACAGAACTCCTGAGCCGTGGATCCTTCTGGCTGATGAGATACGATTTTGTCTTTGAGTTCCCGAGCCAGTGATGCCAAACGTGGCTTTAATTGGAGCATTAACTGTGTTCAGAAGAAAAAAACTGTCTCAGGTACAAAATTTTCTTTTGTTTTTATATGGAAAAGGCAAAGTATAAATGTATCGTAGAATGGCAGAGTGGTTTGGGTTGGAAGGGACCTTAAAGATTATCTCATTCCATCCCCCTGCCACCCTGGGCAAGGATGTCACTCCCATCCTTACATCAAACCCTGACTGACAACAGCTGGTGTTCAAAGATTGAGATCCTGCATGATGCAGAAATGTTATTTCCTAATGCCCAGCATTGAGATTCTATCACATCCTGCCAAAGCCTTATCAGACTTAATTAGGACGATTTAACTGACATGTAGTTTGTATGCAAATTAGAGTCTCTTTTGTTGACCTGAAGAACTTTGCTGTCCTCCTCTCCCAGCTGTCTCGTGCACTGTCCATTTCTCCCCTCTCCTTTTATCCACAGCGAAGGTTATAGGAATGCAGGGTTTGCCTATTTTCTACCTCAGCCATCCCCTAGATTGATTCCTTTCCATCTGCCTTTATTGTCAAGGTGTCAATATCTAAGCCCCAAAAGAAATCCTCCTCCAGTTCCATCCTCCCCTTCTCTTCAAGATTATTGAATGAGGCTTTAAGCTGTCCTGGTTATGGATATCTCCTGTAAATTTCCATTTGGGCCATTGTGGACCAACCTTCCCGTGTTCATTTGGCAGCCCTGTCTGAGGTTATGGCCTGTCTTCTGTGCATCTCCTTGGTCTGAGCTGTTTGAAAATTCCCATTAAATTAACCCATGGTGTAAACTACCAAGATGGGATCAGCTTGGGTGATGGAGCTGCTGCTCCTTTTGGAGGGCAGGTTCTCAGCAATGTCCAAGATTTCCCACCAGGCTTGGGAAGGAACCTGCAGAAACTGTATGGGGAAAAAATCCAGCAAGATTTTAAAACCCAGAATGCCCTGGAGAAGGAAATTGTTCCCTGTATTCACCTGCTTATAGGCTTTAAGGAGAAGTTATCACCAGCATTAAACCCCTGGAATTTATAACCAAGAAGGACTTGGACACAGGGTTGAGGTCATGAACTGACCAACATTGGTCATGAACTGACCCCTCACTGGCCATGAACGATTCATGACTTTGTGCACTCGAGAGGTGTTGTTGGTCTTTGTTATCTGGGGTACAAGGGTGAAATGCTCTTTCGCAACTTCATTTTGTACTTGATAGGAGAAGGGGTTAGCTGAAAGTTCTATGGAGAGATGGGAAAGATTTTCTGCTGGCTGCTTATCTTCCAAAAAAATGCAAGTGTGCATTTTGCAAAATTTTTTCTCAGGGGTGGCAGCTGGTTTTGTCTATTGAAAAAAAAGCAAAACCCAAACCCCAAGTACTGTTACGTGGATTTGTCATATTAATCCTTACAGTAAGTTATGTTTCTCTGTACTACTGGCATCAGTTGGATTAGGGAAGAAAATGCTTTTAAAAATGCTAAATTACCTCAGTCTGTGACAACTCTTTGAGCCTTCAGTGGCAGCGATGGAGAAGAGTCCTTTCCTGGTTCTCTTGATAGTCCAGGCCTCCCATGTGGGCTCAGCAGTGTTTCTGCCCAGCCACTCTGTGGGTGCATTTTTTTCATGGATTTTCCCTGCGTTTTGCCATCAGACCTTGGGCGTGGTGGGCTGGTGGCAAGAAGTGCCACAAAGCCGGGGTCCCGCTGAGGGAAGAAGGTGGCATGGAGCCAGTCACCACAGCTTGGTGTGTGTGAAGGTGACACACCTTTCGTGACTCACGCAAAGCCACCTTTAAAGTCCCAACGTGCCCTGAACCCTTCCTGATAATTTCTCGCTTTCTGTGACCTTGGTGCAACATTGCAATGATGCAAAATGGGAGGAGAGAGTCAAAAGGCAAAGGTGGGGCATGGCTACAAAAGGTGGCAAATCATGCTTCAGTTGCTTTCCAAAGCATTTTCAGGCTACAACCTGCAGGAGAAATCTCTTCCACGGCCCTCACTCCGACCACAGAAACATGGCTGTGAGGCTTTGCTGTGCCTGGATTTCTATCCCCCTCCTCCTCCTGCCCGGCCTCTCGCACGGAGGGAAGCTCCTGGTGGTGCCCATGGTGGGAAGCCACTGGCTGAGCATGCAGGAAGTGGTGGAGAAGCTGAGCGAGAGAGGACACGAGGTGGTGGTGCTGATGCCCGAGGTGAGCTGGCAGATGGAGACCACGCAGGCCTACAAGGTGGTCACGCATCCGGTGAGCCAGACCCTGGAAGAGCTGGATAACGCCTTCCAGGATTACCTGGCCGTGCACCTGGTGCAGAAGCCTTTCCCCCTCAATGCCCTGGCCATGTACAACGCCTCAGTGCATGTTTTCAGCAAATTCTTTGGTCAGTGCAAGGACCTGTTCCACAGCCAGGAGACCCTGAAGTTCCTCAACCAAAGCGGCTTTGATGCCATCCTGACGGATCCGGCCTTCATGTGTGGGGCCATCCTGGCTCATCATCTTTCTCTTCCCTTTGTGTTCTTCATGAGGGGATTTGGTTGCAACCTGCACTTTGCCGCCCCACAGTCCCCAAGCCCTCTGTCCTACGTCCCGAGACTCTTCAGCTTCAACTCAGATCACATGAGTTTTCTCCAGAGGGTGGAAAATGCCCTGATTTCCCTCCTGGAGCTTGATTACTGCAACGTCTACTATGCAGAAGCGCTTAAGCTTTCCTCAGAAGTTCTTCAGAGGGATGTGTCCCTGATGGACCTGGTGAACTCCGCTGCCATTTGGATCCTGAGGTTTGACTTTGTGTTCGAGTACGTCAGGCCAGTGATGCCCAACATGGTCTTTGTGGGGGGCATCAACTGTGCGAAGAAGAAACCACTGCCTAAGGTAATGTTCCTTTGCCTAAAATGGTACATTTCCCAGTGAAAAGTCATTGTGTTGTTCCAGCAAGTTTATTGCCACTATTGTTTGTTATTTCTAAAATTTGTGGTAATGATTTAATTCAGGCAGGTTTGAGTAGTTGTTTCCCATAGGCTGAAATCAAACAACCTTGATAGGGACTTACTTGAATTGATGAGGGTTTTGTGACAAACCAAACAAAATGGATTTCATCAGCTAGATGGAAATTACCGTCCACAGTGAATGTGTCTTAACCACCAACCAGATCCAGTTTTGATTTCATTTTAATGGCATCTGGCATCTATTTCTTTTATCTGGTCAAAAACCCAAGAGTCATCTTTTCTTTCTAACTAGAGGCTCAGCAGCATCAGTTGATTCACTTCAGTTGTATTTTCATGAGAAATCATTTGCAAACTGGCTGTCTGTGTTAGGTTACTCCTGTTTGTGGGGGTGGAATATCAATGTTGCAATGAAATGGCAAGAAATAATCCTACAGTAGTGGATTGGATGAAAGACTCATGAATGCAGAACTCAGAAAAGTTCTCATACCTTGACATTTACTTTTACCAGAATTATTCTGCAGGGTCTTAAAGCTAATCTAGAAATCTGAATCTATTGTGATAGTCGAGATGCAATCTCTAAAATGGTAACACTGGACATTTCTATCCAGGCCCAAAGCAGGACACACATCTCTTTCCCAGGAAATTGCTCCCTCACTTCTGAATTGTGGTCATGCAATATCTCCTCTGCACAATGTCTTGGAGCTGGAGGGCTGGGATTTTTCTTTCCTCTTTCAGATTTCTTGGATGCTCTTTGACAGGCTGTTGGAGAGCCCTCTAAACTTGATAAACAAGGCAAAGAATAATACTCTTAACAAGAATATTTGGATAAAATTGTATCAAAGATATTCTATCACCTCAGGGTTCAGGAGAGTTGGTGCTGGTTTGAGATTTAAGAGACAAATTCTTGCTGGTTCCACAATATAAGTCTTTACATTTATATCCTAAAGGTCTCAGAGCTACAAGGAGTTCATAACTTTGCTACAAAGGCAGAGATCTCCTGCCATCATTGTATCCCTGCCAGCTCCTGTCTTCACATTCCTGTCAGGTGAAAATCACAGGTTTCACACCTGGAAAAATTGTGTCTTGGCCTTTTCCAGCCAAATGCCTTTGCCATTGAAAATCCCATTGGGTCCAGAGTAGAAAATACACCCAGCAGCAACTTCCAAAGAAATTTGCTCAGCTCTTGTCACAGCAGTTGCAATGGAATCTTTGCATCCAGATTCCCTGCATTGAATGACAATTATTTGTAAATCCCTTGAGTGTCCTGCTTTCAGTCTGTGCCATCTCCCACCTCTCCTGCGCTGGGCCTCTGCAGAAATTGGTTTTCCATGTGTAAGGGTGGTTCTTCCATGTCCAGAATGACAGAGTGGAGCCACTCAGGGCAGTCCCAGCACCCTTTGGGTGTCATGAGACAAATGCCTTTGCCTCAGGCTGTAAGGATTTGTTTCTCCTGCGTGAGGATGCTGGGAGTCCCAGCAGCATTTATAAAAAGAGCGGGAAAACGTTGTGCTGATGGCAGCTTCTGATCACAAGGACTCCTTCCTTAGCACCCTGCCAAAGGCTTTGCTCTGGCATTGCTTTCACTTGCACACAGACAAAACCTTCCTGCAGTGGGATTAGTGGGAGGTGTCACACCTTCTCCTCAATTTTGTCTTGCTCACCATACATGACACGGGTTTTCAAGACAGCAACCAAAGACCAAAACTCCTTCTTTGTGTGCCTGTGCCAGCCTCCTTTCCCTTTGTTTGCCCTGAACTCATCCATGAGTTCACTTTTTGGTGTAGTGCCAGGAGGAAGAAGCCAATGGGGATCGTTCTGCTCAGATTTGGGATTGCCTGGTACATCCTGGTGGCCGTGACATCTTTGTAAGAGGTGCAGGGTTGGCTGCTCCAGGGCTGGGAATCAACATCAGCCTCATGGCCTCAGGATGGAGTTGCATCCATTCTACTGGGTGTGTTTTTATTAATTTCTCACCGTGTATTTACCAGGTCAATGGTTTTTAACCACGATTATTGTTACAACATGACATCCCTGCTATTGGTGTCACAGACTCAGTGCTGACAGTGAGTTTGAAGCTAAATATTAACAGAAAGTACAAACGTTTCTGTAAGGAAACGGCTTCCCTTCCCTTCCACAAACATGGGCAAAATGACAGGCTAGTCACGCCCGTATTGGGAAGTTAAATATTAATTTCTGCAGCAAATAAATATCTAAGCCCAAAAAGAAATCCTCTTGCAGTTCCATCCTCCCCTTTTATTGCAGAATTGAATGAAGGGTTTTAAGCTTTCCTGGTTATGGATATCTCCTCTGAATTTCCATTGGGCTATTGTGGACCAACCTTCCGTGTTCATTTGGCAGCTTTCTGAGGTTATGGCCTGTCTTCTGGCATATCCTTGGTCTGAGCTGTTTGAAAATTCCCATTAAATAATCCATGGTGTAAACTACCAAGATGGGATCAGCTTGGGTGATGGAGCTGCTGCTCCTTTTGGAGGGAGGTTCTCAGCAATGTCCAAGATTCCCACCGCTTGGGAAGGAACCTGCAGAAACTTCATGGTAAAAAAAAATCAGCAAGATTTTAAAACCCAGAATGCCCTGGAGATGGAAATAGTTCCCTGTATTCACCTGCTTACAGGCTTTACCCAGAGGTTGTCACCAGCATAAAACGCCAGGAATTTATAACCGAAGAGGCCACAGGTTGAGTCGGACACAAGGGTTGAGGTCATGAACTGACCCCCCAACAGTCATGAACTGACCCCTCACTGGCCATGAACGATTCATGACTTTGTGCACTCGAGAGGTTTTGTTGGTCTTTGTTATCTGTGGGGTACAAGGGTGAAATGCTCTTTCGCAACTTCAATTTGTACTTGATAGGAGAAGGGGTTAGCTGCAAGTTCTATGGAGAGATGGGGAAAGATTTTCTGCTGGCTGCTTATCTTCCAAAAAAATGCAAGTGTGCATTTTGCAAAATTATTTTTTCAGGGGTGGCAGCTGGTTTTGTCTATTGAAAAAAAAGCAAAACCCAAACCCCAAGTACTGTTACGTGGATTTGTCATATTAATCCTTACAGTAAGTTATGTTCTCTGTACTACTGGCATCAGTTGATTAGGGAAGAAAATGCTTTTAAAAATGCTAAATTACCTCAGTCTGTGACAACTCTGTCAGCCTTCAGTGGCAGTGATGGAGAAGAGTCCTTTCCTGGCTCTCTTGATAGGCCAGGCCTCCCATGTGGGCTCAGCAGTGTTTCTGCCCAGCCACTCTGCGGGTGCGTTGCGTTTTTTTCATGGATTTTCCCTGCGTTTTGCCATCAGACCTGGGCGTGGTGGGCTGGTGGCAAGAAGTGCCACAAAGCCGGGGTCCCGCTGAGGGAAGAAGGTGGCATGGAGCCAGTCACCACAGCTTGGTGTGTGTGAAGGTGACACACCTTTCTTGACTCACGCAAAGCCACCTTTGTGAGTCCCAACGTGCCCTGAACCCTTCCTGATAATTCTCGCTTTCTGTGACCTTGGTGCAAAATTGCAATGATGCAAAATGGGAGGAGAGTCAAAAGGGCAAAGGTGGGGCATGGCTACAAAAGGGGGCAAATCATGCTTCAGTTGCTTTCCAAAGCATTTTCAGGCTACAACCTGCAGGAGAAATCTCTTCCACAGGCCCTCACTCCGACCACAGAAACATGGCTGTGAGGCTTTGCTGTGCCTGGATTTCTATCCCCTCCTCCTCCTGCCCGGCCTCTCGCACGGAGGGAAGCTCCTGGTGGTGCCCATGGTGGAAGCCACTGGCTGAGCATGCAGGAAGTGGTGGAGAAGCTGAGCGAGAGAGGACACGAGGTGGTGGTGCTGATGCCCGAGGTGAGCTGGCAGATGGAGACCACGCAGGCCTACAAGGTGGTCACGCATCCGGTGAGCCAGACCCTGGAAGAGCTGGATAACGCCTTCCAGGAATACCTGGCCGTGCACCTGGTGCAGAAGCCTTTCCCCCTCAATGCCCTGGCCATGTACAACGCCTCAGTGCATGTTTTCAGCAAATTCTTTGGTCAGTGCAAGGACCTGTTCCACAGCCAGGAGACCCTGAAGTTCCTCAACCAAAGCGGCTTTGATGCCATCCTAACGGATCCTCTCTTCATGTGTGGAACCATCCTGGCTCATCATCTTTCTCTTCCCTTTGTGTTCTTCATGAGGGGATTTGGTTGCAACCTGCACTTTGCAGCCCCACAGTCCCCAAGCCCTCTGTCCTACGTCCCGAGACTCTTCAGCTTCAACTCAGATCACATGAGTTTTTTCCAGAGGGTGGAAAATGCCCTGATTTCCCTCCTGGAGCTTGATTACTGCAACGTCTACTATGCAGAGGCGCTTAAGCTTTCCTCAGAAGTTCTTCAGAGGGATGTGTCCCTGATGGACCTGGTGAACTCCGCTGCCATTTGGATCCTGAGGTTTGACTTTGTGTTTGAGTACGTCAGGCCAGTGATGCCCAACATGGTCTTTGTGGGGGGCATCAACTGTGCGAAGAAGAAACCACTGCCTAAGGTAATGTTCCTTTGCCTAAAATGGTACATTTCCCAGTGAAAAGTCATTGTGTTGTTCCAGCAAGTTTATTGCCACTATTGTTTCTTATTTCTAAAATTTGTGGTAATGATTTAATTCAGGCAGGTTTGAGTAGTTGTTTCCCATAGGCTGAAATCAAACAACCTTGATAGGGACTTACTTGAATTGATGAGGGTTTTGTGACAAACCAAACAAAATGGATTTCATCAGCTAGATGGAAATTACCGTCCACAGTGAATGTGTCTTAACCACCAACCAGATCCAGTTTTGATTTCATTTTAATGGCATCTGGCATCTATTTCTTTTATCTGGTCAAAAACCCAAGAGTCATCTTTTCTTTCTAACTAGAGGCTCAGCAGCATCAGCTGATTCACTTCAGTTGTATTTTCATGACAAATTATTTGCAAACTGGCTGTCTGTGTTAGGTTACTCCTGTTTGTGGGGGTGGAATATCAATGTTGCAATGAAATGGCAAGAAATAATCTTACAGTAGTGGATTGGATGAAAGACTCATGAATGCAGAACTCAGAAAATTCTCATACCTTGACATTTACTTTTACCAAAATTGTTCTGCGCGGTCTTAAAGCTAATCTAGAAATCTAAATCTCTTTGTGATAGTCAGATGCAATCTCTAAAATGGTAACACTGGACATTTCTATCCAGGCCCAAAGCAGGACACACATCTCTTTCCCAGGAAATTGCTCCCTCACTTCTGAATTGTGGTCATGCAATATCTCCTCTGCACAATGTCTTGGAGCTGGAGGGCTGGGATTTTTCTTTCCTCTTTCAGATTTCTTTGATGCTCTTTGACAGGCTGTTGGAGAGCCCTCTAAACATGATAAACAAGGCAAAGAATAATAATCTTAACAAGAATATTAGTATGAAATTGTATCAAAGATATTCTATCACCTCAGGGTTCAGGAGAGTTGGTGCTGGTTTGAGATTTCAGAGGCAAATTCTTGCTGGTTCCACAATATAAGTCTTTACATTTATATCCTAAAGGTCTCAGAGCTACAAGGAGTTCATAACTTTTCTCCAAGGGCAGAGACCTCCTGCCATCATTGTATCCCTGCCAGCTCCTGTCTTCACATTCCTGTCAGGTGAAAATCACAGGTTTCACACCTGGAAAAATTGTGTCTTGGCCTTTTCCAGCCAAATGCCTTTGCCATTGAAAATCCCATTGGGTCCAGAGTAGAAAATACACCCAGCAGCAACTTCCAAAGAAATTTGCTCAGCTCTTGTCACAGCAGTTGCAATGAATCTTTGCATCCAGATTCCCTGCATTGAATGACAATTATTTGTAAATCCCTTCAGTGTCCTGCTTTCAGTCTGTGCCATCTCCCACCTCTCCTGCGCTGGGCCTCTGCAGAAATTGGTTTTCTATGTCTAAGGGTGGTTCTTCCATGTCCAGAATGACAGAGTGGAGCCACTCAGGGCAGTCCCAGCACCCTTTGGGTGTCATGAGACAAATGCCTTTGCCTCAGGCTGTAAGGATTTGTTTCTCCTGTGTGAGGATGCTGGGAGTCCCAGCAGCATTTATAAAAAGAGCGGGAAAACGTTGTGCTGATGGCAGCTTCTGATCACAAGGACTCCTTCCTTAGCACCCTGCCAAAGGCTTTGCTCTGGCATTGCTTTCACTTGCACACAGACAAAACCTTCCTGCAGTGGGATTAGTGGGAGGTGTCACACCTTCTCCTCGATCTTGTCTTGCTCACCATACATGACACGGGTTTTCAAGACAGCAACCAAAGACCAAAACTCCTTTGTGTGCCTGTGCCGGCCTCCTTTCCCTTTGTTTGCCCTGAACTCATCCATGAGTTCACTTTTTGGTGTAGTGCCAGGAGGAAGAAGCCAATGGGGATCGTTCTGCTCAGATTTGGGATTGCCTGGTACATCCTGGTGGCCGTGACATCTTTGTAAGAGGTGCAGGGTTGGCTGCTCCAGGGGCTGGGAATTCAACATCAGCCTCGTGGCCTCAGGAATGGAGTTGCATCCATTCTACTGGGTGTATTTTTATTAATTTCTCACCGTGTATTTACCAGGTCAATGGTTTTAACCACGATTATTGTTACAACATGACATCCCTGCTATTGGTGTCACAGACTCAGTGCTGACAGTGAGTTTGAAGCTTAAATATTAACAGAAAGTACAAATGTTTCTGTAAGGACACGGCTTCCCTTCCCTTCCACAAACATGGGCAAAATGACAGGCTAGTCACGCCCGTATTGGGAAGTTAAATATTAATTTCTGCAGCAAATAAATATCTAAGCCCAAAAAGAAATCCTCTTGCAGTTCCATCCTCCCCTTTTATTGCAGATTATTGAATGAGGGTTTTAAGCTTTCCTGGTTATGGATATCTCCTCTGAATTTCCATTTGGGCTATTGTGGACCAACCTTCCCGTGTTCATTTGGCAGCCTTTTCTGAGGTTATGGCCTGTCTTCTGTGCATATCCTTGGTCTGAGCTGTTTGAAAATTCCCATTAAATTAATCCATGGTGTAAACTACCAAGATGGGATCAGCTTGGGTGATGGAGCTGCTGCTCCTTTTGGAGGGCAGGTTCTCAGCAATGTCCAAGATTTCCCACCAGGCTTGGGAAGGAACCTGCAGAAACTTCATGGGGAAAAAAATCCAGCAAGATTTTAAAGCCCAGAATGCCCTGGAGATGGAAATAGTTCCCTGTATTCACCTGCTTACAGGCTTTACCCAGAGGTTGTCACCAGCATAAAACGCCAGGAATTTATAACCAAGAAGGACTTGGACACAGGGTTGAGGTCATGAACTGACCCAACATTGGTCATGAACTGACCCCTCACTGGCCATGAACGATTCATGACTTTGTGCACTCGAGAGGTGTTGTTGGTCTTTGTTATCTGGGGTACAAGGGTGAAATGCTCTTTCGCAACTTCATTTTGTACTTGATAGGAGAAGGGGTTAGCTGAAAGTTCTATGGAGAGATGGGGAAAGATTTTCTGCTGGCTGCTTATCTTCCAAAAAGTGCAAGTGTGCATTTTGCAAAATTATTTTTTCTCAGGGGTGGCAGCTGGTTTGTCTATTGAAAAAAAGCAAAACCCAAACCCCAAGTACTGTTACGTGGATTTGTCATATTAATCCTTACAGTAAGTTATGTTTCTCTGTACTACTGGCATCAGTTGGATTAGGGAAGAAAATGCTTTTAAAAATGCTGAATTACCTCAGTCTGTGACAACTCTTTGAGCCTTCAGTGGCAGCGATGGAGAAGAGTCCTTTCCTGGCTCTCTTGATAGTCCAGGCCTCCCATGTGGGCTCAGCAGTGTTTCTGCCCAGCCACTCTGCGGGTGCGTTTTTTTCATGGATTTTCCCTGCGTTTTGCCATCAGACCTTGGGCGTGGTGGGCTGGTGGCAAGAAGTGCCACAAAGCCGGGGTCCCGCTGAGGGAAGAAGGTGGCATGGAGCCAGTCACCACTGCTTGGGGTGTGTGAAGGTGACACACCTTTCTTGACTCACGCAAAGCCACCTTTGTGAGTCCCAACGTGCCCTGAACCCTTCCTGATAATTTCTCGCTTTCTGTGACCTTGGTGCAACATTGCAATGATGCAAAATGGGAGGAGAGTCAAAAGGGCAAAGGTGGGGCATGGCTACAAAAGGTGGCAAATCATGCTTCAGTTGCTTTCCAAAGCATTTTCAGGCTACAACCTGCAGGAGAAATCTCTTCCACGGCCCTCACTCCGACCACAGAAACATGGCTGTGAGGCTTTGCTGTGCCTGGATTTCTATCCCCCTCCTCCTCCTGCCCGGCCTCTCGCACGGAGGGAAGCTCCTGGTGGTGCCCATGGTGGGAAGCCACTGGCTGAGCATGCAGGAAGTGGTGGAGAAGCTGAGCGAGAGAGGACACGAGGTGGTGGTGCTGATGCCCGAGGTGAGCTGGCAGATGGAGACCACGCAGGCCTACAAGGTGGTCACGCATCCGGTGAGCCAGACCCTGGAAGAGCTGGATAACGCCTTCCAGGAATACCTGGCCGTGCACCTGGTGCAGAAGCCTTTCCCCCTCAATGCCCTGGCCATGTACAACGCCTCAGTGCATGTTTTCAGCAAATTCTTTGGTCAGTGCAAGGACCTGTTCCACAGCCAGGAGACCCTGAAGTTCCTCAACCAAAGCGGCTTTGATGCCATCCTAACGGATCCTCTCTTCATGTGTGGAACCATCCTGGCTCATCATCTTTCTCTTCCCTTTGTGTTCTTCATGAGGGGATTTGGTTGCAACCTGCACTTTGCAGCCCCACAGTCCCCAAGCCCTCTGTCCTACGTCCCGAGACTCTTCAGCTTCAACTCAGATCACATGAGTTTTTTCCAGAGGGTGGAAAATGCCCTGATTTCCCTCCTGGAGCTTGATTACTGCAACGTCTACTATGCAGAGGCGCTTAAGCTTTCCTCAGAAGTTTTTCAGAGGGAGGTGTCCCTGATGGACCTGGTGAACTCCGCTGCCATTTGGATCCTGAGGTTTGACTTTGTGTTTGAGTACGTCAGGCCAGTGATGCCCAACATGGTCTTTGTGGGGGGCATCAACTGTGCGAAGAAGAAACCACTGCCTAAGGTAATGTTCCTTTGCCTAAAATGGTACATTTCCCAGTGAAAAGTCATTCTGTGGTTCCAGCAAGTTTATTGCCACTATTGTTTGTTATTTCTAAAATTTGTGGTAATGATTTAATTCAGGCAGGTTTGAGTAGTTGTTTCCCATAGGCTGAAATCAAACAACCTTGATAGGGACTTACTTGAATTGATGAGGGTTTTGTGACAAACCAAACAAAATGGATTTCATCAGCTAGATGGGAATTACTGTCCACAGTGAATGTGTCTTAACCACCAACGAGATCCAGTTTTGATTTCATTTTAATGGCATCTGACATCTATTTCTTTTATCTGATCAAAAACCCAAGAGTCATCTTTTCTTTCTAACTAGAGGATAAGCAAAATCAGTTGATTCACTTCAGTTGTATTTTCATGACAAATTATTTGCAAACTGGCTGTCTGTGTTAGGTTACTCCTGTTTGTGGGGGTGGAATATCAATGTTGCAATGAAATGGCAAGAAATGATCTTACAGTCGTGGATTGGATGAAAGACTCATGAATGCAGAACTCAGAAAAGTTCTCATACCTTGACATTTGCTTTTAGCAGAATTGTTCTGCAGGGTCTTAAAGCTAATCTAGAAATCTAAATCTCTTTTTCATAGTCAAGATGCAATCTCTAAAATGGTAACACTGGACATTTCTATTCAGGCACAAAGCAGGACACACATCTCTTTCCCAGGGAATTGCTCCCTCACTTCTGAATTGTGGTCACGCAATATCTCCTCTGCACAATGTCTTGGAGCTGGAGGGGTGGGATTTTTCTTTCCTCTTTCAGATTTCTTGGATGCTCTTTGACAGGCTGTTGGAGAGCCCTCCAAACATGATAAACAAGGCAAAGAATAGTAATCTTAACAAGAATATTAGTATGAAATTGTATCAAAGCTATTCTGTCACCTCAGGGTTCAGGAGAGTTGGTGCTGGTTTGAGATTTAAGAGGCAAATTCTTGCTGGTTCCACAATATAAGTCTTTACATTTATATCCTAAAGGTCTCAGAGCTACAAGGAGTTCATAACTTTTCTCCAAGGGCAGAGACCTCCTGCCATCATTGTATCCCTGCCAGCTCCTGTCTTCACATTCCTGTCAGGTGAAAATCACAGGTTTCACACCTGGAAAAATTGTGTCTTGGCCTTTTCCAGCCAAATGCCTTTGCCATTGAAAATCCCATTGGGTCCAGAGTAGAAAATACACCAAGCAGCAACTTCCAAGGTAATTTGCTCAACTCTTGTCACAGCAGTTGCAATGGAATCTTTGCATCCAGATTCCCTGCACTGAATGACAATTATTTGAGTGTCCTGCTTTCAGTCTGTGCCATCTCCCACCTCTCCTGTGCTGGGCCTCTGTAGAAATTGGTTTTCCATGTGTAAGGGTGGTTCTTCCATGTCCAGAATGACAGAGTGGAGCTACTCAGGGCAGTCCCAGCACCCTTTGGGTGTCATGAGACAAATGCCTTTGCCTCAGGCTGTAAGGATTTGTTTCTCCTGCGTGAGGATGCTGGGAGTCCCAGCAGCATTTATAAAAAGAGCGGGAAAACGTTGTGCTGATGGCAGCTTCTGATCACAAGGACTCCTTCCTTAGCACCCTGCCAAAGGCTTTGCTCTGGCATTGCTTTCACTTGCACACAGACAAACCTTCCTGCAGTGGGATTAGTGGGAGGTGTCACACCTTCTCCTCGATCTTGTCTTGCTCACCATACATGACACGGGTTTTCAAGACAGCAACCAAAGACCAAAACTCCTTCTTTGTGTGCCTGTGCCGGCCTCCTTTCCCTTTGTTTGCCCTGAACTCATCCATGAGTTCACTTTTTGGTGTAGTGCCAGGAGGAAGAAGCCAATGGGGATCGTTCTGCTCAGATTTGGGATTGCCTGGTACATCCTGGTGGCCGTGACATCTTTGTAAGAGGTGCAGGTTTGGCTGCTCCAGGGGCTGGGAATTCAACATCAGCCTCATGGCCTCAGGAATGGAGTTGCATCCATTCTACTGGGTGTATTTTTATTAATTTCTCACCGTGTATTTACCAGGTCAATGGTTTTAACCACGATTATTGTTACAACATGACATCCCTGCTCTTGGTGTCACAGACTTAGTGCTGACAGTGTCTTGGTGCTGGCTGTGAGTGTGAAGGTTAAACATTAACAGAAGGTACAAACGTTTCTGTAAGGACACAGCTTCCCTTCCCTTCCACAAACACAGGCAAAATCACAGCCTAATCATGCCCATATTGGGAAGTTAAATATTAGTTTCTGCAGCAATAAATTCCCTGCTTACTCAGCATGGACCATGGTATAAAGGAGTGTATGGATCCCTGCGGAGCAGAACCCTTTGGATCACTCCCAGCAAAATGACTCTTTTTTACCGAGGCACGTGGATACTTCTCGTCCTGACGCTGTCTTTAATCCTGGCTGAAGGTGGAAAGATCCTGGTGGTGCCTCAGGATGGAAGTCACTGGCTCAGCATGCGCCCAGTCGTGGAGAAACTGGGGCAAAAGGGACACGAGGTTGTTGTGCTTGTACCCTCCACCAGTCTGTATATGAAGTCAGAGGAGCCTCAGAATTACACAGTCCAAGCCTATCCAATCCCTTACACGGAGGAATACTTGGGGAAAATGCTCAAGGCCTTTGTTCATGCTCATTTTATTGAACAGTCTGTTTGGAATTTTGTTCTGACCTCGTATCAAAGCACGATAGAAATCTCCTCGGTCTTCTTCACCAACTGTAAGAGCCTTCTACAGAACGAGGAGCTGATGCAGTACCTGAAAGAGAGCAAATTCAACTTGATTTTCACAGATCCCATCCTGATGTGTGGGCCCCTGGTGGCTGAGTATCTTGCCCTTCCTTCTGTCTACTTCCTGCGGGGCTTTCCCTGTGGAATGGATTCTGATGCCACCCAGTGTCCAAGCCCTCCTTCCTATGTCCCCAGGTTGTTCTTGGATAATTCAGACAGCATGACGTTTTCCCAGCGGGTGAAGAACATGCTGGTCAGTCTGCTGGAGCTCTTCTACTGTAAGCCTCTCTATGACAACTTTGAAGAGCTTGCGTATGAGGTTTTCAAAAAGAAAGTGACGGTGACAGAACTCCTGAGCCGTGGATCCTTCTGGCTGATGAGATACGATTTTGTCTTTGAGTTCCCGAGGCCAGTGATGCCAAACATGGCTTTAATTGGAGGCATTAACTGTGTTCAGAAGAAAAAACTGTCTCAGGTACAAATTTTCTTTTGTTTTTATATGGAAAAGGCAAAGTATAAATGTATCGTAGAATGGCAGAATGGTTTGGGTTGGAAGGGACCTTAAAGATTATCTCATTCCATCCCCCTGCCACCCTGGGCAAGGGATGTCACTCCCATCCTTACATCAAACCCTGACTGACAACAGCTTGGTGTTCAAAGATTGAGATCCTGCATGATGCAGAAATGTTATTTCCTAATGCCCAGCATCGAGATTCTATCACATCCTGCCAAAGCCTTATCAGACTTAATTAGGACGATTTAACTGACATGTAGTTTTTATGCAAATTAGAGTCTCTTTTGTTGACCTGAAGAACTTTGCTATCCTCCTCTCCCAGCTGTCTCGTGCACTGTCCATTTCTCCCCTCTCCTTTCATCCACAGTGAAGGTTATAGGAATGCAGGGTTTGCCTATTTTCTACCTCAGCCATCCCCCAGATTGATTCCTTTCCATCTGCCTTTATTGTCAAGGTGTCAATATCTAAGCCCCAAAAGAAATCCTCCTCCAGTTCCATCCTCCCCTTCTCTTCAAGATTATTGAATGAGGCTTTAAGCTGTCATGGGTATGGATATCTCCTGTAATTTCCATTTGGGCCACTGTGGACCAACCTTCCCGTGTTCATTTGGCAGCCCTGTCTGAGGTTATGGCCTGTCTTCTGTTCATCTCCTTGGTCTGAGCTGTTTGAAAATTCCCATTAAATTAACCCATGGTGTAAACTACCAAGATGGGATCAGTTTGGGTGATGGAGCTGCTGCTCCTTTTGGAGGGCAGGTTCTCAGCAATGTCCAAGATTTCCCACCAGGCTTGGGAAGGAACCTGCAGAAACTGCATGGGGAAAAAAATCCAGCAAGATTTTAAAGCCCAGAATGCCCTGGAGAAGGAAATTGTTCCCTGTATTCACCTGCTTATAGGCTTTAAGGAGAAGTTATCACCAGCATAAACGCCAGGAATTTATAACCAAGAAGGACTTGGACACAGGGTTGAGGTCATGAACTGACCCAACATTGGTCATGAACTGACCCCTCACTGGCCATGAACGATTCATGACTTTGTGCACTCGAGAGGTGTTGTTGGTCTTTGTTATCTGGGGTACAAGGGTGAAATGCTCTTTCGCAACTTCATTTTGTACTTGATAGGAGAAGGGGTTAGCTGAAAGTTCTATGGAGAGATGGGGAAAGATTTTCTGCTGGCTGCTTATCTTCCATAAAAATGCAAGTGTGCATTTTGCAAAATTATTTTTTCTCAGGGGTGGCAGCTGGTTTTGTCTATTGAAAAAAAAGCAAAACCCAAACCCCAAGTACTGTTACGTGGATTTGTCATATTAATCCTTACAGTAAGTTATGTTTCTCTGTACTACTGGCATCAGTTGGATTAGGGAAGAAAATGCTTTTAAAAATGCTAAATTACCTCAGTCTGTGACAACTCTTTGAGCCTTCAGTGGCAGCGATGGAGAAGAGTCCTTTCCTGGCTCTCTTGATAGGCCAGGCCTCCCATGTGGGCTCAGCAGTGTTTCTGCCCAGCCACTCTGCGGGTGCGTTTTTTTCATGGATTTTCCCTGCGTTTTGCCATCAGACCTTGGGCGTGGTGGGCTGGTGGCAAGAAGTGCCACAAAGCCGGGCTCCTGCCGAGGGAAGAAGGTGGCATGGAGCCAGTCACCACAGCTTGGTGTGTGTGAAGGTGACACACCTTTCTTGACTCACGCAAAGCCACCTTTGTGAGTCCCATTGTGCCTTGAAACCTCCCTAATCATTGATTGCTATCTGTGACCTTGGTGCAAAGGTCTGATGACACAAAATGGGAGGAGACTCAAAAGGGTAGAGGTGGAGCACGGCTACAAAAGCTGGCAGAGCACTCCTGGCCTCTCTGGTGCCAGGCTTCCACTCTGCACGGCTCACACCATGCTGGTGGCGCTGCTTCTGCCCCTCCTGTGCCTCCTGAGCCCGGCTGCGGCTGGGAGGCTGCTGGTGATCCCCATGGAGGGCAGCCACTGGCTCAGCATGAAAAAAGTGCTGATGGAGCTGAGCAAGAGAGGGCACCAAATCGTGGTCATCGCACCGGACAGCAAAATCCTGATCGATTCCTCAGATGTCTACGAACTGAAAACCTACTCTGTGCCATTGATGAAGGAGGATGTGGAAGAACATGTACGTTCCCTCAGTGCCAAAGCTTTCAGCCAAGAGCCCTTCCTGGTGAGATTCTGGAAGCTTTTGCAGGAGTACCGGCAGAGTGGAATCCTTTTCCATGCTTCGTGCAAGGCCTTGCTGCAGAACCAAGAGCTGTTGAAGTACATTGGAGAGGGTCACTTTGATGCCCTACTCACGGATCCCGTGTCACCCTGTGGGCAGATCATTGCCCTGCACTTCTCCATCCCCAGTGTTTTCTTCCTGCGGCTGGTTCCGTGTGCCTTGGAGGTTCGCGCGGCTCAGGGCCCGGACCCGCCGTCCTACGTCCCACGCATGTTCTCAGAAAACACCGACCACATGACCTTCTCCCAGAGGGTCAGGAACTTCCTGATTGCCCTTTCCGAGTCCTTCATCTGCAATATTGCCTATACTATGTTTGAGGAGCTGGCTTCAGAGTTCCTCCAAAAACCCGTGACAATGACGGAGATTTTAAGTCACGGATCCATCTGGCTGAGGAGAATCGACTTTGTCTTTGAGTATCCCATGCCTGTCATGCCCAACATGGTTTTCATTGGAGGCATCCACTGTGAAGAGAAGAAGCCCTTATCTCAGGTCAGTGGCTGGCAGCCTGGGAGAGGTTGTGGCACTCACACAGCTGCGTGGTCCAAGTGAGGTATTTGAGAGGAATGTATCTTATCTCTTGGTGGGGGACTATTTACAAGCGCCTGAGGTGTTGGCACAAGGGCAGTGGCTTTAAGCTGCCAGAGGAAAGGATTAGACAGGATATTGGGAAGAAATTCTTCCCTGTGAGAGTGGGTGGGCCCCAGGTTGCCCAGAGAAGCTGTGGCTGCCTCACGCCTGGAAGTGTACTTGGCCAGGCTGGACAGGGCTTGGAGCGACCTGGGTTAGTGGAAGGTGTCTCTGCCCATGTTGCAGGAAGTGGAATGGGATGCGCTTTAAAGTCCTTTTCAATCGAAACCATTCTGGGGTTCTACCTAAGGAGATTATTTAGTTTAAGACTTTCTGTAGAGCCAATCCACATAAAAACCAGGCCAAGACCAGAAGATGTGATTCTAGCTCCTTTCTTTAGGTCTGCCCAACGTGGGGATTTTGTTGGTGATGGCATCACATGCTATACTGTGTTTAATTCCAGCTTAAATCAGGCACTGAAATTGTCAGGCAGAAATTAGTGCCAGAATGGGCTGGTGAATTATATCAGCTTTTCCAATAATTCTTTGCTCACGTAGGAGGCAGGAGAATATTTCTTCAAGACATTATTTAGTCAGAAAAATACCTCACTGGGTCATGTGCAAGACCATCATGTTCTTTGTTACGTACCAGCAGTTTTTGAGTCAAAGGCTCATATTTTGTGGTCTCACAGTTTCCATGAAAACCAGCTGAAATCTCATCTGCTATTTTAGGACACATCCAGTTATGATGGGGAAATTTTGATAGGTTGTTGCTGGGGAATCTGTGGTCTTAAAAGCCCTTGATTAGCTCGCTGGTGGTCAGGATATATATTAGCTTCTTGCTGTATGTGATGTGCATTGTTGCTTGCTTGTGCTGTCAGTGGAACAGTCTCATGTGAAGCCAGGGATTAAGTGGAAGAGGAATAAAGGAGAAGGGAACTCTCCTCAGCAGTGATGGATCTGTAGGTAGTGTCATGCTGCTCATTCAGCAGTACATCATTTGGTTTCCTAAAAGGTTTTATCTTTGTGAACCTTATTAAAAAATCAATAAACTCTCCTCTCTTCTTCCCTTGAACTTTTTTCACTTGCCAGCCTTTCCAAAGCCCTTAGAATGGATTCTTCCAGCCTAGCACCACTCTTGCTCTTCCCTCAAATTCACAGGCTTTTGTGAACATGAATGAGAGAAACTTCACAAGAAAAGAGATTTGCTTTTCACACCTTCCCCAGAGCCAACCTTCCCTACCCTCAGGTTTTGCTTCACTCCTCTAACTTCCCTAGTTCAGCTTCATTGAGTTGTTTGTTTCTGTTGCTCTGCTTTTGTAAAAAAGTCTCTCTCAAATTGTTACCAAGCCCCTCTTTTATCAGGGCAGTGCTTTTTCCGGTCTCTTCTGTCCATCAGAGCTGCTTAACAGTTCCTCAGGGACAAAGCCAGGCAGATCCTCTGGGAAAGCAGCAGGACATCCTGCCTGCAGGCAAAAGCATCGAGCAGCTCCAGCCTGGAACCAACTCTTCTCTGAGGGCAAGGCTCCCTCTTTTTTTTTTTTTTTTTTTTTTTTCCCAGGGGTAAAGATCATAGTCCAGCAGCAATACTTATTTCAGAAATACTGATTATTCGCTCCTGATTTCTTCCTGTCTCTCCCAGAAGGAGAAAATCATGGAGAGAGATAGATCAGGATGAGAACAAGGAATAGGGTGTGTGACAGCATCAACCCAGTGGTTTTCCTTTACTGATGCAAACCCTCTGCTCCTCCAGTGGATTAAATTCGTACCTGGTGGTGTTCCTGGCTCCACTGCTGAGCTATATGTAAATCCCAGAGCCTCTTCCTGAAGGGTTTACATAGATATTGTGCTGTATATTGGCCCACTTTTTTATAATTTTAAACATGAACTCGCCAAGCATTTCAGAACAGCTGTAAAATCCTTCTCAAAAAGAATAAAAAGCATTTTAATACCTGGTTTCAGCAAGGCTGGTTACTTCTAAGTGCCAGCACTATTCTCAGGGTTTTATTTTGGGAAAGCCTGATTTTATTTTCAATCTAGCATCAATCAGCACAGATTGAGGCAGAAGGGAGTTCTACTTACCAAGCCCAGTTCCACTCAACCCAAATTCATTAATCACTTAAATGGTTCATCAATGCCTTCAATGGTTAGCAGTGAATGGTTCTGCTGGAAAAGCCAGGTCGTTAAGGGGGAATGTTGGAATCTGGCAGGGAGCTGTGGCTGTATTTAAAAGCTGCTAGGTCCGGGCAGATGAGCAGAATTTGGATTTCTGGGAACATGGCTCCCGTGGGTAAATACAGCTCCTCAGCTTCAGCGGGGATTCTGCTTTTTCTGTCCTTGCTGTGCTCGGCTCGTGGTGGGAAGCTGCTGGTGGTGCCCATTGGTGAGAGTTACTGGCTTAGCCTGCGCCTGCTGGTGGTGGCCCTCAGCCAGAAAGGCCACCAAATTGTCACCATGCCACCAGAAACAAACTTGGGCATGGAGGCATCTGCATATTTACAGGTTCAAAAGGTATCCAGCGTGGTTATGCAGGGACGAGCTGAGAACACGTGTGCGCTCCCTTGGGAATGTTATAGATGGATAATGAGATGATTGGCTCTCGCAATGAAAAGAAAACTATTGTGTGAATGTTAAGAAAAGCTTTAGTGATGTATAGTTATGTTATTGCAGTTTAGATGCCCTCTGTCCTCCCCATAGTTCCCTTTCCCCCTGTATTGTTGCCATCAGACAGCCGGGGTTGTCTAGGACAGGTACAAAGAAGGCTGCACAGGTGTCCCTTGCATGGGGCAGGTGGGAATGGAAAAGCAACGCCTGAGCTCCAATCCAGTGACAAGAAAGCAGTCTGCACTGATAAATGGCAAAGAAGAGCTGACTGACAGACTTTGGGAGGGCCAGGGCTGGCTGATGCAACCCCCAGGGGTATAAAACACTGAGCACCTGTCTTGAAGATGAACCAGCCACATGGTATGCACAAGGGCAGTTCCCAGCGCTGCAACTTTTTCCTTAGGTAGTCCTTTGTTGTATTTTTGTTAATGTTTATTAAACCTTTTTAAATTTTCAAAATGAGCAGTATTTTCTCACAGGAACGATCCTTTTGAAAGAAAACCTTTTCGTCAAAGAATTACTGCTGTCCTTAAAAAATTCCGGTTCTCCTCCAACCTCTATGCCTCCTCCTGTGGTGGTCTGCTGCACAACAAGGATCTGACACAGTACCTCCAAAGTTCTCACGGATCCTCTTCTACCCCGCGGACAAATCCTGCCTCTGCATGTCTCAGTCCTGTTTTCCTTC
Organism: Diglossa brunneiventris; assembly: GCA_019023105.1. Lineage (NCBI taxonomy): Eukaryota > Metazoa > Chordata > Aves > Passeriformes > Thraupidae > Diglossa > Diglossa brunneiventris. The sequence goes on from CM032360.1 coordinate 1,176,626, forward strand.
TCCGTGGATTTCTTTGCAGTTCGGATTTGCAGGTTGTTCAGTGGCCCAGATCTGCCTTCCTTCATCCCAAAAACACTCAGGGACACTTCAGACCACATGGTGTTACCCAGCATGTGGAAAACTCAGCTCTCAAGTTCATAGATTCCTTTTTTTGCCATTTTGCCTATTTCCCGTTTAAACTTTGGGCCTCATATGTTCTTCACAGACAAGTAAGAATGGAGGAGCTCTTAAGCCATGGATCCATTTGGCTTGAAATAACAGATTTTGGGTTTGAGTATCCCATGCCAGTATGAGAAATGACTGCTCACCTTTAAAAAATTTAAAAGGTTTATTAAACCTTAACAAAAATACAACAAAAGGACTAAATAAGGAAAAATTACAGCACTGGGAGCCCCCATGATTATCAGCCACGTGCTCATCTACAAAATGGATGTTCTGCCTTTTATATCCTTAGCCCCTCCCAAAGTTTTGTCAGTCAACTCTTTCCTTGCTGTCCATTGGTGGAGATCACGTTCTTACATCTTGGTTGGAGGTCAGGTGTTGATGTGCCATGCCTGCTGGTAACAAGCCAGCCTCCTCTAAATGCTGTCACTGCTAGGGCTGCTACAAGGGGGAGGGGAAAGCGGACTGTGGGAGGACATATTACTGTAACATTACGATACATTTTAACATCCACAAAACATCTGTCTCCCAACTGTGAGAGCCAATTATTACATTACTTATCTATAACAACAGTGATTCCCAACATATTTTTATTGAAGGTATAAACCACAGAAAGAAAAAGCCATTATCTCAGGTTCAGTGATTGCCGTGGTAGAATATATGGATGTTTAATGCTGTTGGCAAATGTTTTGTGTGTCTATAACTGTGTCCATGAATTGGTTTTACTGTCATAATTGATTCTTAAAAATGGAGAATCATTTTGGTTACTAGATCCACCCTTTCATAATTTAGAAATGAAGCATCATAATGCACCAAGTGGTAGATAATGTTCTGGTTGCTCTGGCAGCATCTGCATCTGCAAGAGCTTTATGCCGCCTTCCCAAAGTTTCCCTACAAAGGATGTACCTAGAGCTGCAGTAGTTTGATAAATGTCCTTAAAAATATTCCAGTGTATGCTATCAGCCACTACACTAAATTATTTTATTGTCAAAATTATTTCTGTGGAACAATTTTCATGATTAGGGCTTGTCTGCAAATCCTGTCTGTGCATTAATATTGTTTGCTTTCATGGCCCAGGGGCAAACACTTCCCAGACTGATCTAGAGTGGTATTTCTGAGTTCCTGATTCAGTTTTAAGTACAGCTGACAAAAACCATGTCTATGTCCTTCCTTCCTTCCAGACCCTACTTCATCCTTCCAAAAAGAAGCCTTGCAGGGAAATGAACTTTGATAGTCAATTTTCCATCTTCCTCTCAGTGTCACAATATCAGACTGGTGAAGAATCCAGATCATTTCCTGTGTGAAGCTTTAATATTTTTTCTAATCTTTAGCAAATGGAAAACAATATGGAATGGCAGGAGGGGAGGAATTGTCTTACACTGAAAATTCATGTTTGGAAAACTAATGATCTGTTAATTAGCTCTTTTGAGCAAACCACTTGTTGAAGGATCCCTCATTCACTTTAAATCATAGAATGTCTCCTAGGAAGGTCTGTTCCATGATCTTACCAGGCACAGAGGTGAGGTTGACAGGTTGGTACTTCCCTGGGGATTCCTTTCTGTCCTTTTTAAAGGTGGGTGCAGTGTTTCCCTTTTTCCAGTCACAGTGACTTCACCTGACTGCCAGGAGTTTTCAAATGTCATGGAGAATACTTTGGCAACTCCATCAACCAATTCTTTCAGGACTCTGGGATGCATCTCATGGGGCCCCATTTGGGTCATCAGGTGCCCTTATGTTTGGGTTCCTCAAGTGGTCACATGATCTCTTACACTGAGTGGAATTTTGCTCCCCCAGCCACATCTTGCCATCCATCCATCCATCCATCCATCCATCCATCCATCCATCCATCCATCCATCCACTCAAGAGGTGTGGGAAGAGAGGTTGCCAGTGAAGGCTGAAGAAAGGAAAGTTTTTGAGTCCCTCAGCCTTACTTTGTCCATTGTTTCCAGCATCCTAGTCTTGCTTACTGGGGGGGAAAGACTTCCTTTGACCTTCCTGTTGTGGTCCTTCTTGTTCTTATTTTCACCCCTGGCCAAGTTCAGCTCCATCTGCACCTTGGACTTCTTGACTTCCTCCCTACATAACCAGGCAGCGTTCCTCCAACCCAGTGTTCCTCCAATAGAGAGAGGGGAGTGTTTCCCAGGGTAACTCTGGCCCTGATTTGTGTCTGCCAGATAAGATGAACCTTAACCTTTTCTGCTACCTTTGCCTTGTCCAGGTTTAAACATTTACCAAATGCAAATAAGTCTAAAGATCGTCCATAAAAATCAGAGACCAGATCACTTAAAATCACAGAGCTGGGGAACGCTTTCTGTGGGGGCCCTCAGCTGATCCCTGCAGGAATGGCCCCAGGGCTCAGTGCTTCTCCACCTGCTGTGCTTCTGCTCCTGTCCCTGCTGGGTCTGGCTGCTGCTGGGAAGCTCCTGGTGGTGCCGGCGGATGGGAGCCACTGGCTCAGCATGCGGGAGGTGCTGGACATCCTGCGGCAGAGGGGACATGAGGTGGTCGTGGTGGCACCTGAAGTGGCTTTGCACATCAAACCATCAAATAATTTTGTGATGAAAAGGTACCCAGTTCCCTACACACAGGAAGATTTGAAGAAACAATTCCAGGCATTTTTTCATTTTTCATTTGAACAAGGATCTTTTCTGGAAAGATTTGTTAAAGCATACCAAGGTATCAAAGAATCACTTCCTTAGGGTCTCCAGCTGTGGACATCTCCTGCAAAACAAGGAACTCATCAGGTACCTTGAGGAGAGCAAGTTTGATGCTGTCCTTACAGACCCTGTCCTACTGTGTGGAGCAATCCTGGCGAAGCACCTTTCCCTTCCTTCTGTCTATTTCTTACGAGGAATCCCGTGCGGGCTAGATTTTGATGCTACTCAGTGTCCCAAGCCTCCTTCCTATGTGCCCAGGGGATTTACACAATTTACAGACCACATGACCTTTCTCCAGCGAGTGAAGAATCTACTTCATGACATCCCAGATATTTTTCTCTGCGATTTTGCCTTTGAACCCTACTCAAAACTGGCTTCAGAGTTCTTGCAGCAAGACGTGACTGTGCTGGATCTCTTACGCCAGGCTTCAGTTTGGCTCATGAGGTCAGATTTTGTTCTAGAGTACCCAAGGCCTTTGATGCCCAACATCATTCCAGTTGGAGGAGTAAACTGTGCTCACAAGGAGCTGACTCAGGTGGGTCACACCGTTTTAATTCATGCCATGATTGGTTTCTGTGTTCGGGAGGGGGAATTTTTTTATGCAATAGGCACTGAGTTTCTGTTTCTGGTGAGTGAGGTGAATCCTCATGAAAGGAACCATTTATCTCTCCTTCTTCCTGACTTCCACTTTGTGTATAGACAGCTGTTCCTTCTGGCTTTTAAAGAATGCTCTGTTGAAGGAAATCACCAGGTTTTTCTGGTGAAGGTCTGTGATGGGACACTGATTCCACCAGCAGAGTGCCCAGCTCTGATGCCTGGAGCAGGTCTGATTTGACACATCCAGCAGGCCTTGACTGGCACTGATGGTTTGGGTTTGGGTGCAGCCTTGGTGATGATGCCAAACTTTTGGTTTCCTTGGATGCTGGCAAGAGCCCTGTGCAGTGTTCCTGCTGGACAGCCTCCTCTGCTGCTCCAGGGGAGAACCTGGTGAGTTCTTTTGGTGCCCTGGCTTTCTCCTCAGTCCCGTTCCTTAGGATTGATGTGCGCTGGGATAGTGAAGCCCACATTATGGCTATTCCACCCATCCCCAAGTGTAGAGGTGGCTGTGACATATGACAGACATCCCTGTACACAGTGGGATTGGCCACGTGAGCTTTCACACAACTCCACCACTGCTGGACATCGTGGGTACTATGTCAGTGACAAAAAGGAAGCCAGAATTGGCCCAGAATTGTTCTGTGAAAAGTCTCCCTCAAAGAGTGTTGTTGGAATTTGACACTGGCTAGAAGTTAGACACCCACAAAAAACCATTTACTAATTCTCTTCTGCTATATTGGAGCAGAGATGAGGGAAAGGAAAGACAAAAGGGGCTCATGAGTTGAGGTAAGGATTGGGAAGAAACACTTTAAGGGCAGAACCCCCTCAAAACTAAAAGGTATAAAGAAAAATTTATTGACAGAATTAAAAGAGGATAATGAGAACTAAAATAAACCTTTTGAATACCTTCCCCTGCACCCCTCGCCCTTCTTTCATTCCCACCAACATTGCAGAGAGACAAAACATGAGGGTTTTAGTCAGTTTGTCACTTCTAAAAATCTTTCTTCAGTTTGCTTAGGGAGAGGAGTATCTTCTGCTATGCCATGGAGTCTTTTTTCATGGAACAGTTCTCTGTGAACTTTTCCAATGCGGTTCTAATTTTCGCGAGTATCAGTCACGCCCCACCTGCTACAAAATACGTCCCTCCCATGGACAAAGCAGTCTTCCTACAACTATTTGCGTGGGTCATTTTTGTTCATGCCGTGTAGTCTTTTAAGGATGAGCTGTTCTAGTTTGGAAGCAAGGGTCTTCTTTTTCTGTCTCTGGAAGCAAGGGTCTTTTCTCTGTGTTCAGATTTCTCGCTAGATCGCAGCTTTTCAGCATCCACACACTCCAGCGTGAGCACTCTTTCTCATGAGCTGCAGGTGAACTCTGAATTCTCCCATGCACTTCATAAATTACAGGGATACTGTTGTTTTTTAGACCTCACCAAAGCATGCAGAAGCATCTCAGCTCCAAGGCCTGGAGCACCTCCTCCACCCCCTCCCTCCTTTTTACCAGCCTTAGTGTCGCCATGTTGTTCTCCTCACATCTTCACTTCTCCCTTTTCTCTGACTTGCGAGAGAATTGTTGTCTGTATGTTCATTTCTTCTCACGTTCTATTAATTGAAAAGTTTCTATAGAGTCCTGCAGCACTGAAAGGTTGATCTCATCTGGGCTCTGCATCGAGGAATTGCTCACCATGTCCCTCGCTGCTGGTCAAATGGTTGCTGCCGGCACCATGCGAGCCCCACTGGCTGCTGGCTTCGCTCAGCGCCTCTCCTCATGCTGGTGAGGTCTTGGGGTCTTTTGGGTCGCTGCGACCCCGAGATTGTTAAAAGTCTCCTTTCCCAGCCCGAGCGCTTGAAGAATGAGTCGGAACTCTTCAGTTCTCGGTCTCAAGGTTGTTTATTGTTTCTTATCTATAAAAAATTTTCTCCTGCCCTGCCGAGGTCCATCCAGCAGGACAGTTCCAGGCACACTGTCTGCCCCTGGGGCAGTGTTATGTCTTTATGCTAAAAACTACGTATACAATGTTTACAATTACTTTCCAATAACTATCACCTGTGTTAGACAGTGAGCTTCTACTCTAAACCAATCTGTAAGTGCCAACATCACAGCAGAAGATGGAGGCCAAGAAGGAGAAGGAGAAAGGCTGGACACGCCCAGTTCCCTCCATCTTGCCTCCTGGACCCCCATACCAAAAACCCCAAAATCTACTTTTCCACCCCATGATAACTTCACTATCATTCTACCTAAACTGCTGTGGCTTGCTGATCTTCATATAAGGTTGGTAATTTGCTCCATGGGTCATAATCAAACCCACAGGTGTTTTGGGCTCTGTGCCAGGGCTCCTGAGCCCCCTGGCAGGGGTCTTGGCTGTCCTGGAGGGATGTTCTGGGTTCCCACAGTGAGGCAGAGTGGAAATTTTCCAGGGTAGAAATCCATCTTGATTTAGGTGAAATGTAAGTCTTTGAGTTGAGTTAAGTCTGTAGCTTGCTCTTTAGTCTGACTGCCTGTTCTCGCAAAAACCCTGTGCTTGGAGAAACTGCTTCAGCTGAAGGACAGAGATAAGGCGGGAGGGGGATAAGGCAGAGCAGGGCAACCTGACCCAGGAGTTCTTTCTGATAAAGAAAAATTAGTGGCAAATGTCACACGAAATCAGTAGAATGAATATATATGAACCTTTTGTGAAATTGCATGCATATGTATTTGAGAGGGAGATAAAAAAGGATCTGGAGTTCCCAGAGGTACGCATGCCATTTTAGGGGAATGATTCCCACATGGGTCCAGCGCTGTAATAAACACACCGGCTTTACAACTTTCACAAAAGTTGTGGAGTTTGCTTCCACAAATCACCGGTGCCAAAAAGGAAAAGCCGCTGCCACCACTCCTGTCTCTTCTGCCCACAGCGCATTGGCTGGCTGAACGTGGCCAAGGAAGCGCAGCTCACTGCATATGGTGCTGGCATAGCCCTGGCCGCATAGCGCTCCTGACCTGAGCGCATGGTATCAGCCGTGTGGCCACTCACAGCACCAGGATGGCCACACCTGTGGCATGGCCCTAGCCAGGCTGGGAAGGACCCCAGTGGCCCCCTCACTACACCTGGTAGGAGAGGAGGAAAGAGGACTTGCACGCATTTTCTACTTCTTAGTTATATCCTCTCAGAACCTCCACTAACTTCTCGAATTGGGCCAGCCAATGTGTCAATTGTCAGAGCCTTCAGGGATTGGCTCTGCTGGACTGAGTAGAAGCTTTGATGAGCTTCTCTCTCAGAAGCATCCTCTCTGGCTTTTCTGCCCCCACTAAAAGCCAGATTGTGTTAAACTAACACAAGTGTTCATAAATCTCTTCTCAGAAACCTGGCATCATCCTTCCATCTCTCCTGTTTTCTCAGGCAGGAAACCATCTTAAAGGGCTGTTCCACAGCTGCCATAGGGTCTGGGTCTCCTAGAGATGAGATGGAAAGGGTGAGAGAGGGGCAAGAGGCCTTGATTGCAGGAAAGGAGAAGCCTCTGCTAGTCCCAAGGGTGATGTGCATGGGACACATCTCCTGCACGTGACACATCTCCTGAACATGCAGAAGGTCCAGCCAGAGGGAAAGGACCAAAGTGCATTCCCAGAGCCACACCTGTCTCCTTCCTGGGGCACTCTTTACTGTTCCTCTGATAGAGATAGATGGAAGTTATCTGCCCGTATGGACTTGGCAGGAGTTCCATGCGTGTTCTGCAGCCTTTTATCATATCAGGGATTACACATTCACAGCCCAGCACATAAGAATCCACAGTTGGGCTGTGCCACAGATTGCTGAGAAGCGCAGAGCTTTCAGCTTTGCTACAGGTTCCCTTCCTTGGAAGCCCTCAGCTGATCCCTGCAGGAATGGCCCTGGGGCTCAGTGCTTCTCCACCAGCTGTGCTTCTGCTCCTGTCCCTGCTGGGTCTGGCTGCTGCTGGGAAGCTCCTGGTGGTGCCGGTGGATGGGAGCCACTGGCTCAGCATGCAGGAGGTGCTGGACATCCTGCGGCAGAAGGGACACGAGGTGGTCGTGGTGGCACCTGAAGTGACTTTGCACATCAAACCATCAAATAATTTTGTGATGAAAATGTACCCGGTTCCCTACACACAGGAAGAGATGGAGAAAGATTTCAAGGCGTTCTTCCAGGTTTCATTTGAAGAGGGATCTTTTTTTGAAAGATTTTTTAAATTGTACAGAGGTATGAAAAGAATCACTGATTTGGAGTTCTCCAGCTGTGAGCAGCTCTTGCAAAACAAGGAGCTCATCAGCTACTTTGAGGAGAGCAGGTTTGATGCCGTCCTTACAGACCCTTTTGTGCCCTGTGGGGCGATCCTGGCTGAGCATCTTTCCCTGCCTTCTGTCTATTTCTTACGAGGAATCCCGTGTGGGTTAGATTTTGAAGCCACCCAGTGTCCCAAGCCCCCTTCCTATGTACCCAGGGTACTTACAGGCCTTACAGACCGCATGACCTTTCTCCAGCGAGTGAAGAATCTGCTCTTTGAAATTCCAAATAATTTCCTCTGTGATTTTGCCTTTGACCCATTCTCAAAACTGGCTTCAGAGTTCCTGCAGCGGGAGGTGACTGTGCAGGATCTCTTACGCAAGGGCTCTGTTTGGCTCATGAGGTTGGATTTTGTGCTCGACTACCCAAGGCCTTTGATGCCCAACATCATTCCAATTGGGGGAGTAAACTGTGCTCACAAGGAGCTGCGTCAGGTGGGTCACACTGTTTTTAATCTGTGCCTTGATTGATTTCTGTGTTCAGGAGGGTGGAATTCTGTGTTGTGATAGAAATCAAGTTCCCATTTCTGGTGAGTGAGGTGAATCCTTAGTAAAGGAACTGTTCTTCTCTCACATCTGATTTACCACATCCTATGTAGGCAGCAGTCTCTTCTGGCTTTTAATTGGTGCTCAGTTGTAGGTAACACCAGGGTCTTCTAGTGCAGGTTTTGGTGGGACATTGATTGCACCAGCCACGGGATTGTCGAAATTTGTGGATCTTAAGACAAAATGCTGGGCTCCTATAAGGAACAGTTCCCATTGGCACTCCCATAAAAGCTTGGCAACTCTTTTGTGATTGACAAGCCCAGCGCTGTTGCCTGTAGTAGGGTCTGATTTAGCACATCCAGCAGGCCTTGACTTGCACTGATGGTTTGGGTGCAGCCTTGGGGATGATGTCAAACTTTGGGTTCCCTTGGATGCTGGCAAGAGCCCTGTGCAGTGTTCCTCCTGAAGAGCGTCCTCTGCTGCTCCAGGGGAGAACCTGGCAAATTGGGTGAGTGCTTTTAGTGCCCTGGCTTTCTCTTTAGTCCTGTTCCTTAGGATTGGTGTGATGTGGGCTGGGATAATGAAGTCCAATATGTGGCAATTCCACCCATCCCCAAGTGTAGAGGTGGCTGTGACACCTGACAGACATCCCTGTACACAGTGGGAGTGGCCACGTGGGCTTTCACACAACTCCACCACTGCTGGACACCATGGGGGCTTTGTCTGTGACTAAAACAATGCTAAAATTAGGCCCTGAATTGTTCTGTGAAAAGTCTCCCTCAAAAGTGCTCATGAATCTCTGCTCAAACCTCCTAGCTCACAAAGCCAACCCCTGCAATTCTTTGAGGCAGGTCTGGGGCACTGCAAGTGCTGCTTGATGTAGATCACATATTCTGCAGAAACCTGGCTTCGTCCTTCCATCTTCTCTGTCTCCTCAGTCTAGAAACCATCTTAAAGGGCTGTTCCACAGCTGCCACGGGGTCTGGGTCTCCTAGAGAGGAGTTTTCCAAGAAAGGGGGAGAGGGGACAGACCGTGCCTGGGGGAAAGGAGAAGCCTCTGCAGGTCTGAGTGGTGATGTGTATGTGCCACATCTCCTACACGTGACACATTTCCTGAACATGCAGAAGGTCCAGCCAGAGGGAAAGAACCAAAGTGCATTCCCAGAGCCACACTTGTCTCCTTCCTGGGGCACTCTTTACTATTGCTCTGATAGAGATAGATGGAAGTTATCTGGTCATTCTATGGACTTGGCAGGAATCCCATGCTTGTTCTGCAAACTTTTATCATATCAGGGATTACGCATTCACCGCCCAGCCCATTAAATAAGGATCCACAGTTGAGCTGTTCCACAGATAATTTGAAAGCGCACAGCGGGTGCCGTAGCTCCGGTGCTCTTGGGGATTTCCTTCCCTGGAGGCCCTCAGCTGATCCCTGCAGGAATGGCCCCAGGGCTCAGTGCTTCTCCACCAGCTGTGCTTCTGCTCCTCTTCCTGCTGGGTCTGGCTGCTGCTGGGAAGCTCCTGGTGGTGCCGGTGGATGGGAGCCACTGGCTCAGCATGCGGGAGGTGCTGGACATCCTGAGGCAGAGGGGACATGAGGTGGTTGTGGTGGCACCTGAAGTCTCCATGCACATCAAGCCATCAGAGAACTTTGTGATGAAAAGGCACTCAGGCCCAATCACACAGGAAGAGATGGAGGAGGATTTCAAGGCGTTTCTATACGCTTCATTACAAGAAGGATCTTTTCTGGAGAGATTTCTTAAATTGTATCAACATATGAAAAGACTTGGTGATTTGGCAGTCAGCAGTTGTGAACATCTCCTGCAAAACAAAGAGCTCATCAAGTACCTGGAGAAGAGCAAGTTTGATGCCATCCTTACAGATCCTGTAATACCTTGTGGGGTGATCCTGGCTGAGCATCTTTCACTTCCTTCTGTCTATTTCTTACGAGGAATCCCGTGTGGGTTAGATTTTGAAGCCACTCAGTGTCCCAATCCTCCTTCCTATGTGCCCAGGGCATTTTCAGACCTGGCAGACAAAATGACGTTTTTCCAGCGGGTGAAGAATCTGCTTTTTGACACCCAAAACCTTTTCCTCTGTGATTTTGCCTTTGACTCATTCTCAAAACTGGCTTCAGAGTTCCTGCAGCGGGAGGTGACTGTGCAGGATCTCTTACGCAAGGGCTCTGTTTGGCTCCTGAGGTTGGATTTTGTGCTAGACTATCCAAGACCCTTGATGCCCAACATCATTCCAATTGGAGGAGTAAACTGTGCTCACAAGGAGCTGCCTCAGGTGGTTCACACTTTGTTTTTAATTTGTGCTGTGATGGAATTTCTGTGTTCAGGAGGCTTGAAACTTGTGTTGCAGATGGGAATTGACATCCCATGATGTGTGGTTGGATCAATGCTCCTGAATTTTCCTGTCCCGTTCCATTTGTAGGCAGCTGTCCTGTACCTGCTCAGCTCTAAAGTGTGCTTTGCATTTGCTGCTTTGATTTCATGTACTACTGAGAGCCACTTTGTGTAACTTTGTGTAATTTCGTACTCTCTTAGTGAGTGACGAACGAGTCTGGTGGGCTGTCAAAGCCTTGCAGTCAGGTGCAATCCATAATTAGCAAATTGTTGTAGTTGGGTCTATTGTTTTCTGAGAAATGCACCTCAGGCTTGTGCCCTTGTTACATCTTCATGTCCTTCTTTGCCAGTGAATTTTTTGTGCTTCTTCACCCGGATATTTCCAAAGCTGGAAACTGGAGGGAGGTGGCAGGCTGTGGGCTCTCAGGTGGAGAAGCAGCCCCTCTGTTTGCTGGCAGATCTAGGAAAATTTTGCATGATGTTGGTGGCTGTTTGAGATGTAACAGCAAATTTCAGAGGTCTGAAGGGGCTACAATGGCTTGGCAGGTAGTGCTCAAATGTGACAAAAGTGCCAGAGGTTTTGTTATAAAACACAAGACTTACCAGTTGCATCCCCAATATTTATCAGCTGCCTGAACTTTGCTGCTGGTTCTGCAGCCTTTTATCACAGCAGTGATTACACATTTACCACAGAGCAGATAAAGCAAGGATACAAAGTTGGGCTGTGGCACAGATTGCTGAGAAGCGCGGAGCGAGCGTCGGAGCTCCTGTGCTGCCGCGGGTTCCCTTCCCTGGAGGCCCTCAGCTGATCCCTGCAGGAATGGCCCCGGGGCTCAGTGCTGTTCCACCAGTTGTGCTTCTGCTCCTGTCCCTGCTGGATCTGGCTGCTGCTGGGAAGCTCCTGGTGGTATCGGTGGATGGGAGCCCCTGGTTCAGCATACGGGAGGGACTGGACATGCTCCAGCAGAAGGGACACGAGGTGGTCGTGGTGGCACCTGAAGTCTCCTTGCACGTCAAAGCATCAGAGAACTTTGTGATGAAAATGTACCCGGTCCCCTACACAAAGGAAGATATCGACAACGAATTCAAGGCATTTTTTAATATTACATTTGAGGATGGATCCTTCTTTGAAAGGTTTTTTAAAGTAGTAGAAGGTATGAAAAGATTCACTGATATTGGATTCTCCAGCTGTAGCCATCTCCTGCAAAACAAGGAGCTCATGAGCTATCTTGAGGAGAGCAAGTTTGATGCCATCCTTACAGACCCTTTTCTGCCCTGTGGGGCGATCCTGGCTGAGCATCTTTCACTTCCTTCTGTCTATTTCTTACGAGTAATCCCATGTGGGTTAGATTTTGAAGCCACTCAGTGTCCCAATCCTCCTTCCTATGTGCCCAGGGCACTTTCAGACCTGGCAGACCAAATGACCTTTTTCCAGCGAGTGAAGAATCTCCTCTTTGAGATCCCAAATAATTTCCTCTGTAATTTTGCCTATGACCCATTCTCAAACTGGCTTCAGAGTTCCTGCAGCGGGAGGTGACTGTGCAGGATCTCTTACGCAAGGGCTCTGTTTGGCTCCTGAGGTTGGATTTTGTGCTAGACTATCCAAGACCCTTGATGCCCAACATCATTCCAATTGGAGGAGCAAACTGTGCTCACAAGGAGCTGACTCAGGTGAGTCACATTTTGTTTTTAATTTGTGCTGTGATGGAATTTCTGCGTTCAGGAAGCTTGAACCTTGTGTTGCAGATGGGAATTGACATCCCATGTTGGGTGGTTGGATGAATGCTCCTGAATTTTCCTGTCCCGTTCCATTTGTAGGCAGCTGTCCTGTACCTTCTCAGCTCTAAAGTGTGCTTTGCTTTGCTGCTTTGATTTCATGTACCACTGAGACCCACTTTGTGTAACTTTGTGTAATTTGGTACTCTCTTAGTGAGTGACGAACGAGTCTGGTGGGCTGTCAAAGCCTTGCAGTCAGGTGCAATCCATAATTAGCAAATTGTTGTAATTGGGTCTGTTGCTTACTGAGAAATGCACCTCAGGCTTCTGTCCTTGTTACATCTTTATGTCCTTCTTTGCCAGTGAATTTTTTGTGCTTCTTCACCCGGGTATTTCCAAAGCTGGAAACTGGAGGGAGGTGGCAGGCTGTGGGCTCTCAGGTGGAGAAGCAGCCCCTCTGTTTGCTGGCAGATCTAGGAAAATTTTGCCATGATGTTGGTGGCTGTTTGAGATGTAACAGCAAATTGCAGAGGTCTGAGGGGCTACAATGGCTTGGCAGGTATTGCTCAAATGTGACAAAAGTGCCAGAGGTTTTGTTATAAAACACAAGACTTACCAGTTGCATCCCCAATATTTATCAGCTGCCTGAACTTTGCTGCTGGTTCTGCAGCCTTTTATCACAGCAGTGATTACACATTTACCACAGAGCAGATAAAGCAAGGATACAAAGTTGGGCTGTGGCACAGATTGCTGAGAAGCGCGGAGCGAGCGCCGGAGCTCCTGTGCTGCCGCGGGTTCCCTTCCCTGGAGGCCCTCAGCTGATCCCTGCAGGAATGGCCCCGGGGCTCAGTGCTGTTCCACCAGCTGTGCTTCTGCTCCTGTCCCTGCTGGGTCTGGCTGCTGCTGGGAAGCTCCTGGTGGTGCCAGTGGATGGAAGCCACTGGCTCAGCATGCGGGAATTGCTGGACATGCTCCAGCAGAAGGGACACGAGGTGGTCGTGGTGGCACCTGAAGTCTCCATGCACATCAAGCCATGCAAGACCTTTGTGATGAAAATGTACCCAGTGCCTTTCACTCGGGAAGAGATGGATAAAGTTTTCAAAGCATCACTAATGGATTTATTTAAAGGAGGACCTTTTCTGGAAAGAGTCATTAGACAGTATCAACAGGCAAAGAAGACCTCTGCTCTGTTCCTGGCCACCTGCTCACACTTAATTCACAGCAAGGAGCTCATCAGGTACCTTGAGGAGAGCAAGTTTGATGCCGTCCTCACAGACCCTATTCTCCCCTGTGGGCAATACTGGCCGAGTATCTTTCCCTGCCTTCCGTGTATTTCCTGCAGCAAATTCCATGTGGTTTGGAATATCAAGCCACCCAGTGCCCCAATCCCCCTTCCTATGTCCCCAGAGTATTTACAGACCTTACAGACCACATGACCTTTCTCCAGCGGGTGAAGAACATGCTCTATGACATCCCCAACTTCTTCCTCTGCGATGTTGTCTTCCAACCTTATGCAGAACTGGCTTCGGAGTTCCTCAAGCGGGAGGTGACCGTGCCGGATCTCCTGCGCCAGGCTTCCATTTGGCTCATGAAGCTGGACTTTGTCTTGCACTTCCCAAAACCCTTGATGCCCAACATGGTTTTCATTAGTGGAGTAAATTGTGCTTACAAGAAGCTAAGTCAGGTGGGTCCTGCTCTGTTTTCTCTTCTTCTTCTTGCAGGCTTTGGAAATCTCTGGGAAGCTGAAACTCAGCTTTCATTAGAAAGGAGGATTTCAAACTGCTCGTGCTTTGCAGGGAGGTGCTGGTTCTGGTATCTGGGAAGGATTAGAGGAGTAGAAAGGTGGAGAAAATGTTGTATATGGAATTAGCTCTGCTGGAATTCCCAATGGTCCTGTTCCCCCTGCTCCAAGGAGCTTTGGATTGAATTGAGTTCCTCAGAGCCTCTTCCCTCAAGGCTGTTAATGTGACGCAAGACACTTTAAATTGAGGATGTGTTCATTCAGAATCTGGTCCAATCTGGCTGATTTCCTCTACAATTCTGTCTCCTTCCATTCCTCTAATGAAGGATTTTCAATGTTCTGAATTGTCATAGGCATATCAAACATTGTCAGCTGGAAGGACATTTGAAGTCTCTCTGAGAACCTCCAGTCAAAGCATATCCAGTGAGGTCAAGATGTTCTTTCCTCTGTCATGTCCAGTTTTGTGTCCCTACAATCTCTACTTATTGGTACCTTTGTGTAACTTGGTACTCTCTTAGTGACTTAAAAACGCATCTGTGGGGCTGTCAAAGCCTTGGAGTCAGGTGCAATCCAGAATTAGCAAATTGCTGTACTTGGGTCTGGTGTGTTTACTGAGAAATGCACCTCAGGCTTCTGTCCTTGTTGCCGCTCTGCGTGTTTCTTTGTTGGTGAATTTTTTGTGCTTCTTCACCTGGGTATTTCCAAAGCTGGAAACTGGAGGAAGGCGGCAGGCTGGGGGCTCTCAAGTTGAGAAGCAGCCCCTCTGTTTGCAGGTAGATTTAGGAAAATTTTGCCTTGGTGATGATGGCTGTTTGCAGTCTAGCAGCAAATTCCAGGATTCTGAAGGGGCTTTGTTGGGTTGGCACATGGCGCTCAAAGGTGAAAGGGCTGCCAAGATGATTTTAATAGAAACGCAAGGCTTATCAGCTGCATCCCCAATATTTATCAGCTACCTGAACTTTGCTGCTGGTTATGCAGCCTTTTATCATACCAGTGATTACACATTTACCACAGAGCAGATAAAGCAAGGATACAAAGTTGGGCTGTGGCACAGATTGCTGAGAAGCGCGGAGCGAGCGCCGGAGCTCCTGTGCTGCCGCGGGTTCCCTTCCCTGGAGGCCCTCAGCTGATCCCTGCAGGAATGGCCCTGGGGCTCAGTGCTTTTCCACCATTGTGCTTCTGCTCCTGTCCCTGCTGGGTCTGGCTGCTGCTGGAAGCTCCTGGTGGTATCGGTGGACGGGAGCCCCTGGTTCAGCATACGGGAGGGACTGGACATGCTCCAGCAGAAGGGACACGAGGTGGTCGTGGTGGCACCTGAAGTCTCCTTGCAAGTCAAAGCATCAGAGAACTTTGTGATGAAAATGTACCCGGTCCCCTACACAAAGGAAGATATCGACAATGCATTCAAGGCATTTTTTAATATTACATTGGAAGATGGATCTTTTTTTGAAAGGTTTTTTAAAGTAGAAGAAGCTACGAAAAGATTATCTGATATTGGATTCTCCAGCTGTAGCCATCTCCTGCAAAACAAGGAGCTCATCAGGTACCTTGAGGAGAGCAGGTTTGATGCCGTCCTTACAGACCCTTTTGTGCCCTGTGGGGCGATCCTGGCTGAGCATCTTTCACTTCCTTCTGTCTATTTCTTACGAGTAATCCCATGTGGGTTAGATTTTGAAGCCACTCAGTGTCCCAGTCCTCCTTCCTATGTGCCCAGGGCACTTTCAGACCTGGCAGACCAAATGACCTTTTTCCAGCGAGTGAAGAATCTCCTCTTTGACATCCCAAATGTTTTCCACTGTCATTTTGCCTTTGAACCCTACTCAAAACTGGCTTCGGAGTTCCTGCAGCGGGAGGTGACTGTGCAGGATCTCTTACGCAAGGGCTCTGTTTGGCTCATGAGGTTGGATTTTGTGCTAGACTATCCAGACCCTTGATGCCCAACATCATTCCAATTGGAGGAGCAAACTGTGCTCACAAGGAGCTGCCTCAGGTGCGTCACACTTTGAGTTTAATTTGTGCTGTGATGGATTTCTTTGTTCAGGAGAATCGTGTTCCCATGTTGGGTGGTTGGATGAATGCTCATTAATTTTTCTCCCCCTTTCAATTTGTAGGCAGCTGTCCTGTACCTGCTCACCTCTACAGTGTGCTCTGCATTTTCTGTTTTCGTTTCACATATTCAGAGCCACATTGTGTGACTTTGTGTAACTTTGTACATTCTTAGTGAGTGAGAAACGCGTCTGTGGGGCTGTCAAAGACATGCAGTCAGGTGCAACTCCTAATACACAAATTGTTGTAGTTGGGTCTGTTGTTTTCTGAGAAATGCACCTCAGGCTTCTGTCCTTGTTGCCTCTCTCTGTCATTCTTTTCTGGTGAATTTTTTGTGCTTCCTCAATGGAGTATTTCCAAGCTGGAAACTGGAGGAAGGTGGCAGGCTGGTGGCTCTCAAGTTGAGAAGCAGCCCCTCTGTTTGCAGGTAGATCTAGGAGATTTTGCCTTGGTGATGACGGCTGTATGAGATGTAACAGCAAATTTCGAAGGTCTCAAGGGGCTACATTGGCTGGCAGGTGGCACTCAAATATGAAAGAGCTGCCAAGATTTTTTAATATAAATGTGAGACTTACCTGTTGCATCCCCCACATTTATCAGCTACCTGAACTTTGCTGCTTGTTATGCAGCCTTTTATCATACCAGTGATTACACATTTACCACAGAGCAGATAAAGCAAGGATACAAAGTTGGGCTGTGGCACAGATTGCTGAGAAGCGCGGAGCGAGCGCCGGAGCTCCTGTGCTGCCGCGGGTTCCCTTCCCTGGAGGCCCTCAGGTGATCCCTGCAGGAATGGCCCCAGGGCTCAGTGCTTCTCCACCTGCTGTGCTTCTGCTCCTGTCCCTGCTGGGTCTGGCTGCTGCTGGGAAGCTCCTGGTGGTATCGGTGGACGGGAGCCCCTGGTTCAGCATACGGGAGGGACTGGACATGCTCCAGCAGAAGGGACACGAGGTGGTCGTGGTGGCACCTGAAGTCTCCTTGCACGTCAAAGCATCAGAGAACTTTGTGATGAAAATGTACCCGGTCCCTACACAAAGGAAGATATGGACAATGCATTCAAGGCATTTTTTAATATTACATTTGAAGATGGATCTTTTTTTGAAAGGTTTTTTAAAGTAGTAGAAGGTATGAAAAGATTCACTGACTTTTGGATCTCCGGCTGTACCCATCTCCTGCAAAACAAAGAGCTCATCAGGTACCTTGAGGAGAGCAACTTTGATGCCATCCTTACAGACCCTTTTCTGCCCTGTGGGGCAATCCTGGCTGAGCATCTTTCACTTCCTTCTGTCTATTTCTTACGAGTAATCCCATGTGGGTTAGATTTTGAAGCCACTCAGTGTCCCAATCCTCCTTCCTATGTGCCCAGGGCACTTTCAGACCTGGCAGACCAAATGACCTTTTTCCAGCGAGTGAAGAATCTCCTCTTTGACATCCCAATAATTTCCTCTGTAATTTTGCCTTTGAACCCTACTCAAAACTGGCTTCAGAGTTCCTGCAGCGGGAGGTGACTGTGCAGGATCTCTTACGCAAGGGCTCTGTTTGGCTCCTGAGGTTGGATTTTGTGCTAGACTATCCAAGACCCTTGATGCCCAACATCATTCCAATTGGGGGAGCAAACTGTGCTCACAAGGAGCTGCCTCAGGTGTGTCACACTTTGAGTTTAATGTGTGCTGTGATGGAATTTCTTTGTTCAGGAGAATCGTGTTCCCATGTTGGGTGATTGGATGAATGTTCATTAATTTTTCTCCCCCTTTCAATTTGTAGGCAGCTGTCCTGTACCTGCTCACCTCTACAGTGTGCTCTGCATTTTCTGTTTTCGTTTCACATATTCAGAGCCACATTGTGTGACTTTGTGTAATTTCGTACATTCTTAGTGTGTAAGAAACGCGTCTGTGGGGCTGTCAAAGGCATGCAGTCAGGTGCAACTCCTAATACACAAATTGTTGTAGTTGGGTCTGTTGTTTTCTGAGAAATGCACCTCAGGCTTCTGTCCTTGTTGCCTCTCTCCGTCATTCTTTTCTGGTGAATTTTTTGTGCTTCCTCAATGGAGTGTTTCCAAAGCTGGAAACTGGAGGAAGGTGGCAGGCTGGGGGCTCTCAAGTTGAGAAGCAGCCCCTCTGTTTGCAGGTAGATCTAGGAGAATTTTGCCTTGGTGATGACGGCTGTATGAGATGTAACAGCAAATTTCGAAGGTCTCAAGGGGCTACATTGGCTGGCAGGTGGCACTCAAATATGAAAGAGCTGCCAAGATTTTTTAATATAAATGTGAGACTTACCTGTTGCATCCCCCACATTTATCAGCTACCTGAACTTTGCTGCTTGTTATGCAGCCTTTTATCACAGCAGTGATTACACATTTACCACAGAGCAGATAAAGCAAGGATACAAAGTTGGGCTGTGGCACAGATTGCTGAGAAGCGCGGAGCGAGCGCCGGAGCTCCTGTGCTGCCGCGGGTTCCCTTCCCTGGAGGCCCTCAGCTGATCCCTGCAGGAATGGCCCCGGGGCTCAGTGCTGTTCCACCAGTTGTGCTTCTGCTCCTGTCCCTGCTGGGTCTGGCTGCTGCTGGGAAGCTCCTGGTGGTATCGGTGGACGGGAGCCCCTGGTTCAGCATACGGGAGGGACTGGACATGCTCCAGCAGAAGGGACACGAGGTGGTCGTGGTGGCACCTGAAGTCTCCTTGCACGTCAAGCATCAGAGAACTTTGTGATGAAATGTACCCGGTCCCCTACACAAAGGAAGATATGGACAATGCATTCAAGGCATTTTTTAATATTACATTTGAAGATGGATCTCTTTTGGAAAGGTTTTTAAATTAGTAGAAAGTACGAAAGATTCACTGACTTTTGGTTCTCCAGCTGTAGCCATCTCCTGCAAACAAAGAGCTCATGAGCTATCTTGAGGAGAGCAAGTTTGATGCCATCCTCACAGACCCTGTAGTTCCTTGTGGGGTGATCCTGGCTGAGCATCTTTCACTTCCTTCTGTCTATTTCTTACGAGGAATCCCGTGTGGGTTAGATTTTGAAGCCACTCAGTGTCCCAATCCTCCTTCCTATGTGCCCAGGGCATTTTCAGACTTGACAGACCGCATGACCTTTTTCCAGCGAGTGAAGAATCTGCTCTTTGACACCCAAAACCTTTTCCTCTGTAATTTTGCCTATGACCCATTCTCAAAACTGGCTTCGGAGTTCCTGCAGCGGGAGGTGACTCTGCAGGATCTCTTACGCAAGGGCTCTGTTTGGCTCCTGAGGTTGGAGTTCGTGCTAGACTATCCAAGACCCTTGATGCCCAACATCATTCCAATTGGTGGAGCAAACTGTGCTCACAAGGAGCTGCCTCAGGTGGGTTGCACTTTAATTTTAATTTGTGCTGTGATGGATTTCTGTGTTCAGGAGGCTTGAACCTTGTGTTGCAAATGGGAATTGACTTCCCATATTGGGTGGTTGGATGAATGCTCCTGAATTTTCCTGTCCCTTTCCACTTGTAGGCAGCTGTTCTGTACCTTCTCACCTCTAAAGCTTTTATTTCATGTATTCAGAGCCACTTTTGGTGACTTTGTGTAACTTGGTACTCTCTTAGTGAGTGACAAATGCGTCTGGTGGGCGGTCAAAGCCTTGCAGTCGGGTGCAATCCCATATTAACAAACTGTTGTAGTTGGGTCTGGTGTTTACTGGGAAATGCACCCCAAACTTCTGTCCTTGTTGCCTCTCGACATCCTTCTTTGCCAGTGAATTTTTTGTGCTTCTTCCCCTGGCCATTTCCAAAGCTGGAAACTGGAGGGAGGTGGCAGGCTGTGGGCTCTCAGGTGGAGAAGCAGCCCCTCTGTTTGCTAGTAGATCTAGGAAAATTTTGCCTTGGTGATGATGACTGTGTGAGATGTAACAGCAAATTTCAGAGGTCTCAAGGGGCTACCGTGGCTTGGCAGGTAGTGCTCAAATGTGACAAAAGTGCCAAAGTATTTTTAATAGAAACGCAAGGCTTGTCTGTTGCATTCCCCAGTATTTATCCGCGGCATGAACTTTGCTGCTGGTTCTGCAGCCTTTTATCACAGCAGTGATTACACATTTACCACAGAGCAGGTAAAGCAAGGATACAAAGTTGGGCTGTGGCACAGATTGCTGAGAAGCGCGGAGCGAGCGCCGGAGCTCCTGTGCTGCCGCGGGTTCCCTTCCCTGGAGGCCCTCAGGTGATCCCTGCAGGAATGGCCCCAGGGCTCAGTGCTTCTCCACCTGCTGTGCTTCTGCTCCTGTCCCTGCTGGGTCTGGCTGCTGCTGGGAAGCTCCTGGTGGTGCCAGTGGATGGGAGCCACTGGCTCAGCATGCGGGAATTGCTGGACATGCTCCAGCAGAAGGGACACGAGGTGGTCGTGGTGGCACCTGAAGTCTCCGTGCAGATCAAACTATCCAAGACCTTTGTGATGAAAATGTACCCAGTGCCTTTCACTCGGGAAGAGATGGATAAAGTTTTCAAAGCATCAGTAATGGATTTCTTTAAAGGAGGACCTTTTCTGGAAAGAGTCATTAGACAGTATCAACAGGCAAAGAAGACCTCTGTTCTGTTCCTGGCCACCTGCTCACACTTAATTCACAACAAGGAGCTCATCAGGTACCTTGAGGAGAGCAAGTTTGATGCTGTCCTCACAGACCCTATTCTCCCCTGTGGGGCAATACTGGCTGAGTATCTTTCCCTGCCTTCCGTGTATTTCCTGCAGCAAATTCCATGTGGTTTGGAATATCAAGCCACCCAGTGCCCCAATCCCCCTTCCTATGTCCCCAGAGTATTTACAGACCTTACAGACCGCATGAGCTTTCTCCAGCGGGTGAAGAACATGCTCTATGACATCCCCAACTTCTTCCTCTGCGATGTTGTCTTCCAACCTTATGCAGAACTGGCTTCGGAGTTCCTCAAGCGGGAGGTGACCGTGCCGGATCTCCTGCGCCAGGCTTCCATTTGGCTCATGAAGCTGGACTTTGTCTTGCACTTCCCAAAACCCTTGATGCCCAACATGGTTTTCATTAGTGGAGTAAATTGTGCTTACAAGAAGCTGAGTCAGGTGGGTCCCACTCTGTATTCTCTTCTTCTTCTTGCAGGCTTTGGAAATCTCTGGGAAGCTGAAACTCAGCTTTCATTAGAAAGGAGGATTTCAAACTGCTCGTGCTTTGCAGGGAGGTGCTGGTTCTGGTATCTGGGAAGGATTGTAGGGGTAGAAAGGTGGAGAAAATGTTGTATATGGAATTAGCTCTGCTGGAATTCCCAATGGTCCTGTTCCCCCTGCTCCAAGGAGCTTTGGATTGGAGTGAGTTCCTCAGAGCCTCTTCCCTCAAGGCTGTTAATGTGACGCAAGACACTTTAAATTGAGGATGTGTTCATTCAGAATCTGGTCCAATCTGGCTGATTTCCTCTACAATTCTGTCTCCTTTCATTCCTTTAATGAAGGATTTTCAATGTTCTGAATTGTCATAGGCATATCAAACATTGTCACCTGGAAGGACATTTGAAGTCTCTCTGAGAACCTCCAGTCAAAGTATGTCCAGTGAGGTCAAGATGTTCTTTCCTCTGTCATGTCCAGTTTTAAGTGTCCTTACAATCTCTACTTATTGGTACCTTTGTGTAACTTGGTACTCTCTTAGTGACTTAAAAACGCATCTGTGGGGCTGTCAAAGCCTTGGAGTCAGGTGCAATCCAGAATTAGCAAATTGCTGTAGTTGGGTCTGGTGTTTACTGAGAAATGCACCTCAGGCTTCTGTCCTTGTTGCCGCTCTGCGTGTTTCTTTGTTGGTGAATTTTTTGTGCTTCTTCACCCGGGTATTTCCAAAGCTGGAAACTGGAGGAAGGTGGCAGGCTGGGGGCTCTCAAGTTGAGAAGCAGCCCCTCTGTTTGCAGGTAGATCTAGGAAAATTTTACCTTGGTGATGACAGCTGTTTGCAGTCTAGCAGCAAATTCCAGATTCTGAAGGGGCTTTGTTGGGTTGGCACATGGCGCTCAAAGGTGAAAGGGCTGCCAAGATGATTTTAATAGAAACGCAAGGCTTATCAGCTGCATCCCCAATATTTATCAGCTGCCTGAACTTTGCTGCCTATTATGCAGTCTTTTATCATACCAGTGATTACACATTTACCACAGAGCAGATAAAGCAAGGATACAAAGTTGGGCTGTGGCACAGATTGCTGAGAAGCGCGGAGCGAGCGCCGGAGCTCCTGTGCTGCCGCGGGTTCCCTTCCCTGGAGGCCCTCAGCTGATCCCTGCAGGAATGGCCCTGGGGCTCAGTGCTGTTCCACCAGTTGTGCTTCTGCTCCTGTCCTTGCTGGGTCTGGCTGCTGCTGGGAGGCTCCTGGTGGTATCGGTGGACGGGAGCCCTGGTTCAGCATACGGGAGGGACTGGACATGCTCCAGCAGAAGGGACACGAGGTGGTCGTGGTGGCACCTGAAGTCTCCTTGCAAGTCAAAGCATCAGAGAACTTTGTGATGAAAATGTACCCGGTCCCCTACACAAAGGAAGATATCGACAATGCATTCAAGGCATTTTTTAATATTACATTTGAAGATGGATCCTTTTTTGAAAGGTTTTTTAAAGTAGAAAAGCTACGAAAAGATTATCTGATATTGGATTCTCCAGCTGTACCCATCTCCTGCAAAACAAGGAGCTCATCAGGTACCTTGAGGAGAGCAAGTTTGATGCCATCCTTACAGACCCTTTTGTGCCCTGTGGGGCGATCCTGGCTGAGCATCTTTCCCTGCCTTCTGTCTATTTCTTACGAGTAATCCCATGTGGGTTAGATTTTGAAGCCACTCAGTGTCCCAATCCTCCTTCCTACGTGCCCAGGGCACTTTCAGACCTGGCAGACCAAATGACGTTTTTCCAGCGGGTGAAGAATCTCCTCTTTGACATCCCAAATGTTTTCCTCTGTCATTTTGCCTTTGAACCCTACTCAAAACTGGCTTCAGAGTTCCTGCAGCGGGAGGTGACTGTGCAGGATCTCTTACGCAAGGGCTCTGTTTGGCTCATGAGGTTGGATTTTGTGCTAGATTATCCAAGACCCTTGATGCCCAACATCATTCCAATTGGAGGAGCAAACTGTGCACACAAGGAGCTGCCTCAGGTGCGTCACACTTTGAGTTTAATTTCTGCTGTGATGGATTTCTTTGTTCAGGAGAATCGTGTTCCCATGTTGGGTGGTTGGATGAATGCTCATTAATTTTTCTCCCCCTTTCAATTTGTAGGCAGCTGTCCTGTACCTGCTCACCTCTACAGTGTGCTCTGCATTTTCTGTTTTCGTTTCACATATTCAGAGCCACATTGTGTGACTTTGTGTAATTTCGTACATTCTTAGTGTGTAAGAAACGCGTCTGTGGGGCTGTCAAAGGCATGCAGTCAGGTGCAATTCCTAATACACAAATTGTTGTAGTTGGGTCTGTTGTTTTCTGAGAAATGCACCTCAGGCTTCTGTCCTTGTTGCCTCTCTCTGTCATTCTTTTCTGGTGAATTTTTTGTGCTTCCTCAATGGAGTATTTCCAAGGCTGGAAACTGGAGGAAGGTGGCAGGCTGGTGGCTCTCAAGTTGAGAAGCAGCCCCTCTGTTTGCAGGTAGATCTAGGAGAATTTTGCCTTGGTGATGACGGCTGTATGAGATGTAACAGCAAATTTCGAAGGTCTCAAGGGCTACATGGCTGGCAGTTGGCACTCAAATATGAAAGAGCTGCCAAGATTTTTTAATATAAATGTGAGACTTACCTGTTGCATCCCCCACACTTATCAGCTACCTGAACTTTGCTGCTTGTTATGCAGCCTTTTATCATACCAGTGATTACACATTTACCACAGAGCAGATAAAGCAAGGATACAAAGTTGGGCTGTGGCACAGATTGCTGAGAAGCGCTGAGCGAGCGCCGGAGCTCCTGTGCTGCCGCGGGTTCCCTTCCCTGGAGGCCCTCAGCTGATCCCTGCAGGAATGGCCCCGGGGCTCAGTGCTGTTCCACCAGTTGTGCTTCTGCTCCTGTCCCTGCTGGGTCTGGCTGCTGCTGGGAAGCTCCTGGTGGTATCGGTGGACGGGAGCCCCTGGTTCAGCATGCGGGAGGGACTGGACATGCTCCAGCAGAAGGGACACGAGGTGGTCGTGGTGGCACCTGAGGTCTCCTTGCACATCAAAGCATCAGAGAACTTTGTGATGAAAATGTACCCAGTCCCCTACACAAAGGAAGATATGGACAATGCATTCAAGGCATTTTTTAATATTACATTTGAAGATGGATCTTTTTTTGAAAGGTTTTTTAAATTAGTAGAAAGTACGAAAAGATTCACTGACTTTTGGTTCTCCAGCTGTAGCCATCTCCTGCAAAACAAAGAGCTCATGAGCTATCTTGAGGAGAGCAAGTTTGATGCCATCCTTACAGACCCTGTAGTTCCTTGTGGGGTGATCCTGGCTGAGCATCTTTCACTTCCTTCTGTCTATTTCTTACGAGGAATCCCGTGTGGGTTAGATTTTGAAGCCACTCAGTGTCCCAATCCTCCTTCCTATGTGCCCAGATCATTTTCAGACTTGACAGACCGCATGACCTTTTTCCAGCGGGTGAAGAATCTGCTCTTTGACACCCAAAACCTTTCCTCTGTAATTTTGCCTATGACCCATTCTCAAAACTGGCTTCAGAGTTCCTGCAGCGGGAGGTGACTCTGCAGGATCTCTTACGCAAGGGCTCTGTTTGGCTCCTGAGGTTGGATTTTGTGCTAGACTATCCAAGACCCCTGATGTCCAACATCATTCCAATTGGGGGAGCAAACTGTGCTCACAAGGAGCTGCCTCAGGTGGGTTGCACTTTAATTTTAATTTGTGCTGTGATGGATTTCTGTGTTCAGGAGGCTTGAACCTTGTGTTGCAAATGGGAATTCACTTCCCATATTGGGTGGTTGGATGAATGCTCCTGAATTTTTCTCTCCCGTTCCATTTGTAGGCAGCTGTCCTGTACCTTCTCACCTCTAAAGCTTTTATTTCATGTATTCAGAGCCACTTTTGGTGACTTTGTGTAACTTGGTACTCTCTTAGTGAGTGACAAATGCGTCTGGTGGGCGGTCAAAGCCTTGCAGTCGGGTGCAATCCCATATTAACAATCTGTTGTAGTTGGGTCTGGTGTTTACTGGGAAATGCACCCCAAACTTCTGTCCTTGTTGCCTCTCGACATCCTTCTTTGCCAGTGAATTTTTTGTGCTTCTTCCCCTGGCCATTTCCAAAGCTGGAAACTGGAGGGAGGTGGCAGGCTGGGGGCTCTCAGGTGGAGAAGCAGCCCCTCTGTTTGCTAGTAGATCTAGGAAAATTTTGCCTTGGTGATGATGACTGTGTGAGATGTAACAGCAAATTTCAGAGGTCTCAAGGGCTACCGTGGCTTGGCAGGTAGTGCTCAAATGTGACAAAAGTGCCAAAGTATTTTTAATAGAAACGCAAGGCTTGTCTGTTGCATTCCCCAGTATTTATCCGCGGCATGAACTTTGCTGCTGGTTCTGCAGCCTTTTATCACAGCAGTGATTACACATTTACCGCAGAGCAGATAAAGCAAGGATACAAAGTTGGGCTGTGGCACAGATTTCTGAGAAGCGCGGAGCGAGCGCCGGAGCTCCTGTGCTGCCGCGGGTTCCCTTCCCTGGAGGCCCTCAGCTGATCCCTGCAGGAATGGCCCCGGGGCTCAGTGCTGTTCCACCAGTTGTGCTTCTGCTCCTGTCCCTGCTGGGTCTGGCTGCTGCTGGGAAGCTCCTGGTGGTGCCAGTGGATGGGAGCCACTGGCTCAGCATGCGGGAATTGCTGGACATGCTCCAGCAGAAGGGACACGAGGTGGTCGTGGTGGCACCTGAAGTCTCCGTGCAAATCAAACCATCCAAGGCCTTTGTGATGAAAATGTACCCAGTGCCTTTCACTCGGGAAGAGATGGATAAAGTTTTCAAAGCATCAGTAATGGATTTATTTAAAGGAGGACCTTTTCTGGAAAGAGTCATTAGACAGTATCAACAGGCAAAGAAGACCTCTGCTCTGTTCCTGGCCACCTGCTCACACTTAATTCACAACAGGAGCTCATCAGGTACCTTGAGGAGAGCAAGTTTGATGCCGTCCTCACAGACCCTGTTCTCCCCTGTGGGGCAATACTGGCCGAGTATCTTTCCCTGCCTTCCGTGTATTTCCTGCAGCAAATTCCATGTGGTTTGGAATATCAAGCCACCCAGTGCCCCAATCCCCCTTCCTATGTCCCCAGAGTATTTACAGACCTTACAGACCGCATGACTTTCTCCAGCGGGTGAAGAACATGCTCTATGACATCCCCAACTTCTTCCTCTGCGATGTTGTCTTCCAACCTTATGCAGAACTGGCTTCGGAGTTCCTCAAGCGGGAGGTGACCGTGCCGGATCTCCTGCGCCAGGCTTCCATTTGGCTCATGAAGCTGGACTTTGTCTTGCACTTCCCAAAACCCTTGATGCCCAACATGGTTTTCATTAGTGGAGTAAATTGTGCTTACAAGAAGCTGAGTCAGGTGGGTCCCACTCTGTTTTCTCTTCTTCTTCTTGCAGGCTTTGAAATCTCTGGGAAGCTGAAACTCAGCTTTCATTAGAAAGGAGGATTTCAACTGCTCGTGCTTTGCAGGGAGGTGCTGGTTCTGGTATCTGGGAAGGATTGTAGGGGTAGAAAGGTGGAGAAATGTTGTATATGGAATTAGCTCTGCTGGAATTCCCAATGGTCCTGTTCCCCTGCTCCAAGGAGCTTTGGATTGGAGTGAGTGCCTCAGAGCCTCTTCCCTCAAGGCTGTTAATGTGACACAAGACACTTTAAATTGAGGATGTGTTCATTCAGAATCTGGTCCAATCTGGCTGATTTCCTCTACAATTCTGTCTCCTTTCATTCCTTTAATGAAGGATTTTCAATGTTCTGAATTTTCATAGGCATATCAAACATTGTCACCTGGAAGGACATTTGAAGTCTCTCTGAGAACCTCCAGTCAAAGTATGTCCAGTGAGGTCAAGATGTTCTTTCCTCTGTCATGTCCAGTTTTAAGTGTCCCTACAATCTCTACTTATTGGTACCTTTGTGTAACTTGGTACTCTCTTAGTGACTTAAAAACGCATCTGTGGGGCTGTCAAAGCCTTGGAGTCAGGTGCAATCCAGAATTAGCAAATTGCTGTAGTTGGGTCTGGTGTTTACTGAGAAATGCACCTCAGGCTTCTGTCCTTGTTGCTGCTCTACGTGTTTCTTTGTTGGTGAATTTTTTGTGCTTCTTCACCTGGGTATTTCCAAAGCTGGAAACTGGAGGAAGGCGGCAGGCTGGGGGCTCTCAAGTTGAGAAGCAGCCCCTCTGTTTGCAGTAGATTTAGGAAAATTTTACCTTGGTGATGACGACTGTTTGCAGACTAGCAGCAAATTCCAGGATTCTGAAGGGCTTTGTTGGGTTGGCACATGGCGCTCAAAGGTGAAAGGGCTGCCAAGATAATTTTAATAGAAACGCAAGGCTTATCAGTTGCATCCCCAATATTTATCAGGTGCCTGAACTTTGCTGCCTATTATGCAGTCTTTTATCATACCAGTGATTACACATTTACCACAGAGCAGGTAAAGCAAGGATACAAAGTTGGGCTGTGGCACAGATTGCTGAGAAGCGCGGAGCGAGCGCCGGAGCTCCTGTGCTGCCGCGGGTTCCCTTCCCTGGAGGCCCTCAGCTGATCCCTGCAGGAATGGCCCCGGGGCTCAGTGCTGTTCCACCAGTTGTGCTTCTGCTCCTGTCCCTGCTGGGTCTGGCTGCTGCTGGGAAGCTCCTGGTGGTATCGGTGGACGGGAGCCCCTGGTTCAGCATTCGGGAGGGACTGGACATGCTCCAGCAGAAGGGACACGAGGTTGTCTTGGTGGCACCTGAAGTCTCCTTGCAAGTCAAAGCATCAGAGAACTTTGTGATGAAAATGTACCCGGTCCCCTACACAAAGGAAGATATCGACAATGCATTCAAGGCATTTTTTAACATTACATTGGAAGATGGATCTTTTTTTGAAAGGTTTTTTAAAGTAGAAAAAGCTACGAAAAGATTATCTGATATTGGATTCTCCAGCTGTAGACATCTCCTGCAAAACAAGGAGCTCATCAGGTACCTTGAGGAGAGCAAGTTTGATGCCATCCTTACAGACCCTTTTGTGCCCTGTGGGGCGATCCTGGCTGAGCATCTTTCACTTCCTTCTGTCTATTTCTTACGAGTAATCCCATGTGGGTTAGATTTTGAAGCCACTCAGTGTCCCAGTCCTCCTTCCTATGTGCCCAGGGCACTTTCAGACCTGGCAGACCAAATGACCTTTTTCCAGCGAGTGAAGAACCTGCTATTTGACATCCCAAATGTTTTCCACTGTCATTTTGCCTTTGAACCCTACTCAAAACTGGCTTCGGAGTTCCTGCAGCGGGAGGTGACTGTGCAGGATCTCTTACGCAAGGGCTCTGTTTGGCTCATGAGGTTGGATTTTGTGCTAGATTATCCAAGACCCTTGATGCCCAACATCATTCCAATTGGAGGAGCAAACTGTGCACACAAGGAGCTGCCTCAGGTGCGTCACACTTTGAGTTTAATTTCTGCTGTGATGGATTTCTTTGTTCAGGAGAATCGTGTTCCCATGTTGGGTGGTTGGATGAATGCTCATTAATTTTTCTCCCCCTTTCAATTTGTAGGCAGCTGTCCTGTACCTGCTCACCCCTACAGTGTGCTCTGCATTTTCTGTTTTCGTTTCACATATTCAGAGCCACATTGTGTGACTTTGTGTAATTTCGTACATTCTTAGTGTGTAAGAAACACGTCTGTGGGGCTGTCAAAGACATGCAGTCAGGTGGAACTCCTAATACACAAATTGTTGTAGTTGGGTCTGTTGTTTTCTGAGAAATGCACCTCAGGCTTCTGTCCTTGTTGCCTCTCTCCGTCATTCTTTTCTGGTGAATTTTTTGTGCTTCCTCAATGGAGTGTTTCCAAAGCTGGAAACTGGAGGAAGGTGGCAGGCTGGTGGCTCTCAAGTTGAGAAGCAGCCCCTCTGTTTGCAGGTAGATCTAGGAGAATTTTGCCTTGGTGATGATGGCTGTATGAGATGTAACAGCAAATTTCGAAGGTCTCAAGGGGCTACATTGGCTGGCAGGTGGCACTCAAATATGAAAGAGCTGCCAAGATTTTTTAATATAAATGTGAGACTTACCTGTTGCATCCCCCACACTTATCAGCTACCTGAACTTTGCTGCTTGTTATGCAGCCTTTTATCATACCAGTGATTACACATTTACCACAGAGCAGATAAAGCAAGGATACAAAGTTGGGCTGTGGCACAGATTGCTGAGAAGCGCGGAGCGAGCGCCGGAGCTCCTGTGCTGCCGCGGGTTCCCTTCCCTGGAGGCCCTCAGCTGATCCCTGCAGGAATGGCCCCGGGGCTCAGTGCTGTTCCACCAGTTGTGCTTCTGCTCCTGTCCCTGCTGGGTCTGGCTGCTGCTGGGAAGCTCCTGGTGGTATCGGTGGACGGGAGCCCCTGGTTCAGCATACGGGAGGGACTGGACATGCTCCAGCAGAAGGGACACGAGGTGGTCGTGGTGGCACCTGAAGTCTCCTTGCACGTCAAAGCATCAGAGAACTTTGTGATGAAAATGTACCCGGTCCCCTACACAAAGGAAGATATGGACAATGCATTCAAGGCATTTTTTAATATTACATTTGAAGATGGATCTTTTTTTGAAAGGTTTTTTAAAGTAGTAGAAGGTATGAAAGATTCACTGACTTTTGGATCTCCGGCTGTAGCCATCTCCTGCAAAACAAAGAGCTCATGAGCTATCTTGAGGAGAGCAAGTTTGATGCCATCCTTACAGACCCTTTTCTGCCCTGTGGGGCAATCCTGGCTGAGCATCTTTCACTTCCTTCTGTCTATTTCTTACGAGTAATCCCATGTGGGTTAGATTTTGAAGCCACTCAGTGTCCCAATCCTCCTTCCTATGTGCCCAGGGCACTTTCAGACCTGGCAGACCAAATGACCTTTTTCCAGCGAGTGAAGAATCTCCTCTTTGACATCCCAAATAATTTCCTCTGTAATTTTGCCTTTGAACCCTACTCAAAACTGGCTTCAGAGTTCCTGCAGCGGGAGGTGACTGTGCAGGATCTCTTACGCAAGGGCTCTGTTTGGCTCCTGAGGTTGGATTTTGTGCTAGATTATCCAAGACCCTTGATGCCCAACATCATTCCAATTGGGGGAGCAAACTGTGCTCACAAGGAGCTGCCTCAGGTGCGTCACACTTTGATTTTAATTTGTGCTGTGATGGATTTCTTTATTCAGGAGAATCGTGTTCCCATGTTGGGTGGTTGGATGAATGCTCATTAATTTTTCTCCCCCTTTCAATTTGTAGGCAGCTGTCCTGTACCTGCTCACCTCTACAGTGTGCTCTGCATTTTCTGTTTTCGTTTCACATATTCAGAGCTACATTGTGTGACTTTGTGTAATTTCGTACATTCTTAGTGTGTAAGAAATGCGTCTGTGGGGCTGTCAAAGGCATGCAGTCAGGTGCAATCCATAATTAGCAAATTGTTGTAGTTGGGTCTGTTGTTTTCTGAGAAATGCACCTCAGGCTTCTGTCCTTGTTGCCTCTCTCCGTCATTCTTTTCTGGTGAATTTTTTGTGCTTCCTCAATGGAGTGTTTCCAAAGCTGGAAACTGGAGGAAGGTGGCAGGCTGGTGGCTCTCAAGTTGAGAAGCAGCCCCTCTGTTTGCAGGTAGATTTAGGAAAATTTTGCCTTGGTGATGACGGCTGTATGAGATGTAACAGCAAATTTCGAAGGTCTCAAGGGGCTACAGTGGCTGGCAGGTGGCACTCAAATATGAAAGAGCTGCCAAGATTTTTTAATATAAATGTGAGACTTACCTGTTGCATCCCCCACACTTATCAGCTACCTGAACTTTGCTGCTTGTTATGCAGCCTTTTATCATACCAGTGATTACACATTTACCACAGAGCAGATAAAGCAAGGATACAAAGTTGGGCTGTGGCACAGATTGCTGAGAAGCGCGGAGCGAGCGCCGGAGCTCCTGTGCTGCCGCGGGTTCCCTTCCCTGGAGGCCCTCAGCTGATCCCTGCAGGAATGGCCCCGGGGCTCAGTGCTGTTCCACCAGTTGTGCTTCTGCTCCTGTCCCTGCTGGGTCTGGCTGCTGCTGGGAAGCTCCTGGTGGTATCGGTGGACGGGAGCCCCTGGTTCAGCATACGGGAGGGACTGGACATGCTCCAGCAGAAGGGACACGAGGTGGTCGTGGTGGCACCTGAAGTCTCCTTGCACGTCAAAGCATCAGAGAACTTTGTGATGAAAATGTACCCGGTCCCCTACACAAAGGAAGATATGGACAATGCATTCAAGGCATTTTTTAATATTACATTTGAAGATGGATCCTTTTTTGAAAGGTTTTTTAAAGTAGTAGAAGGTATGAAAAGATTCACTGACTTTTGGATCTCCGGCTGTAGCCATCTCCTGCAAAACAAGGAGCTCATCAGGTACCTTGAAGAGAGCAAGTTTGATGCCATCCTTACAGACCCTTTTCTGCCCTGTGGGGCGATCCTGGCTGAGCATCTTTCACTTCCTTCTGTCTATTTCTTACGAGTAATCCCATGTGGGTTAGATTTTGAAGCACTCAGTGTCCCAATCCTCCTTCCTATGTGCCCAGGGCACTTTCAGACTTGGCAGACCAAATGACCTTTTTCCAGCGAGTGAAGAATCTCCTCTTTGACATCCCAAATAATTTCCTCTGTAATTTTGCCTTTGAACCCTACTCAAAACTGGCTTCAGAGTTCCTGCAGCGGGAGGTGACTGTGCAGGATCTCTTACGCAAGGGCTCTGTTTGGCTCCTGAGGTTGGATTTTGTGCTAGACTATCCAAGACCCTTGATGCCCAACATCATTCCAATTGGAGGAGCAAACTGTGCTCACAAGGAGCTGCCTCAGGTGGGTCACACTTTGAGTTTAATTTGTGCTGTGATGGACTTCTTTGTTCAGGAGAATCGTGTTCCCATGTTGGGTGGTTGGATGAATGCTCATTAATTTTTCTCCCCCTTTCAATTTGTAGGCAGCTGTCCTGTACCTGCTCACCTCTACAGTGTGCTCTGCATTTTCTGTTTTCGTTTCACATATTCAGAGCCACATTGTGTGACTTTGTGTAATTTCGTACATTCTTAGTGTGTAAGAAACACGTCTGTGGGGCTGTCAAAGACATGCAGTCAGGTGGAACTCCTAATACACAAATTGTTGTAGTTGGGTCTGTTGTTTTCTGAGAAATGCACCTCAGGCTTCTGTCCTTGTTGCCTCTCTCTGTCATTCTTTTCTGGTGAATTTTTTGTGCTTCCTCAATGGAGTATTTCCAAAGCTGGAAACTGGAGGAAGGTGGCAGGCTGGTGGCTCTCAAGTTGAGAAGCAGCCCCTCTGTTTGCAGGTAGATCTAGGAGAATTTTGCCTTGGTGATGACGGCTGTATGAGATGTAACAGCAAATTTCGAAGGTCTCAAGGGGCTACAGTGGCTGGCAGGTGGCACTCAAATATGAAAGAGCTGCCAAGATTTTTTAATATAAATGTGAGACTTACCTGTTGCATCCCCCACACTTATCAGCTACCTGAACTTTGCTGCTTGTTATGCAGCCTTTTATCATACCAGTGATTACACATTTACCACAGAGCAGATAAAGCAAGGATACAAAGTTGGGCTGTGGCACAGATTGCTGAGAAGCGCGGAGCGAGCGCCGGAGCTCCTGTGCTGCCGCGGGTTCCCTTCCCTGGAGGCCCTCAGCTGATCCCTGCAGGAATGGCCCCGGGGCTCAGTGCTGTTCCACCAGTTGTGCTTCTGCTCCTGTCCCTGCTGGGTCTGGCTGCTGCTGGGAAGCTCCTGGTGGTATCGGTGGACGGGAGCCCCTGGTTCAGCATTCGGGAGGGACTGGACATGCTCCAGCAGAAGGGACACGAGGTGGTCGTGGTGGCACCTGAAGTCTCCTTGCACGTCAAAGCATCAGAGAACTTTGTGATGAAAATGTACCCGGTCCCCTACACAAAGGAAGATATGGACAATGCATTCAAGGCATTTTTTAATATTACATTTGAAGATGGATCTTTTTTTGAAAGGTTTTTTAAATTAGTAGAAAGTACGAAAAGATTCACTGACTTTTGGTTCTCCAGCTGTAGCCATCTCCTGCAAAACAAAGAGCTCATGAGCTATCTTGAGGAGAGCAAGTTTGATGCCATCCTCACAGACCCTGTAGTTCCTTGTGGGGTGATCCTGGCTGAGCATCTTTCACTTCCTTCTGTCTATTTCTTACGAGGAATCCCGTGTGGGTTAGATTTTGAAGCCACTCAGTGTCCCAATCCTCCTTCCTATGTGCCCAGGGCATTTACAGACTTGACAGACCGCATGACCTTTTTCCAGCGAGTGAAGAATCTGCTCTTTGACACCCAAAACCTTTTCCTCTGTAATTTTGCCTATGACCCATTCTCAAAACTGGCTTCAGATTTCCTGCAGCGGGAGGTGACTCTGCAGGATCTCTTACACAAGGGCTCTGTTTGGCTCCTGAGGTTGGATTTTGTGCTAGACTATCCAAGACCCTTGATGCCCAACATCATTCCAATTGGTGGAGCAAACTGTGCTCACAAGGAGCTGCCTCAGGTGGGTTGCACTTTAATTTTAATTTGTGCTGTGATGGATTTCTGTGTTCAGGAGGCTTGAACCTTGTGTTGCAAATGGGAATTGACTTCCCATATTGGGTGGTTGGATGAATGCTCCTGAATTTTTCTCTCCCTTTCCATTTGTAGGCAGCTGTCCTGTACCTTCTCACCTCTAAAGCTTTTATTTCATGTATTCAGAGCCACTTTTGGTGACTTTGTGTAACTTGGTACTCTCTTAGTGAGTGACAAATGCGTCTGGTGGGCGGTCAAAGCCTTGCAGTCAGGTGCAATCCCATATTAACAAACTGTTGTAGTTGGGTCTGGTGTTTACTGGGAAATGCACCCCAAACTTCTGTCCTTGTTGCCTCTCGACATCCTTCTTTGCCAGTGAATTTTTTGTGCTTCTTCCCCTGGCCATTTCCAAAGCTGGAAACTGGAGGGAGGTGGCAGGCTGGGGGCTCTCAGGTTGAGAAGCAGCCCCTCTGTTTGCAGGTAGATCTAGGAAAATTTTGCCTTGGTGATGATGACTGTGTGAGATGTAACAGCAAATTTCAGAGGTCTCAAGGGGCTACCGTGGCTTGGCAGGTAGTGCTCAAATGTGACAAAAGTGCCAAAGTATTTTTAATAGAAACGCAAGGCTTGTCTGTTGCATTCCCCAGTATTTTATCTGCTGCCTGAACTTTGCTGCCTATTATGCAGCCTTTTATCACAGCAGTGATTACACATTTACCGCAGAGCAGATAAAGCAAGGATACAAAGTTGGGCTGTGGCACAGATTTCTGAGAAGCGCGGAGCGAGCGCCGGAGCTCCTGTGCTGCCGCGGGTTCCCTTCCCTGGAGGCCCTCAGCTGATCCCTGCAGGAATGGCCCCGGGGCTCAGTGCTGTTCCACCAGTTGTGCTTCTGCTCCTGTCCCTGCTGGTCTGGCTGCTGCTGGGAAGCTCCTGGTGGTGCCAGTGGACGGGAGCCACTGGCTCAGCATGCGGGAATTGCTGGACATGCTCCAGCAGAAGGGACATGAGGTGGTTGTGGTGGCACCTGAAGTCTCCGTGCTGATCAAACCATCCAAGGCCTTTGTGATGAAATGTACCCAGTGCCTTTCACTCGGAAGAGATGGATAAAATTTTCAAAGCATCAGTAATGGATTTCTTTAAAGGAGGACCTTTTCTGGAAAGAGTCATTAGACAGTATCAACAGGCAAAGAAGACCTCTGCTCTGTTCCTGGCCACCTGCTCACACTTAATTCACAACAAGGAGCTCATCAGGTACCTTGAGGAGAGCAAGTTTGATGCCGTCCTCACAGACCCTGTTCTCCCCTGTGGGGCAATACTGGCCGAGTATCTTTCCCTGCCTTCCGTGTATTTCCTGCAGCAAATTCCATGTGGTTTGGAATATCAAGCCACCCAGTGCCCCAATCCCCCTTCCTATGTCCCCAGAGTATTTACAGACCTTACAGACCACATGACCTTTCTCCAGCGGGTGAAGAACATGCTCTATGACATCCCCAATTTCTTCCTCTGCGATGTTGTCTTCCAACCTTATGCAGAACTGGCTTCGGAGTTCCTCAAGCGGGAGGTGACCGTGCCGGATCTCCTGCGCCAGGCTTCCATTTGGCTCATGAAGCTGGACTTTGTCTTGCACTTCCCAAAACCCTTGATGCCCAACATGGTTTTCATTAGTGGAGTAAATTGTGCTTACAAGAAGCTAAGTCAGGTGGGTCCCACTCTGTTTTCTCTTCTTCTTCTTGCAGGCTTTGGAAATCTCTGGGAAGCTGAAACTCAGCTTTCATTAGAAAGGAGGATTTCAAACTGCTCGTGCTTTGCAGGGAGGTGCTGGTTCTGGTATCTGGGAAGGATTGTAGGAGTAGAAAGGTGGAGAAAATGTTGTGTATCTGGAATAGCTCTGCTGGAATTCCCATTGGGTCTCTGGTCCCTGCTTAAGGCAGCTTTGGCTTTGGAGTAGGGTGTTGGTGTGGTGCAAGACACACTTTGATTTGAGGAGCACTCCATTTATCCTTTGTCTGATCTCCTCAACACTTCTGTCCTTTTTTTTTTTTTCCTTTAAATAAGGATTCTCTGTGCTTTGACTTGTCATAAACTCAGAAAACATTGTTACCTTGAAGGACATTAAAGGCCTCTCTGAGAACTTCCTATCAGAATATGTCCAGGTCAGGTTGTTCCTTTCTCTCTCTTGTCAAATTTTATGTATCTCCTCTAGAGAACACACTTTATTATATCCAATTGATACCTGAAACCAGTTTGAATTTTCCATGTTGCAATGATTGTTGCCTCTTGGTCTGTCACTGTTAATCTCATTTTTTTCTTTAACTTTTTGTCATCTCCTGCATTCAGGCTGTTGTGCATCTGTCCTGTGGCATGAAATTATCCCATTTCAGAGGCACAACTGTGCATCTGCCTTTGCTGACCTTCATGAGGCCTTTATAGGCCCATTTTTCCAGCTTGTATATCCCAGGCCAGTGATGCTCTATAGTTAAATTTGTATCCAACATCAAAAAAACAAAGTATAAGTTACTTTATTCTTCTAAAATGAATTCACTTCAGCCAGTTTTTTAATGTGCTTTCAAATAGATTTTGTGGTTTGCAGAGTATCCTCATGGATTCTATTTTTAATAATAACTATTCCTGTTGGGTTTTTCAGATATTTGCTTTACAAAATGCTGAGGTAAGTCTGATATTTCAGAAAAAGCCCAATCTCACACAGTAAAAATGGAGGATTTTAAGACGATTCAAACTTGGCAGTCAGTCTAGAAAAGCAGAGAGGGAATAAAGTGCGCAGCTAAACCTATGATAAAATTATGGCAGAGGTCTGTAAAATCTGGGAAATCATAGCTAAAGGAGCAAGGGGAACTGATAGTTTCTCCCAATATTTGTTCTATGACTAACACTGAAATGCAACAAGCTTAGAGCAAACAAAGGGGAGTATTTTTTCACACCGTGGCCCAAAAAAACCCCAGATCAGCCTCTCAAGTGGTGCAGATTTTTTTTTGTAGACAAACCCTCTGAATTTAAAAGGGATTCAGGGGGTTAATAAGAGGTGCAGGCTGCCTGCCAGGATTTGTAGGCTTACAGGAGAGATAATCATGGATTCCCTTAGCTCAAATATTTGCTGTACTGTTTCCAGCTTACAACCTTGGCACTCAGTTCTGTACTTTTCCTTGACTTTCTCCTTCTGTCTCACCTTTGGAATGGGCTGGACTTGTGGCTTCAGTCTCTGCACTTGTAAACACGTGGCGGGCGTTCATGTGCTGCTCAAAATCCAGTGTCACAACTTCTATGAACTTTTGCTGAACTTTTTTGAACTTCTTTTTTTTTTTTTTAACTTTTCTGAGCTTGGCCTCAAGGGTTTGGGTTGAGGGGGTTTTCTTACCTCTTTAGTGTTGTTTTATAGGGTTTTGTTTTAGTGTCTCACAGATGACACAAGTTTGGCTGAAATGTTAGCAGAACTTAACTAGGTGGGAGTGATTTGGTACCAAATACGAGGATTTGAGAGGCCTTTATGCAGGGTAAGAGTGTTTCTGCAACTCTGAGCTCACTACCTGAGCATGTACTGCCACCTTAAGGCTTGTTGAATGCTGCATCACCTCATTATTTGAGATCTTTTTACCACCAGAAATGCGGAAATGCAGCCCTGGCAGGTGAGAATCCCTTCCCTCCATCTCCTGTCATTTTTGGTCCTTTAGTGCTACCCCACTGCCAGCTAGAGCCACAGTTTCTGCTTCACCAGCTGCAGAATGGGACTGCATCAAATCATGGAACTGTTAAAGTTGGAAAACCCCTCTAACATCAGAGTCCAACCATTAATCCAGCACTGCCAGGTCTACCACTAAACTGTGGCCCCAAGTGCCCCATCTGCACATTTTTTTAATGTTTCCAGGATGGTGATTTCACCGCTGCCCTGGACAGCCCCTTCCAGTGCTTGAAAACCCTTTCCATGAAGAAGTTTTTCCTAATATCTAACCTAAACCTCCCCACTGATGTCTGAAATTTCTTCCTATTTAGTGCATTTTCCATAAACATTATAGACCTTCTTGCTGGCTTTTAAGAACCCCTCTTCTCCAAATAAACATTTTAGGACAGACTTAGTCTTAATCTTGGAGTAACACTTAGGATTAGCCTTGGAGTGTATTTATCACACTCAGGTGCCTATGGCAAAGGTAGCCATTTCATGGATCAGATTTCCCATAATTTCTGCCTGCTCCAAGAGAACCCTTCCAGGCCTGGAGAACTGCTCAGAGTTCACTCTGTTCAGGAGTGCTTGGTTGGGGGATCTAAACGAATCTGTCTTCTCCAGCCAGCTCTTGTCCAGGTACCATTCCTGTATCTTGTGTTGCTCTTGTAAACTTGCAAACTTTGGCATCCAGCTTTTCCCTGCCCATGGGGAGTATGCCTTAATGGCAGGTGAGATCTGCTTGGCCAGGCCCTTCTGTCCAGGAGTATGGACTTCCACATCCCATGTACCACAGCCAAGCCTTCTGAAATTTGGGAAAGGGACTGTTATTAAGAACTTTCAAATTCATTTGTCCTGTAGCCTCTCACCCCGAACTCCCGTGGCCCCTCTTGAGCAAGAGCCTCATATTCTGCTGCGTCATTGCTTTTCGAAAAGATGTTTAGCCTCGAGCCATTCACCTGTGAACTCTGATGGCCCCTCTTGAGCACAAACTGTGCTTTCTGCTCTGTGACTGCTTTGCTAAAAAGGTGAAAGGTGCTTGGTTAATGTGTTACCCAAACTTTGGTGACTCTGCTGCTCCATGTGCCAGCTCCAGCTTGCCATGGAAGATATTCTCTGAATTCCAGCCACTTTCCTGAGCAAAAATTGGGGGGTTAGGTCTTGCTTATCAACAGTGCAACACAATTCTTGTGATATAAGCTCTGTGGAGTGGCCATAAATTTGATTACTGACTTGAATCTGGCCCGGGACAGTTGAGTGCACAGTGAGTCACTTGAAACTACCCTGACACAGCAAAACCCTCCATGAACAACTGTTTTTTCTACTGATTATTCTGAATAATCTGAGATAACCTAAACGAATAGCAAAGCATAGGTGCCTTGATAGCACTTTAATCAAGGCTTTTATCAGCAATATGGTCTTTGAACTACAATAACTTGTATCAGTAAACATTTTGTAGAGATAAAACATTGATGTCCACCACAATATAAATGAGGTACAAGGACATTTTTCTTCATATGCTGCTGAACAACGTAAGGAGGAGCAGCTAGTTTCTTTGCCTGCCCCATGGCAGTTATGTGGAGGCACCAGATACATGCTGGGCTTGTGCTTTTTCTTGCTTTCTGGAGTCTGGCAGATGGTGGGAAGCTCTTGGTGGTGCCTCAGGATGGAAGTCACTGGCTGAGCATGCGGATGGTCCTGGAGAAACTCTGGGACAAGGGGCACGAAATCGTGGCCGTGGTTCCTGATGCTGCCTTGCTCTTGAAAAGCTCCCAGTCCTTCACCATCAAAACGTATTCAGTGCCTTACACCCAGGAGTTTGTGGACCAGTACTACCAGAAGCTGGGGGAAAATAGCTTTGAGACCCTAACACTCTCATTTTTACTCAGCAACATTACGGAGCTGACCAACATTTTCACTTCTGCTTGTCGGCATCTCTTATCTGACAAAGAGCTCATGAGGTACCTCCAGGACAGCAAATTCGATGCCATCATGATGGACCCTGTGCTGCCCTGTGGCCCATTCTGGCTGAGTATCTCTCCCTCCCCTCTGTGTACTTCATGCGTGGCCTTCCTTGCACCTTAGACTACAAAGCCGCGCAGTCTCCCAGCCCTGTATCCTACGTGCCCACGACTTTATCATCTCTTTCCGACCACATGGCATTCCCAGAGCGCGTGAAGAACTTCCTGATCGGGCTCTCAGAGCCTTTGCTTTGCCACCTGTTTATTTGAAATACGAGAGCTTGGCCTCCGAGTTCCTGCGGAGGGATGTGACGATACAGGAGCTGTTCAGCCAAGCATCGGTGTGGCTGATGAGATACGACTTTGTTTTTGATTATCCGCGCCCCATCATGCCCAACATGGTCTATGTTGGAGGCATCAACTGTCTGCAGAAGAAGCCACTCTCAAAGGTTTGTTGTTGCTTACCCTGAGGGTGCTTGTTCAGCACGTGCTTTCTTCATGTGTTTTCCTGTAGTGATATTTGTGTGCTTGAGGCAGGGTGTGATCAAATCCCAGGATGGCATGGGAGTGGGAATCTTAAGCTTTGAGATGATCACAAGGCTTGCTGAAGGGTTTTTCTCCAGGAGAGCTTAGGTCAAGTGGTCACCATCATTCATGGCACGCTCTATGTCCAGTCAAATGACTAAATAATTCTAGGTCAGAGGATTTAATATCCCTAAGGAATGTGGAATGCCAGTTAATTGTAGGAGACTTGATTGAACAAAAATTGGAATATAGAATTAACTCTGTGGACATACCCAGGCATTTTTGCTGTGCCACTGAACATGAAGCTGAGCGAAGCACAGAGCATCAGGAGAGGGGGTCAGGCTGGTTTTTAGGAAAGGTTCTTCCCCCAGAGGGTGCTGGGCACTGCCCAGGCTCCCCAGGGAATGGGAACAGCCCCAAGGCTGCCAGAGCTCCAGGAGGGTTGGACAATGCTCTCAGGGATTCACAGGATAGGATTGTTGGGTGTCTGTGCAGGGCCACGGGTTGGATCGATGATCCCTGTGGGACAAGAAATTCTAACTGGGGATATTCCATGATTCCATGTGCAGCAACAGCCCAAACCAGGGGTGTGCAAAGACAGCAGAGGGAGCTCTGCTGCCTCTGGATTTGTGCGAGCAGCAGTGCAAGATAGCACATAAGAGGATGGTTGGGAGAGGAAGCCTTCAGGATTGTAACTACTGTGCCTTGTTGAGATTCTCCTTGCGCTGTGCAAATAGTGCAGATTTCTCCGGGTTATTCTCCTTTCAGACACTGTGTGGTGTGTGACAGCAGGAGTTATTGCTCTGCTTACAATACATTTACTACTGTAAATTCAGGGCTTTCACTTCGATAACTGCTGTGATAGAGAAACAAATCTGGAGATAAACCTTTACAACCCACTCTATCAAACCTCTGTCAATCTTAGCTTCTTGTTACACGCTGGGGGCACAAAGCAATCCAAAGGTCAGATTTGTGCTGAGTTCCATGTCCAATCAGTGCAGTGGACTCAAGGTACTGGGTTGGTCATTAACTGGATGTTAATGATGTAGTGATTGCTGGTTAGCCCATTCATGGCTCTCATTCAGCCTCTCAGCCCCCCAGGCTGTTGGTCACTCCTCCCTCCTGGTGTCAGTCCAAACATTCAGCCTCACCTCACAGCAGCCACTCACTGAAAGCCTTCCCTGTGAACAGATGATAAACCCAATATTTACCCACAGTTAAAAATTACCCAATTTCTGCCTGTTAAAATTAAAAAACCCACCTTAGTTAAAATTCAAGTGGGAAGCACCCCATGATTCATTCCTCGTCCCCGGCCGCAGTTTCACTGCTGTTTATAACTTCGCTAGCGGCACCGGGGAAATGGTTTCTCCAAAGCCAGGATTTCTTTCTCTTGCCTCTTGGGCTGTGTTTTTCCTGCTGCTGTGGACCTCTGGTGAAGGTGGGAAGCTCTTGGTCATACCCATTGATGGCAGCCACTGGCTCAGCACACTCCCAGTCGTAGAGAAACTCAGGGACAAGGGACACGAAATCGTGGTGGTTGCGCCGGAGGTAAATTTGCGGATCCATTCATCCCCAATTTACACCTTGAAAACCTACCCTGTGTCCTACACCAAGGAGTTTGTGGAGGCAGAATTTAAAGAGATGGGCCGCGGGAGTTTCACACCTCAACCTTTCTTGAAAAAACTCTCCAAAATTGCCAATTTTACAAGCATGTTCTTGGATTCCTGCAAGCGTCTGCTGTCCAGCAAAGAGCTGATCCAGTACCTCGAAGGAAGCAAGTTTGATGCCATCTTTATGGATCCCTTCTTCCCGTGTGGGCAGATACTGGCAGAACATCTGTCCCTGCCCTCCGTGTACTTCCTGCGGGGGCTGCCCTGCAGCGTGGAATTCCAGGCCACGATGTGTCCCAGCCCTCCTTCCTACGTCCCGCGGTTCTTCACGCGCTCCACGGACCGCATGTCCTTCTGGCAGCGCCTGGGCAACCTCCTGGCCACCCTGGGCAGCTCCCTGGCCTGCTCTGTCCTTTATTCCCCTATGATCCCTTGATCCGGGAGTTCCTGCGGCGGGAGGCGACCGTGCCCGAGCTGTTCAGCCACGCCGCTGTTTGGCTCATGAATACGACTTTGTCTTTGAGCACCCCAGGCCCCTCATGCCCAACATGGTCTTGGTCGGAGGCATAGGCTGCACTCGGGAAAAAAGATTATCCCAGGTTAGTTCCTGTTTTTTTCCCCCCGAGTTCAGCTGTGGGTGCGCTGTGAGCTCTCTCCAGAGATGGAGCTCCCAGGCTGGAATAAAGGATGCCGGGTGGAAGTGGCTGGGAGTGCATTTTACACCACTGCATCCCTTCAACAATGAGGGAAAAGTTACTTTGTGGGACACCTCGGCATTCCCAGTCAAACCTGCACCAAAAAAAAAAAAAAAAACCAAAAAAAAAAAAACAAAAAAAAAAAAAAAACCCACAAAAAACCCTCAGGCTTTTTCTTTTCCAATTTCCCTGTCTATTTCCATTCCCTTTTCCTTTTTCCTGTCTCCAGCTTTCTTAAGAGGGCAGTGGAGGGACAGCTCCAATCTGTGCTCTCTGTGGCCAGGGACAGCACCTGAGGGAGTGGCTGGAGTTGTATTGGGGATGTTTAGGTTGGATTTTAGGAAAAGGTTCTTCTCCCAGTGGGTGCTGGGCACTGCCCAGGCTCCCCAGGGAATGGGCACAGCCCTGAGGCTGCCAGAGCTACGGGAGTGTTTGAACAGTTCTCCAAGGGATGCCCAGGACGGGATTGTTGGCGTGTCTGTGCAGGGCCAGGGGTTGGATCAATGATCCCTGTGGGTCCCTTCCAGCTGAGGATGTTCCATGAACTTCAGATAGTTCAGGCAGGCTGGAATTAAATCCCCACCACCAGTGAAGCAGCACTTCTGCCACTTTTGTGTAAAATACTCTGCACTGCAACTGCATTTTTCTTCAGCTGTGCCAAAATTTCTCAGTATGGGATATCTCCCACTTTCCATTAAGAAATCTCCCAAATTCTCTTACTTTTTGTATGAGTCCCCACTGCAGATATTTTGTAAAAGTATGAGCAGGTGCTGATTAAAACCACTACTAAAATAACCTGCATATCCCCAAAGCAGGGCTGCAAAGAGTTTCCTCATAGCAGGAGAGCTTCTGAGCAGAAAGTCAGACCTTGGAACTCAAAAACATCTAAAAAACAAAGTAAAACTGATGTCCCACAGAATATAAACAGGATTAAATACACCTTGAGACGGCCACAAAAATATGGAAAAGAGCATAAGCTGACAGAGTCAGTCTCTGTTGTCCCTGCCCATGGCAGGGAGTTGGAATGAGACAGTCTTTAAAGTCCCTTCCAACCCAAAGCATTCCATGGTTCTCTGGTTATCCCCTCAGATCCCAGAGATAACATGGCGATTGCCAGACTTACAGAAACATTTAATTCATTGTTTTCCCCTTATTTAACTCTGATGCCTGCAACAATTTCCTCCAGTTTTGCCTTTCCTTCCTTGGCTCAACCAAACATTTTTCTGTTTCAAAGAATTTTTGCTCCAGCCTTGGGCTGTTTTTTTGTGCTTCATTGGAATCTTTTTGTTCCTGGATTCCAGTGCTAGATCTCCTTCTATTATTTAAATCACTCAAACAAAAGAGAGACAAAACTGGCAGCAGTTCAGCGTTATCACACCCAAAGCAGATACAATAAATCCAGATATTAGAAATTTGATATACCTGCTGTCAGAACCCTCTTCCAGGATTTTAATTCTCTCTTGTAGCTGCGTGGCCTGGAAGGAGGAACATCAGCTCTGAATCCAGGCTTGGGTTAAATGTGCCCATTTTTACTTCCCAAAGACTCATTTTCTTTAGGATCATAGAACAGGTTGGGGTGGAAGGGATGTTGAACTCCATCCAGTCCAATCCCCTGCCATGGGCAGGGACACCTTCCCTATCCCAGGTGGCTCCAAACCCCATCCATCCTCGCCTTGGACACTTCCAGGTATCCAGGGCAGGCACAGCTTCTCTGGGCACGCTGTGCCAGGGGCCTGTGAGGCCTCCCCACCCTCAGAGAGAAGAATTTCTTCCTGATACCTAAAACAAATTTCCCCTCTTTTGGTTTGAACACATTACTCCCTGTCCCATCACTCCAGTTCTTCATGAAGAGTCCTTCTCCAGCTTCCTTCTGGGCTTCTTCAGGCACTGGAAAGGGACTCTGAGGTCTCCACACAAAAATCTTCTCGGCTCCAGGCTGAACAGGATGTCCCAGCCTGTCCCCATCAGGGAGGTGCTCCTGACTCCTTGTCAACTCCA
The DNA here is from genome assembly GCA_019023105.1 of Diglossa brunneiventris. NCBI lineage: Eukaryota > Metazoa > Chordata > Aves > Passeriformes > Thraupidae > Diglossa > Diglossa brunneiventris. Next base: position 1,220,786 of record CM032360.1, read on the forward strand.
GGTTCTCCTCTGGACTTGCTCCAACAGTCCCATGTCCTTCTCATTCTCAGATGCTGATGCCCAGAGCTGGAGCTGGGAGCAGCAGATCCAGTGTGGTCTCACAAGAGAGGAGATCCCATCCCTGGACCTGCTGGCTGTGCTGCTTTGGATGAAGAACTATCAATAACAACTCCTTCTCCTGGTCCCAGTTTTGTTGTGCTCACTGCTTGTTCTGTTGCCTTTCAGAGAGTTCTGTGGGAAGGTGGCAGCAGTTCCAGCCCCTGACAAGAGAAAGGGCTTTGGCTAAAGGCTTGCTTTCCTTTGGCAGGAATTTGAAGCCATGGTGAACGCCTCTGGAGAGCACGGCGTCGTTGTCTTCTCGCTGGGCTCCATGGTGTCCGAGATTCCCATGAAGAAAGCCATGGAAATCGCGGAGGGCTTGGGAACGGTCCCTCAGACGGTACCAATCCCCTCTTTCCCTTCCAGCAGAGCAGCTCCACGCTGCCCTCAGCTCCTCCCTCCCTTCTCCTGCTGGGATCTGACGTGGGCTTTGCTTCCCCTGCCAGGTCTTCTGGCGCTACACAGGCAAGGCACCCCCCCAACCTGCCCAAGAACGTGAAGCTTGTCAAGTGGCTGCCTCAGAATGACCTCCTGGGTAGGTCTGACACCTTGGGCTGACACCAGGCTGCTGTGGTGAGGCCCCAAGGGCATCATCTGTGGGTCAGGTGTGAGTTTACCGTCCCCTCACCCAGCACTGTGGGCCACAAACCTTCCTCTGCTGGTGGAGCCAGAGCTTGTCCTTTAGGAACTTAGCTGGGAATTGCAGAATTATGAAAGAACTCTGTTTGAAAAGGCTTTCCAACACTCCAGTACCAGCCAAGATGAGTCTTTGTGTCTGACTAAGCAGTCTCAACAGCCAGCTCTGGTTTTGTCCTGTCTTCTGGCCTGAAAATAAACTTCATGGTCCTCAGGGGAGCGCTTCCAGACAGGTCTTTGGGCTTTTAAAGTGGTGGAATTGTTGCCAGGATTTGCTGGTAACAGAACAGGTTCAGCTGTGAGAGACCTTCACTACCATGGAAGAGATGGTGAAAAAGTAATTGGCGGTAACATCCTTTCTAACTAATTGGTGGTAACATCCTTTCTAACCTCTCCTGGCTCTGGTTTAATCCTAAAGTTGGAGGATTACCCAAAACCAAGACGAGGTCTACAAAGTTCCAATCCCTGAGTCTGGCCATGAGGGATGTGCTCACAACAGCCCCAAATCCTTGATTTATCCCACCACAGCCCTTTTTGGTGCATGTTCTTTCCCCAGGGGCGCGTTGCTGGGAGTCAGTAATTCCGGAGCTGACACAAGCCTGTGTTTCCCTCCACAGCCCACCCCAAGACTCGTGCCTTCATCACCCACGGAGGCTCCCACGAGTTTATGAGGGAATCTGCAACGCAGTGCCCATGGTGCTGATGCCTCTCTTTGGGGACCAGATGGACAACGCCAAGCGAGTGGAGTCCCGGGGAGCAGGGCTGACCCTCAACATCCTGGAGATGACTTCCACTGACATCTCCAACGCCCTGAAAGCTGTGATCAACGACAAGAAGTCAGTACCGGAGGCACAGCCTTCCCCCTTCTTAGTGTGCAGCCCCAGCACGTTCACTTCCAGCTTAACGGGTGTTTTTTCTCTTCCTAAATGGCCTCTTGGATCAAAAGTTTGGATTTGGTAGAAGCTGCTTCCATGGAGAAGCTGATGCTCGCCCTGGGTTAACTCCAGGCTGTCCCCTTCAGGGGACAAGAGAAGGGAGGCTGCAGGGAGCAGGGGAGATGGGCTGGGAATGCAGTGGAAGAAGTCAAGTTGCCAAAAAAATTGTGTCATCTTCTTAAAGCCAAAGCAGTGACAGAGAGGGCTTTGACACAAGTGGCAAGCAGCTTTTGTTCCCAAATCCCTGGTGACACAGGTCAGTGGGGTTAAATATCAAACGTATTTATGACTCATTTATCTTACAGGTGAGTTTTCTCAGGCATTTTTCCCCCCTCAGTGCTCATGAGAATTCTGTGAGCACAGAGAGCCTTGCCTGGCTCAGCAAGGCTGGACAATCCCAGCACAGAGCAGGAGGAACCTGCAGGGATGCACTGAGGAAGCCCAGGGAACATCACAGGGCTGCAGTCAGCACACCAAGGGGCTTAAAGGCAGCACAGAGATTCGTTTTTGACATGAGAGCTCTTCCCTGCTCTCATTCGAGGGTGCCAAGGACTAAGAAACTCCACCACATTCCTGAGAAATAGCCGCTTATTGGCATTGTTTCCTACCCTTTTTATGGCAATAATAGCAATAACACTAGTGCTAACAAAAACAATAATAATGCAGCTGGGAAAGCTGGCCAGCTTTTCCACCCCCAGTCTCCCCTCTCAGCCAGAGACCTTCACCCCAGAGATTCTGCTGAGAGCTCAAACTAAGCTTTCCCTCTTTTTTTCTTTTTTTTTTTTTTTTGTCTCTTCCTGGGCCTCTAACTTTGCCATTATCCTTCTCAAGGGGTCAGTAGCACAAGAGCTGTGACTGCCCCATCCCTGGAAGTGTCCTGGATGGGGATTGAAAGAATCTGGCCTGGTGGAAGGTGTCCCTGCCCATGAGGGATGAGCTTCAAGGTCCTTCCAATCCACCCCACCCTGTGATACCGATGCCTTGGAGTGGCTACCTAGAACAGAGGCTAGAAAAGATTAAGATAATTAAGAGGGCATTTTAAAAAAAGCTGGATTTTTCTCTGGTCCAAGGTTTTCTAGAAGCTTTTCTTGTCCCATCTGGGGTGCCAGAAAACTGATGCCTTGGAGTGGCTACCTAGAACAGAGGCTAGACAAGGTTAAGAGAATAAAGTGGGTATTTATTAAAGGCCTTCAGTAGATACACCTTGGGCAGTCAGAAGCCTCCCAGAGGCTACAGCCAAGATAGATGATGGTCACGAGTTTTTCAGACAATTGTAAGTTTGGTCCATTCAGATATCAGGGTTTAATATCCCAATTACTTCAAGTAATGAGGTCACATATCCCCAGTTTGCCCCTATCCAGTTCACCGTTGTTTACATTTTTCAGGGCCTGAGGCTGTAGGGTGTCCCTGAGCTTCAGGCCCAGAGGAATCGTTGTGCCTGAATAAAATGGGAGAACAGCAGCTGACAGGGTGTGGAGTGGTCGAGTTCCACCCTAAGGCAATCCAGGATTTAAATAACATAAAAGCTAAAATCCCAAGGCATCTAGTCCATGTTTGAGCAACACCTTCTCTGGTAGCAGCGTGGGGTTTAGGTGGTGGGTGCTGATACCTGTTTTCCTGTAAGCATCTCTGTGGCATTCACATTCTCTGAACAGAGAGAGACGTAATTCTCTCTCCCAGGATTTTTCCTAGGAAAGGCAGTGAGAAACCTCAGAGAAGAAAACAATTATCTCTAGTCACTGCTCCTGTTTTTGCACATGTGGAATGTGTTATGGAGATTGTTTACCAAAAGTGATTTGGTTAATTGGACACCGGTGAAGGTTGTTTTGAGTGATTAGCCAATCACTAAAAGCTGTGTCCTGGCTGTCTCAGACAGTCATGGGTTTTTCTGTAGTGTAGTATAGTATCTCTTTAGTATAGTTTTAATATAATGTAATATAGTATAGTTTTGCAAGTGTTCAGCCTTCTCCTGCAAACCAGCCTTTGAGTGAATTTGTGTCATTTCTGGCTCAGTGGTGACACAACTCCTGTGGAAAAGCCACTTGGGTAAGCATTCAGGCAAGGCAGTGAAGTCCACACACCCCACACTCACCATGGCTAGCTCAGCCAAGAGAAGCAGAAGAGCCTTTATATGGTCAGTTCCAGTGAAGGTTTATTTCTGCACAATTGTCTTGGTTTGAAAAGACAGGTGTCTGCTAAGGAAGGCAGGAACCTCCCCTGAAATGGAAAATGTCAACCCCCTCCCTCTGAATTGCTATAAATTTGAAATTAAGGGGCTCTCAGGCAAAGGTATGAGAGCAGGAATAACAGTTCTTTATTAGGGAAGAAAATAAAAGGATAAAATAAACAATGCAGTAATACAAACCAACACTGACAGAGTCAGAACCCAACCTGACACCCTGTGGGTCAGGGTGCTGGCAGCAGTCCCATTGGAATTGTGGCTCAGCCCTCCTGCAGTGTCAGGGGTGGCTCTGCTGGAGCAGGGATCCTGGAGAAAGGTGCAGTCTCTTCCTCTGAAGATCCAGGGGAAGAGGCAGCTGCTGTTCCTCTGGGAAATCCAGGGGAGAAGCTGTGCTGGTGTCCCAGGATCTCAGATTATATCCAGTTAGGAGTGCTTGGCTCCTCCCTCTGGGCTCACATCTCCCAATGGGATGCTGTAGTTCTTATCAGCCATGCAGGGACATTCAATGGCTGTTATCAGCAGATGTCCCCCCAGAGGGAGGAGTGGGTGTAGAAGAGATAAAGAAAACTGCCCACTTAAGGAAAGGCAACTGCCATCCAGATGGCAAATAGAATACACGTTGCCTTGCAATCTGGGACAATGATGAAGAGGAGATCAGGGACAAAGCCCTGTCCATGTGCTCTGCACAAGGTTAAGTATGGGGTCAGTGGCCAATGGTCTGAGGTACCAGGGGTATCACAACCAGTGAGGAAACAGGGAAAGGAGAAGCCAGGAGAATTTGGGACATACGGGGGAAGGAACTGGAGTGGATCATGGTGTTGCAAGGCTCCGTGGGGAAGTCTCCTCTTTCAGCCTAGACTCTCTGGTGGATCCTTCCAGGGCGAGGCCCTGGGGATTTCCCTGAGGGGTTCAAAGGGTTCCACGTTCTCTCGGCAGGTACAAGGAGAACATCCAGCGCCTCTCCGACCTGCACCTGGACAGACCCATCCACCCTCTGGACCTGGCCGTGCACTGGGTGGAGTTTGTGATGAGGCACAAGGGGGCCCCTCACCTGCGCCCCGCCGCCCACGACCTCAACTGGGTGCAGTACCACTCGCTGGACGTCATCGCCTTCCTGGCGGCCGTCACCCTCCTCTTCCTCTTCATCTCCTTCAAGTGCTGCCTCTGCTGCTGCCGCAGGTGCTGCTGCAAGAGGGGCAGGACGGGCAAGGCCGCCAAAGCCAAGTCCCACTAGCACCTGGGGACGGTGGCGGGTGACCGAGCTCCCGCTCCAGACGCAGCAGCGGGGTCAAGGAACAGCTCGAATTTCACTGCAATGAATGAAACACTGTGATTTTCAGCCAAGGAATGACAGGGACCCTTTGAAATAGCAGCACGAGAAGGGCTGTTCCACTGATCTAATTTTGGCCTTTTAATTAAGAGTGGGTTGTTAGAAATGCCTTGTGTAGGAGTGCTGCAGTCGCTTGGGAAGGTCTGAGTGTGAAATCCCCTGCCCCTGGCTTCCACCTGTCAGTGTGCAGAGGACTCAGTGACTTTTTCTTTTAATCTCCACCTGCAGCAGAGATGGGTAGGGATTTTGGAGGACTTTAGGAGAACCATCTGGTCAGATTCGTGTTTGAAATCTTTGTGTGGCTGCTGTTGTAGGAGAGTCAAATGTTGTACACTCGCAGCTCCTGTCATGCAAACCAAGCTCTATGCACATCTTCATGGGTTTACAAGACCCTACAAGCTGCTGGAAAAACACTGGTGTTTCCCCCAGACTGCCCATCAGGCAGATGTGCTGTAGCTGGAGCTCACCTGCTGGTGAGGAGAGCTTTGTGAGCATTGCTTATAAACCCCCACAGCTGATTTGCTCCTTGTGGGTGATGCTCAGGGAAAGACCCCAACCCCCAGCCCTATAAATAAACCCCAAATACCAAAAATCAAGGCTGCTGTGTTTTCTGTCTTGAGAGTTATGGGGGGGATGCTTGTTTGCTCATGGAAAAAGAGGTGGAGAAGGGACAGATTGAATCCCCCATGGTTTGATGGTGTGTACACAAACCCCCTTGTCAGCATTCCTGTCCCTGGTGACCCGGTCCTTGCTGAGAGGTGACATCCTGAGGCTGCCACAGCTCCCAGGTGAATATTCCAGGCTCTGAGCTGGGGGATCCCAGTACACCAGGGCAGCACAGGTGTCCTGCTGAGCACCTGCTGCTGCTCCTTTCTCTGGAAGTTTGGAAAAGCAGGGATTTCAGAGGAAGCTGTGTGAAATCCAAGGCCGTCTTTGTCCTCAGCCTGTGCCCAAATCTCCCAGACACCCACCCTGCCCAGCACTTTTCTTCCCCTCCCCTGCCCACCACAAACAGAAGGAGACCTTTCTTTGGGGTGTGCAGACTCCCCACAGCGTTTGAGGGCTGAGCTGCTTGGAAAATGCAGCTCCTGCAGCTCCACACCTTCCTGAGGTGGCAGCTCAGGCTGTGCCCGTGGCTCTGGTGACAGCTGGCAAGGAGACCCTGCAGACCTCTCAGGGCTGTCACAGCACAGCCACGGTGGCTCCAGTCCTCCCTGAGCATCCCTGGCTCCCAGCAGTGTCCAATGCCAAAAAAAAAAAAAAACCCACTTCAAAATGTCCTTGAGGGAAAATGCTCAACCCAGTGACTTTCTCTGCATGGGCAAGGGGAGAACTCTTTGATTTCAGATCAGAGGAGCACAACTGAGAAAAAAAATACAAAAATATCCCAATTGCAGCTCCAACCCCCTTGTGCAGGGGAAGCAAAACTGAAAGGAAGGAAGTTTCAAAATGCACATCCCATGACTTATTTCATTTCAGAACAGCCCGAGAAAAACAACAGCAGCATCCAGGTATCCTCTTCCTCCCTTTGCTCTCCTCACCCTCACTGCTTTATCCTGCTCTTGATTTTCCCTTGGAGAGGAAATGTGCAGGGCCAGGGCTGGAGAAGCCTCCCTGTGCCCAGCAGAGGCCACTCTGGGATCACCCAGAGGCAGGAGCGGGGACAAGGCCACCCTTCCCAGCCAGCCAGCCCAGTTCCACGGCTGGAACTCCACGGGGACTCGTTCACCCCCCAAGCAGGAGCTCCAGGAATATGGACACTGCTGCCAGGAGAATATTCCCAGAGCCAGTTAGGAGCCAAAGCACCTGGTACAAGAGGCTCTGGCTCAGAGGAAGGAGCTGGATCCTCACCGCAGCTCGGGCTCCCCACACCTTCCCAGGAAGGGTTAATCAGGGATGATGTCCCTTCTTATTGCCTCTTAACTGGGGGCCAAAAACCTGGGCAGAGCCTCCAGCCCAGCTTCCCTTGCTGGGAGATGGAGAAATCCACAGCCACGGCCCAGATTGAAGCACCAGAGCTGACACTGGGGCACTTCCCAGAAGGGGAAACTGAGGCAGGGCCAGCCTTTGCTCCTCTCCCCGAGCTCCTCAGGGCCCCAGGCACTGCAGCCTGAGCTTTCCCAGCAAATCCTTCAAATCTCAGGGAAAAGGCAGCAGCCAGAATGCCCTCACTGCCCTTGGAGAACGGGGGTACAAACATCTCCCACCTCAGCAGCTTCCTCCTCCTCCTCTGATTTCTGCTCCCACCCAGGACCTTTTGAGTGTTTGTCTTATTTTCCCCTGGATTTTAACACCCAGTAAGGCTGGGAAAGAGCCAGTGCTGCTTCCCAGCTCTTGTGGACTGCTCGGACCCAGCCCAGCTGCAAATGATGGCCCCGAAGCTCTCTGGTTTTGGGGTGGGGTGTCCTGGGGGACACAGCAGCCCTGGCTCTGGGGGGAGGATGCAGCCAGCATCTCTCCCTGCTTCCCACCAGCCAGACCACGGGAAATGACAGGAATTGCTGGCATTTTTCTGCAGCCACAGGCTTTCTCAGCCTCAGCCCGGTCCCCAGGGGCAACAGGGAGGTTTTCCCACTGCCATGGGAGCTCTGGGTGGATCTCAGGCTCCTCCAGCTCCCCAGTGTGGGGGGTCCATGGAGACCCTGTCCAACATGGCCTTGGACATTTCCAGGGCTCTAGGGGCAGCCACAGCTTCCCTGGGCAACCTCAGAGGGAAGAATTTGTTCCTAATATTCCACCTGAACCTATTCTCTGTCAGCTGAAAGCCATTGTCCCTTAGAGGGGAGAATTTATAAATAATATTTACATATCTGTAAATATTAAAATAAATTTTATATTAGTAAATGTTATATATTTATAGATAAGTATCCTGGTTATTCTCAGTCACAGGAACACTCCCTCTTCCTTACCTGGGGCCCTTCCTTACCTCCACCCACAGGTGGGTCCCTTGCCCTGGACACTCTTACTTGGATGCCCAGACCTGCAATTAACCATTTAATTCGTTTATTTGCTAACCAACCTTTTGGGTGGCTTTGTAAAAAGCCAATACTTGCTGCTGCTGGTACCCAGGCACGACTCCAGTTCGGGGAGGTTTCCCTGGAGCTCATTTCCCACTGTGGGAAACCATGGAAGCACAACCTGAGAAGATGAGGAGTGCATCCCACCTCCCTGAGGAGTGTGGATTTAACCAAAACCACCCAAACTCACCCCAAACCCACGTGCATCCACAAAAATCAGTGGCTTTGGGATTGCAGCTGAGATGGTCCAGCCTGGGGAGCAGTGCAGGGATAATGCTGTGGGAACAACCATGGAAAGGGGTCCAGAAGATGCCTTGGCCCCTGCATCACCCCCCAGAGCTGTCCTGCAGCATCCCAGAGGGTTTGGCACTGCAGATGTCCCATGCCAGGGCAGTTTGGATCCCTGGCACTGCAGATGCCCCATCCCAGGGCAGTTTGGGTCCCTGGCACTGCAGATGCCCCATCCCAGGGCACTTTGGATCCCTGGCACTGCAGATGCCCCATCCCAGGGCACTTTGGATCCCTGGCACTGCAGATGCCCCATCCCAGGGCACTTGGGATCCCTGGCACTGCAGATGCCCCATCCCAGGGCAGTTTGGATCCCTGGCACTGCAGATGCCCCATCCCAGGGCACTTTGGGTCCCTGGCACTGCAGATGCCCCATCCCAGGGCACTTTGGGTCCCTGGCACTGCAGATGTCCCATCCCAGGGCACTTTGGGTCCCTGGCACTGCAGATGTCCCATCCCAGGGCACTTTGGGTCCCTGGCACTGCAGATGTCCCATCCCAGGGCAGTTTGGGTCCCTGGCACTGCAGATGTCCCATCCCAGGGCAGTTTGGGTCCCTGGCACTGCCTGGGGGTGACAGGGAGCTGGCACCAGCAAGCCCAGGCAATTTCAGCTGGAGCAGCCACAGAGCCCTCAGATTAATTATCACCTGCAGAGGTGTTTTCAGGAGTTATTTGTAGGTTATTTATAGGGATGAAACCTGGGGAAAAGGGGCTGCCAAAATGTCTGAGACAAAGGGCAGGACAGACTCTTCCCTCCCCACGGGAGGCAGCATCAATTCCCTTTCTTTTAGGGGAAGGGTGAAAGGTCTCCTGTGCCAGATCTGATTGCTCAGGGTGATAAAAGAGAGTCCTGGAGCAAATCCCAAATCCCCCCGGGCAGCTCCTGCCGGCCTTATTGAGCCTGTCCTCAAAAAACCAGCCCGACCAAAAGGAGCAGAGCCCTTCCCAGGAACGCCACCAGCCTGGGTTCGTTTAGGGGAGGGGGAGACGTGATCCCTGCTTCACTGGGGCACATCCCTCTGTGGTTCATCCGCAGGGATTTGTGCTGGACAATGCCACGGAGCTGGGAGCTTTAATGAATGTTCGGTGGGGGGCATCAGGGCAGGGCAGGAGCTCAGAGGATGCCCCAGGGGCCGCTGGAGGGGCGCTGGGTCGGTCCCAATCGCTCGGGGATGATCTCAGCAGAGCAGGAGGGTGATTCAGGGCTGCGTGAGTCAGGGAGGGGCAGGGGGAGGAAGGGCAAACCACAACCAGCGTCACTCCCAACATCCCAACCCCGAGTGAGGCTGTTCAACAGTAAAATATTACACATTCCTCCCCCAGCCAGAGCCTTCTTCACGCGGACATCGGGGTCCTTCCACCCCAAATCCTGCAATCAGCCACCCCTTGGGAAAAACATACCTTGGCGTCCCTTCTTTAACCCCCCCATTAGAATAAATTATTTTTGTAAAAGCCCGAAGGTGCCGTTTGTTGCTCAGAAACTCCTGAATTCCAGCCACGGATTAAACCTGCTGAGCTGTGAAGAGGGGAGGCCCCGGGGATGCTTTGGGCAAAGCCTGTTGCCAAAAAGGAAAAAAAAAAAGAAAAAAGGAAAAAAAGGAAAAAAAAAAAGGCTTTGAAAGGAGGCTTGAGTGGGTCATGCTGTGAGCATGGGATGGGAATTGCATTTCCTGGGATGATCATCATCATCATCATCTCCCTGAATTTCCAGCCATGCAAACCTTCTTTTTGTGAAAAACCAAGCCTGATTAAGTCACCTCGGGCTAGTAAGGTAAAAAAAAAATTAAAGATCCAACAAACAAGGAAACCCAAACGGGAACAGGACTGCTTGGAACACCAGCAACTCTCAGCACCCAGGGATGGTGCAGAACTCCAAGGAATCCCTTGTGATCCTCACTGAAGGTGTTTCCAGCACGGTTTTCCACAAAACAAAGCATCAAGCCTCCAGCTGGCACCCCAGAGGAGGCTGGATGCAGGGGACAGCCCTGGAAATGGAGAGGTTTGGTGGCAAAAGGAAAGCCTGAGGAAGGTTTGGGAGCAGCCCTGCTCCTCTGAGCAAATGCTGGGATTTTCAGCAGGGATTTCTGGGCATGGCAACAAACACCCAGAGAGCTGCAGGGTCTCATCACAGGCTCCAGATTTCCCTGCAGACCACGCTTTGAGTGCACACCCTGATAGCCAGGGGGTGATTTTCCTCTCCCTCCTCTCCTGACACCTCTGCTCAGCCTTTTGGGGCTGGGTGAGCCCACGGAAGACGATCCCTCACTTGCGAGGGCTGAGGAGAAAATGCTGTGGGGATGCATTTGCAAGGTGACCTGTGCTGAAGCACTCGGTTCCCTGAGGAGTAAAAACCCAAACCCCTTTCTTCCCTTGGAGCTGAAATATTCCAGGGAGCAGGGGAGGAGCCAAGGGGAACTCCCCAAATCACCTGGCTGCTGTCCCCTATTTCCCAGAGCAGGGTATCCATGGTGAGAGCCCCAGCAGAAACCAGAATATTTCCCTTCCCTGCCTTGGGACCTGACCTCCACCGGGACTGGGAGCAGCACAACAGCCCTGGCTAAACACAGGGGGTGTCTTCTCCAGCCAGAAAACAGCCAGGAAAACTCCTCTGTGCCAAAAGAAACCCTGCAACCACACCTTGTCCCACGTCAGGAAGTTCCTGACCTAGAGCAGCACTCTGATGGTTTCCAGGCACTTTCCCCCTGCAGACAGTGGGGTGGGAAGGCTGAGGGAGATGAGAGGAGATTCAGGAGCACTGGCTCTGGGTGCTGGCACAGTGCAAACCCCACTAAATGAATCCCACTCTGCTTTGGGATGGAGAGACAACAGCAGGTGACACCTCACTGGGAGCCCTGGAGAGCAACAGCTTCCACTGGAATGGGGGCTTCCCCCCCAAAAAAATCTCCTTTTTCTTTTAAAAAAATGACCATTAATGATAAGAACAAAAACCAGATACAGCACAAGGGTGGCAATGCGAAGCCCAGAGAGATTTTTGGGAGAAGGCCTTGATGTTTAGTTCATAAGGGGGACACATTCCCAGCCCCAGCACGGGAGGGAGGACTGGATTTCAGACCAAAAATGGGGAGAAATGAATTCAGCCTCATCCCACAGCCCCCAAAAGTGCTGGCCATGGTTCCAAGGCTCTGGGGAAGGCACAGGGTGGTGAGGAGGAGAAAAAAAAAACCCCTGGGATTATTCATGGACCATAGGAGGCTCCAACTCCTGCCACTCTGCCAGCACAGCCTCCTGCAGAGCTCTGGAGCCTGGGGGGAAAGCCCAGATTGGGGTAAAAGCCCAGATTTGGGTAAAACCTCAAGGGAAAGGGGCTGGGCTGTGGGGACCTGCACAGGAAATCCCCTAAAGGGAAAACCCTAAAGCCCCCTAAAGGAGACATTTAAGGTGCTGTTGTGGGGTCCATAGAGAGTGATCACTTCTGGGGATGGGATTTTGGGAAAAGGCACCATTCCCTCCACCAGATGATGCCTTTCCTACTCTTTTTCTTTCACTGTTTTTTTTAAATTCACCTGAAAAGAAAAAAAACAACCAAAAAAACCCCATCCTTCAGGAACCTTTACACATCCTCTGGTAGCAGCTTTTCACTAAAAGGAGCCTTTGCACTTAAAATAATCTTTTTGGGCAAAAAACATTCCCCTCCCAGGTGAAACACCTGAAAGCTGGGGAGCACAGGGAGGAAAGGAAGTGGTTCAAAAAACTCAGATTTAAAAGGAGGAGGAGGAGAGAAACAATACGGGCGCTGGGTGACACAAATTTTGAGGTTTTTGGCACCAGCTCTATAGCAAAGATTATTTACAAGTTAAACTGGATTTGAGGAGCCTTGAAGAATTAGAAATCGATGGCAAAGAGCACCTGGAACATCCCCAGCGAGCTCGGATTTCAAATTAGGAGAAAGAGTCTCTCTCTTGTCCTTTTTTTTTTTCCTTTTGTGTTTTTTTTTTCTTTCCCTTTGCCTGTAGAGGGATTATCTGCATGGCAACCATTTCCTCCCCCCTTTCTGGCCTCTTCCCCAGAGCACCTGGGGACTTTGATTCCCTCTCACCATCCTCCTGCTCCATCTCCTGAGGTCTCTGGCTCAAACCTCCAGCTTCTTCCAGAGGTGTCCTGCACCACATCCGGGTGGGAAGGAGCTCCTCCTGGTTAAAAAAAACAGGAACAGGCAACTCCCTGGCCACAAACAAGAAATACCCCAAAAATCAACCAAAATGCTCACAGGGCCTGTGAATAAAATAAAATAAAATTCAAAAGAAAAAGGGTCTTTTTTGGTGCAAGGTGCTGCTTGGGCTGAGCACATCCCAAATTTAGGGACAGCCCAAGTTCCTGTGGTGCTTTGGTCACATCTGGTAGCCCAAAACCTGCCTGTAGTGGGGGGAAAGGGAATTTACTGTGCTTCCTCTTAAAATATATATTTACAGGACTCTTATTTGTCTCAAACCCCATCATTTCAAGCAGCTTCTACAACCTGAAACCAGCCACAGCTGCCCACCCCTCCCCAAAGTGGTCACAACTTCTACTGCTCGTTACAAAAATTAGACTTTATTTGTAAATGCCTAGAAAACGTGATCTCTTTTGGGATCCCTCCCCACCCCTTTGCCCTCCTGAAAGTTTTTTTTTTTTTATTTTTTCAGTAAGAAATAGTTTAACTGGATGAAAAGCCATCCCCTTCCAGATGAACTCCCATCAGGGTGGGATATCTCCTGCTGATTTCCAGTCCTGGTGGAGAACTTGCAAACTTTGGCCTCTTCAAACCCAAGGGGAGGGTTTGAAGGCCAAACTTTGGCCTCTTCAAATCCAACCTCCACTTCTTCTCCTTGAAGTCAAAGGGAAAGGGGAGTGAAACAGAGGAAAAAAAATTCCCAGCCAAGGAGAAGTGGACAACCACAGGCTAGATGGCAAAATCCTCGTGGTCCTGGGGGCTGAAGGCAGCTGCCCTCAGCATGTCCAAGGAGTTGACGAGGATCAGGGTGCCCGTGAGGTGCTTCCAGCGCTTGGTGATGGGGTTCTTCATCTTGTCCAGCCCCGTGTGCAGCTCCTGGATGACGTCCCTGTAGCTGTCCCCCATCTGGCTGCTCCAGGTCAGCAGGAAGTCGTACGCCGGCTTCCACATGGCCTGGGGAAGAGAGGGGGACACAGTTGGGAGGGGATCAGAGCTCAGCCAGCATCCCAAAACGGGCACATTCCCGGGAAAACAGCCCCCAACACCCTCAGATCCCTGTGCTCCTCCAAGGGGAGTGTGCTCTGGAGGAATCTCCAGAGAAACATGGAATCCTTTGGGTTGGAAAGGCCTTTAAGACCATTGGGCCCAACCATGGTGGGGCTGGCAGTGCTGGCTCAAAGGCTGGACCCCAACACCTTGAAGGTCTTTTCCAGCTGAAAGAATTCCGGGATCTGTGCAGAGCAGGTGTGCCTGCCCTCACCTCGCTGTCCACTGAGCCTCTCTTGTCATGGTGCGGGGCCTCGTAGGCCCTTTAACACCATTAATGCCCTTTAACACCATTGGGCCCAACCCTGGTGGGCCTGGCAGTGCTGGCTCAAAGGCTGGACTCCAACACCTTGAAGGTCTTCTCCAGCCAAAAGTATTCCAGGATCAGTGGAGAGCCAGGCGTGCCTGCCCTCACCTCTCTGTCCACCGGCCTTGTAGGCCCTTTAACACCATTAAGGCCCTTTGAGGCATTTGGGCCCAACCATTAACCTGTGGGTCTTCCAGTGCTGGCTCAAAGGTTGGACTCCAACACCTTGAAGGTCTTTTCCAGCCAATTCCAGGATCTGTGGAGAGCCAGGAGTGCCATCGCATCACTGTCCACTGGCCTTGTAGGCCCTTTAAGACCATTAAGGCCCTTTAACACCATTGGGCCCAACCATTAACCTGTGGGTCTGGCTCAAAGGCTGGACTCCAAAACCTTGAAGGTGTCTTCCAGCCAAAAGTATTCCAGGATCTGTGCAGAGCCAGGTGTGCCTGCCCTCACCTCGCTGTCCACGGAGCCACTCTTACCGTGGTGTGGGGCCTCGTAGGCCCTTTAACACTATTAAGGCCCTTTAAGACCATCTGGCTCCACCATTAACCTGTGGGCCTGGCACTGCTGGCTCAAAGGCTGGACTCCAACACCTTGAAGGTCTTTTCTAGCTGAAAGAATTCCAGGATCTGTGGAGATCCAGGTGTGCCTGCCCTCACCTTGCTGTCCACCGAGCCGCTCTTGTTGTGGTGCAGGGCCTTGTAGGCCCTTTAAGACCATTGGGCCCAACCCTGGTGGGCCTGGCAGTGCTGGCTCAAAGGCTGGACTCCAACACCTTGAAGGTGTTTTCCAGCTGAGAGAATTCCAGGATCTGTGCAGAGCCAGGTGTGCCTGCCCTCACCTTGCTGTCCACCGGCCTCGTAGGCCTTTTAACACCATTAAGACCCTTTAAGACCACTGGGCCCAACCATGGTGGGTCTGGCAGTGCTGGCTCAAAGGCTGGACTCCAACACCTTGAAGATCTGTTCCAGCCCAGAGAATTCCGGGATCTGTGCAGAGCCAAGCGTGCCTGCCCTCACCTTGCTGTCCACCATGCTGCTCTTGTCGCGGTGCGGGGTCTCATAGGCCCTTTAACACAATTGAGGCCCAACCATTAACCTGTGGGTCTGGCAGTGCTGGCTCAAAGGCTGGATTCCAACACCCTGAAGGTCTTCTCCAGCCAAGAGTGTTCCAGGATCTGTGGAGAACCAGGCGTGCCTGCCCTAACCTCGCTGTCCGCGGAGCTGCTCCTGTCATGGTGTGGGGCCTCGTAGGCCCTTTAAGACCATTAAGGCCCTTTAAGACCATTGGGTCCAACCATTAACCTGTGGGCCTGGCATTGCTGGCTCAAAGGCTGGATTCCAACACTTTGAAGGTGTTTTCCAGCCCAGAGAATTCCAGGATCTGTGCAGAGCTGGGTGTGCCCTCACCTCGCTGTCCACCGAGCCGCTCTTGTCGCGGTGCGGGGCCTCGTAGGCGTCCATCTGCTGCTTGGACACCTTGGCCAGCTTCTCGGCCAGCTCCCGCCAGCGCTGGGCCACCTCCACGGCCGTGGTCAGCAGCACAAAGTCCTGGATCAGCCTCACCACCAGCCCCTGGCAGTCCATCTTCAGCAGGGCCTGCAGGACACGGGGAGAAGCAAGCAGGGAGTCAAGGCTGGGTGAACTCCTCCCTGGAGCGTCCCAAAAATCCTCCTGCCTCCTTTTTAGTGACAGCTGGGGAAATGAGGCCAGCAGGCTTGGCAAGAGAATAATCTCATTAATTGAACAAAGTGCTGGACCCCTCTGGATGGGGTTTGCAGCCTGCTTCTCCAGGCAGCCCCTCCCAAGACGTCCAGGCCCCACCTTAAGCAGTTTAAAGCAGATGCTTTTAATCAAGGGAACTAATCCAGACTCCACCCCAGAGCTGCAGGATCCTTCAGAGCAGTGGGCAAGGCACAGCCAGGATATTCTGGGATGGGACCTGGACATCAGCCCTGTCAGGGGGTGGACTGGGGTGAGACCCAGGTGAAGACTCCGACACTACCATTGCTCAGCTTGGGATGTTCTTCCTCTTCTCCTCCTCCTGCATGATTTATTGTCCTAAAAGCTGAGATTTTCCACAAACGGTTTTGAAGTGGAAAGAGCAAGTGCATCAGTCCGTGTTTTCTAGACTTAGCCAGGCAAAAAAGGATGGAGTGGGGTTAGCTCCTGCCTTAAAGTGTCAAATCCCATTAAAATCCCCTCAGAGTGGGATGAAGCTGCAGTAGGGGAGAAGCCCCAGTGCAGCCCTGGAAAAGGAAGGGTTTAATGGCAGTGCTCACTCTCAGAGGATGGGATCTGACTGCCAGGATCATCATCCCACTCCTCAGGGCTCCCACAGCCTCTGGACCACAACAGTCCCAGCAGCAGCAACCCCAGACCCTGGGCAAATCCCACCCTAAACCTCAGGAGGGGCTTTGATGTTATTGAAAATGGAAATCAAACAAACAGACCCCACCCACTCCTTCACAGCAGCACGGGGACGGTTCTTGTGGAAATCATCAGGATATGGTGATTCCCAAAGTGACCAGAGTCCCCTTTCTGCCCCTCTGGGTCCTGACACCCCCTCCCAACACAGGGGTCTGGGAAAATCCAGGTTTGGCTCTGGGGCAAAGAAGGGTTAAATCCTCCCACTGGAGACTGCAGAGGGACAGTTGGGGGAGGGAAGATGGGAACATCTGAAACCCCTCCAGCGATTTGCAAAGCAAATGCACGCTGATTTCCCCCTTATCTGCTCCCAGCTTAGAGCTGAGCTGGGCTCTAATCACAGCTGCAGCCCAGCACGTGCCTGCTCCTCCAAAGTGCTGACACCGGCTTCCTGTGGGAGCCAGGGAGGCCATAAACCCCCTTGTCCAACAAGCAGGGAAAATCCATCCGAAGGAGCACGTTTGGCTCGGCAAAAAGGCATTCAGGAGCGTTTAGACCTCACACACCTGTGCCAGAACTGAACCACCTCCTCTCCTACGGCCCATGGATCAGCTCCCCTCTGGATCCTGCTCCCTTCTGGATCCAGCTCCCCTCTGGATCCTCCACCCTCTCTGGATCCAGCTTCTCTCTGGATCCTCCACCCTCTCTGGATCCTGCAGCCCCTTTGGATCCTCCACCTTCTCTGGATCCTGCTCCCTCTCTGGCTCCAGCTCCCTCTCCGCAGGGTCCTAAGGAAGGGGCAGACTGAGCATCCCCAACCCTGCCTTTCCAGGCAGCTGGATGCCAATCCCTGCCCAGCCTGGCCTTTGTGGGAGCAGGATGAAGGAGCTGCTCCCACCTCTTGCCCGAGGTCAGAGGCAGTGCCTGGAGCTGGGTTGAGAAGGATGGAGCTGCAGGAGATGGATTCTCCTGCTCCAGGTGAACAACAAAGCAGCAGCAAGGAAAACACCCAGGAGGGCACCTCATCAAAGAGCTGCAAAATCACTCAAAACAACGACTCTGGGAGAAATGGCTGGGTCTGGCTAACTCTGAAACCTTCTGATGGCCACAGCACCACCTGCCATGCCCTGGCAGCTCCAGCTCCACGGGCAGAGGTGACAGGACACCAGGGGATGGGGTGCAAGGCATCCCAGACACCCAGGTGGCAGCCAGAGGGGGAACATTACTGGAAACTGCGGCGAGACACCGGGATTAGCTCAGCAGATTTAATCCTCCAGTGGGATTATGCCACAATTGTTTCCATCCTCCTCCCTTGCCCTGGACAAGCCTCCCAGGATAGCTGGGTCCACTCACTGTGTCTCCATCCCTCATCACCCAGGTGTGACCTGGGCTGTGCTTTTGCCAGAGCCCTTGGAAATATTTATTGTTTATTGTTTATTCCCCTGGGAGCAGCTGGGAACCTGCTCAGCCAGCCCAGCAAAGAGCAAAGAGGGTGTTTGATATTCAAATCCCAGTTCAAAGCAGAAACACCTCAACTTAAAAGGCATCCAGGGGAGGCTGAATTTACATCCCAGCTTTGAAATGCAGAATCCCATTTCCTAATGAAGGAAAGCAGCATTGTGGAGGGAAAACAGCTCCCCCCTGGGACTTCCTCAAACCCGGGGGATAAAGGCCCTGTGTCCCCAGGGAGACCACGAGACCCACGGGGTGAGAGGATGCTCCTGCACAGGCTCCTGGCTCATCATCCTCTCCAGGATACAGGTCAGGTTTTGAGCCAAAAAAGTTGTCTCTGTACAAGTGTTCCCCAAAATAACCCTTGTTTGGGCACCAAACATCTCTCTCACTCACTGCTTTGGCTGTCACCACTTCCAAAATCATCTCGCCCGTTTAAAATCCACACTCTCAGCCTTAAATACTGATTTTTTTCTTTTACCTCATGAAGTCTTGCACTGCCTCCATGGGGAGGAGTGATTCCCAGCTGGATCTCAGCATGCTGAGGGTGGTGAGGCCCTAGAACACATCCCTAGAAGTGTCCCAGGCCAGGCTGAACGGGGCTTGGAGTACCCTGGGATAGTGGGAGGTGTCCCTGCCCATGGCAGGGAGTGGAAACGGATGGGCTTTAAGGTCCCTTCCAACCCAAAGCTGGGGACACCCTGACCTGCAGGACTTTAGGACAGCTCCAGCCCCCCAGCAGCTCTCTGAGGCCTGCACACACCAGGGACAAGCAGAAACTCTTGGCAGGAGCCAGGCAGCAGCACATGGATACCTGGATACCGGGAGTCAGGGCAAACAAAACAATGAGAGGGGAAAAAAAAATATCCCAAGCTCATCTCCTGTGTGACCTTTACAAGCTGCCTGGAGAAGAACAAGCTCAGAGTTTCCTCTGCTCAGCTCCCTGCTGCCGTGCCAGGGGCCGTTCCCAGCAGAGCCGTGTTTTTCCCAACAGCAGAGTCTGTTGGAAGGATGATAAATGAGAGTCTCTCTGACAACCAGGGAGGGAGAAAAGCCGTGTCTCAGGGCAGCTCTAACCCCACGGGCCAGGCACCAGGGGCAATGAAATCTTCTTGAATCCATGCCCAGCTTTTTTATCCGAGCCATCCACGTGCTGCCTGCTTCCGAGGGGCAGAGAGGAGGGAGGGAGAGCTTTCCCTCTCTGCTGAGCAACTCCTGAGCCACATCCCCCCCAGTTACCTTCACACTCCAGTGCTGGTGCCTGATTAGAGAAGTAGTAATTAAAGGCAGATTACTGATTAACCAGTCATCATGACCAGGCTTTTCCTTGCTTGGCTGGTGGTGCACGACTCTGCCACTGGAGCTTTGTGTACCCAACACTGATAACCCTGCTTCTGCTTCTCCCTTCCCACTCCTTCTGAGGGGAGACAACCAACTTTCAGCTGAAATGGCCACACTGGAGCTTAGTGCAGCTGGCTCCCCTTGCCAGAAAGCCAGTCCATTTGTCACAAATAAAATCAGATTTGAACACAATAAAATCCATTACCGCTCCATTGCCATCCCCTGAAACATCATTATTCTCTTCTTTCAACAGGCTCAATCTAATTTCTCCATAGGCTAAGGCGGATTTGACGGCAGCCAGGGGTTTTGGAGGCAGCATCGTGTTCCACCAAGAAGGGAGCTCATCCTTTATCCTCAGGCTCAGCCTCACAGAGAGCAGGATTAGACAAACAAGGAGAATAAAACCTGCCCTGGGACTCTGCTCTCCTGACAGCCACAGGGGAGCAGGATGTTTTCCTGCAGCTCCCAGCACTCCCCTGGAGTCAGCAGCTCCCGAGCCTTATCTTTTTCCCTTTGTCTCCCTGTGAGGATTCTCCATGACCTACAGAGTGCCTGGGATCCCTGAAAACAATGGGGAGAGATAAAAGCAGCACCTAGGGGGTTTGCAAACAGGTAAAGCAAACAGCTCCGGAAGCATCCAGCAGCAAGAGCAGCACAGATTTCACCCCAACAATCATTGAGCCTGATGATTAAAGGAGCAAACCCTCCCTTGGGGTGGAAACAGGGGGGATTTTCCAATCCTGGGTGAGGAAATGGTCACTGATGGCCAAGAGAACCCTGCAACAGAAGCAGCGTTGGTGGCACGACCTGAAAGCTGAAAGTCAGAGCTGGAATGTTGCCCCACAGGCCCCAGAGTGGTACCCAGGCACAGGGAGCTCTCCAGAGAACATTTCCATGAGTATCAACAGATTCCATACTCTTCATAACACCTTCTACTCAATCCTTAAATTCCCCCCTTCTCCCTAAAAGGAGTGTGGGAACTGAACTCCTCCATTCAGCTCCAGTCCCCTTTTGCCGTAATTTCGTTTTGCCAAGCAAGGCTGCCGCTATTCCTTAATCCAATTGACATTTTAAACCATGCTCTTCTCCATAACTCAGTTACTCTGCTCCTGTGGGACAGCACGGAACGGGAGAGAGCTGCAAATCTCTCCCAGACATTTTGCCCTGTATTTTCTTTGGCTCACTTCCTATTAAGTGCTAGAAAGGATCGTGGAGATGATATTTTGTGAGGGATTTACTTGCTAACAGCATCCTAGAAATACTGGCAGGCAGCACTCCTCCCATATTCCTTTCAGGACATGAAGCAAGTCACACATTTCCATTTCTCATGCATAAAACATCTCAGCTCAGAGGTGCCACTCAAAAAAAAGGCTCCCCATCCCTGAAAGTGTTCCAGGCCAGGTTGGACAGGGCTTGGAGCGACCTGGGACAGTGGAAGGTCTCCCTGCCCATGGCACGGGGTGGGGCTGAATGAGCTTTGAGGTTTCTTTCAACCCAAGCCATGGTGTGATTCTGGAATTCCAAGCACTTTAGCGCATCCCTCATTATAGCTAAATCAAGATCCCACCCACCACAGGGCTGCACTCCCACCTGGCAGTGCCCAGCAGTCCTCAGAAGACCTTCAAGGTGGACTTCAGTCTCTCTAAACACTGAATTAGGAACTGCCACCTCCCCTGCTCCCTCTGCAGAGCCAGGAACGAAGCCCCCCTTTGCCAGGCCTCAGACTCACCGTCATCAGCTCCTTCTGGAAGGACTTCCTCTCCTTGTTCTCCACGCTGTTGCAGTCCTCCTTCAGCTTCTCCAGCACGGAGGCCACTCTCTCTGGCTCGCTGTCCAGCTCCGCCCGGCAGAAGAAGCTGAGCGGCAGGTTCAGGTAGCCCAGGGCGTCGGCGAAGGAGCGCCAGCTGCTGAGGTTCTCCATCAGCAGAGTCCTCACCGAGGCGTAGATGTAGGTCAGGAACTTGCAGGGCCTCAGGATCTGCTCCAGCAGCAGGCTGGTGGTGAGGTCCGGCCCGGAGAAGTAGCTGGGTTTGACCTTCCCCACCACCAGCACGTTTTTGGTGTGCACCAGGCCGACCTTGCCCTGGTAGTAGCCGATGTACCACTCCTTGGTCCACAGCTGCCCTTTCAACCTGATCTTCTCCTCACTGAGGAGGGCGATGACGTCTCCCTTCTTGTACTCCAGCAAGTAGTGGTTCTTGCTCTGCCTCACCACCGTCTTCAGCAGCTTCCCGTACTTGAGGCTCAACACCGGCCGGTCCTGAAAAACCGGATACTTGGCGGTGGCAGCCAGGGGGGAGAGGATGATCTTCCCCACCTCGTTCTTCTTCAGGAACCGCCTCTGCCCCGTGGGTTTGATGGCGCTTTTTGGCGGCGGCTGCGGCGTCTGGACGCAGAACTGGGTGAGGATGGCGTCCTGGTCATCCTTGACCTGTATCCTCAGCGTGAAGTCCGACAGCTCGTTGGGGTCGTGGGAGGAGATGGGGAAGATGAGGCGGCTGACCTTGCCCAGCTTCATCTGGAAGCCCCGCACGATCTTGGCCTGCTCGCTGGCCTTCACCTCGTAGTTGGTCATGTTGGAGAACATGCAGAGCTTGAGGTCCTGGGGCCGGGACAGGGCGAACTGGTGCTTCCCCCAGAGCTGCAGGGCGACGGGAGCCGGGCTGTGGCACTGCCTGGTGACCTCGTTGACCAGCAGGGTCTTGGGGGCGCACTCGTGGCCGAACATGGCCACCACGGTCTTGAAGGAAGGGTGGATGTGCTTGGGGCCGTAGACGCCCACCGTGATCTTCTTGCTGATGTAATCCCACACGGTGTAAGGGTAGAGGATGTTCTGGCCCTGCGCCACAGCCGCGATGTACATGCAGGGCTCCAGGTTCTCCAGCTGCACCTGGATGGTGTCCCCGTAGGAATAGCTCAGCTGCATGGGCGTGTAGGGCCCCTCCTTCATGTCGCTGCGCAGGCACTGCAGCCCCACCAGGCTCTTGCTCATTGCGTCGCTCTTGACCTCCGCCGACACCTTCATCTCCAGGATGATGAAGGTCTTCACCTCCATGTTGCTGAGCTTGATCTGCAGCACGGGGCTGATGGTGCTGCACTTGTCGCTGTTCAGCTCCAGCGGCGGGTCCAGCATGGCCTTCATGGAGATCTGCTGCGTCTCGCCGGGGCACACGTGGCCCTCGGGCACGTGGATGCTGATGTTGGTGTCCGGCAGCTGCACGGCCCCGCCGGAGCTGTCCAGCTTGCACACGATGTTGGTCTCCACCGGCTGCGTCTGACCCCAGCCGGGATTCTGGCCAAGCAAATCCAAGTCGTGGCAAGACCGAGCCAGCTTCCTGTGGTTCAGCCACGCTGTCCTAAAATCCTCCCTGCTCTGGAACTGCTCGGGGGTGGGAGACTTCAAACCGCTGAAGAAACCCGACGATGCCGGCGCATCCGACTTGGCCTGGAGGACAGACAGCTCGGACAAGCTGTAGGAGCGTTTGCTTCGGAAGAAGGGGTTGTCCCTCCTCACGGGCTGCTCCACATCCAGCCTGTTCGTGGAGGGAAACTCATCAAAAAGGTTCCCCAGGCTGCTGTTGGCAGCTGAAGTGGGGAGAGCCGCCGCGGGAGCCGTCGTGTCGAAGAGCAACAAATCCACGGCCACGCTGGAGTCGGACTCCTTGTCCGAGCCGGGCGCCGCTTGCGAATTCCCGTTCAGGAACGGGTTGGTGTGCACTCCGTTCAGGAAGGGGTTGTTCTGGTAGGATTTGGCAGAGTTTCTCTTCCCTTCAGTCCACTCCCCGAGCAGGTCCAGCTCCTTGACGCCCTCGTCGGGGCTCTCCAGCAGGCCGTCGATGACGCCGCTGTCGGTGAGGGAGGAGTTGCGGTGGCTGACGGGCTGCACGTAGGAGGAGGGGATGTAGCCCATCTCCGTGGTGTTGTGGGCGTACCACCACTCCCCTCCCGACGTGTCCAGCACGTACAGGTGGTCCCCCTTGGAGAACTTCAAGGTGGTGAAGTTTGTGGGGCAGTAGTCCTTGATTGCCACCACTTCCTTGGCGTTCCCGAAGGACGTGGGGTTGTCCACCAGCAAGGCACTGGGAGAAGGCACTGCAGAGGCAAGGAGGAGACAGCAGTGTGAGAGATGCTCAGCAGAGCCACCACTGACTTGGAAGCCTTTATTCCAGGTCACCATTCCATGCTGTTTTAAGTGATGAAGGTGGTTTTGGGATCACTGAATCGTTAATGTTGGAAAAGGCCTCCAGGACTATCGAGTCCAACCATTAACCCAGCACGGCCAGGTCCACCACTAAGCCATGTCCCCAAGTGCCACATCTATGTGTTTTCTGAACACTTGCAAGTCCATTGATTCCCTGGGCAACCTCTCAAGCCTGCAGGTATTTTTCTCCATAGTTTTTTTCAAGAAAACTCCACTATTTCTGGTACATTCACACCTCTCTTCCCTAAAGGGTTCATCCAAACCCAAGATAACTCTCCCTACAGGCTAAAAACCCTCTTGCTCTGCTGTAACCCCTCTCCTGCACATCTGAAACATGCCCAGAGAAGCTGTGGCTGCCCCTGAATCCCTGGAAGTGTTCCAGGCCAGGCTGGATGGAGCTTGGAGTAAACCTGGGCTAGTGGAAGGTGTCCCTGTTTTCAGGTCCCTCCCAAATCAAACCAATCTGTGGTTCTGAAGGTTTCCCAGGTTGAATCCTCACAGAATCCCACCCCTGCTTCCCACGCTGCTGTTCCGGTCCTGGCAGCATCTCCAACCTCTCCTGCAGAAGTGCCAGTGGAAGAGTTTTCTGCCAGGGGATCCCAATTTACATCCAGGCTGGGCTGAGCCTACACTGCCGCCCTATTTATTGGCTTTGCTCTCATTTTCAGGACGTGTTTCTGTAAAAAGCACTAAAACCAAGCTGCAGATGATGTTCCATCAATGGTTAAATGTGTGCTGTCTCCCCAGCTGGATTTTAACCAACAGGGAGCTGCAAGGGAACTGGGACAGCACCTGCTTCAACAGAGCTCTGTGGGAGGAAAAGGGAGTTTAGAAAACACAGGAAGCCCTTAAAATCCCAGAGACAAAGGGATGGGAGCTCAGAATGCACATCCCTGCAGTCTCCATTCGCAGGCTGGCAGCACTTCTCAGCCACAATAAAAAGGGAAGATACAGCTGAGCAAAGAGAGGCCTTTAAATATAGCCTGGGGGGTTGGAGTATTCCAAGGAGAAGAGTTTTGTACACATCCTGAACAGCTCATCTGCCAGCAGGCAAAGGTGTGGGGGCACTCATCCAGTGGGAAACTGCACAGAAACTCCAAACTGGAATTCTTTTGACAGCCTGCTAGGTTGGAAGCTGCTGTTAACTCAGTCATGCTGCAGGACGGAGCATTTTTGGTGTCGGATCAGACAGGCAAGTGGCTGTTCCCTTGTCCCTCCAGCTGGGCATAACAGGGATGTGCTGAAACCCCTTGGAGAAGAGGAGCAATTGCTGGTTTTGCATTAAAACCCATCTAATTTGCAGCCAGTGTTTGATGTTCAGGTGCTACACCTGCAAAAACAATCTCCTTTGTGCCTGTTTACTCTCAAGGCACTCAGAGCTCTCCAGCTTCCACCTGGAGCTTTTC
The DNA here is from genome assembly GCA_019023105.1 of Diglossa brunneiventris. Lineage (NCBI taxonomy): Eukaryota > Metazoa > Chordata > Aves > Passeriformes > Thraupidae > Diglossa > Diglossa brunneiventris. The sequence goes on from CM032360.1 coordinate 1,245,567, forward strand.
CTTAGGATGCTCTCCTGCCAGGGGAGCAGCAATTCCCCTCCCATCTGATCAGGGCTTTTATGCTGGGTAACACAGCATAAAAGGAAAGCACAGCAGGAAAAAAAAAAAAAAAAGGCAATAAAAGCCGGAAAAAAAAACCCAAAAAAGGATTATTGGAGGAGCAACCTGCAGGCTCCCAGCGCTGGGGAGAGGGAAACACTTTTGTCACCACCTTGTTGGTGCCACCAAGCCCTCCCAAAGGGTGGGGATGGGTCTGGAATGAGGAAGGGGGCATGCCCAGGCACCTTTTGAGCCCTCCCAGGGGATAGGGATGGCTGGAATGAGGAAGGGGGCATGCCCAGGCACCTTTTGAGCCCTCCCAGAGGATGGGGATGACCTAGAATGAGGAGGGGGGGGATGCCCAGGCACCTTTCCAGCCCTGCAAGGGGATGAGCATGGGCTTGGAGTGAGGAGGGGGGGATGCCCAGACACCTTCTGAGCCCTTCTAGAGGATGGAGATGGCCCTGGAATGAGGAGGGGGGGATGCCCAGGCACCTTTCCAGCCCTGAAAGAGGGGGGGGGTGATGCCCAGGCACCTTTGGAGCTCTCCCAGTGTATGGGGATGAGCCTGGAATGAGGAAGGGGGAGATGCCCAGGCACATTTCCAGCCCGGCAAGGGGTGAGGATAGGCCTGGAATGAGGAGGAGGGGATGCCCAGGCACCTTTTGAGCCCTCCCACGGGTGGGGATGGGTCTGGAATGAGAAGGGGATGATTCACAGACACCTTTGGAGCCCTCCCAGGGGTTGGGATTGCCCTGGACGAGGAAGGGGGTGATTCCCAGGCACCTTTGGAGCCGTCCCAGAGGATGGGGATTGCCCTGGATGAGGAAGGGGATGATTCCCAGACACCTTTGGAACCCTCCCAGGGGTTGCAATTGCCCTGGATGAGGAAGGGGATGATTCCCAGACACCTTTGGAACCCTCCCAGGGGTTGGGATTGCCCTGGATGAGGAAGGGGGCGATCCCCAGACACCTTTTGAGCCCTCCCAGAGGATGGGGATTGCCCTGGATGAGGAAGGGGATGATTCCCAGACACCTTTGGAGCCCTCCCAGGGGTTGGGATTGCCCTGGATGAGGAAGGGGGTGATTCCCAGGCACCTTTGACGTCGCAGAGGGCGCTCTCGGCCGCGAAGGCCTCGCCCAGGTCGATGAGGGCGCCCTCAGAGCGGCAGCGCGGGAGCCCTCCCGAGTTGGCCGCCCGGATCCTCTGCGCTGCCATCTCCGCTCCCGGCGGGCACTACGTGGCCATGGCCCCTCTGCCGGCGATGGGGACCCCGCTGTCACCTCACGGAACCAGCCTGGGGGACACAAGACAGAGGCCAGGCTGTCAGAAAGGCCCCGGGTGCCCCCACGGCACCCAGACGCTGATCCCGATACAGGAGAGCCTGTCCTGCTCCCCTTAACCCATCCTGGAACACAACCTGGATGCTCCCAGGGACCACAGCACTGCCTAGAAACCCCTGGGCAGCCTGGTCCTGCACCATGATGGACACAAGCAGCCCTTTGGCCTTTAGGAGATTTTTGGTATGTAAATTGGTCCTTGTCCCCATTTCCCAAGCATTTGCAGGTTGCTGTAACACAATTATAAAAGCACCAAGTACCAGGCTGCTGTGGGAGCACAAAGACCCACAGGACTGGGCTTTTTCCCTGCTCACATCGCTCTCTCCTACTGCAGCATCTCCTAGAATGGGGACTGGCTCTTCCCACTTGCTCTCCCCTCACCCGGACAACCAGCACAGCAGCATTCCCTTCCTGCACTGAATACCATTAAAATAAAGGAAAAAATAAGGAAAAATAAATTTTTTTCCAGAAGCACTTGCAGAACCCCTGTGGGGTTCTGGAATGGGGATGAGGACCCCGGTGTCACCTCAGGGAACCAGCCTGGGGGACACAAGACAGAGGCCAGGCTGTCAGAAAGGCTCCGGGTGCCCCCACGGCACCCCGACGCTGATCCCGATACAGGAGAGCCTGTCCTGCTCCCCTTAACCCATCCTGGAACACAACCTGGATGCTCCCAGGGACCACAGCACTGCCTAGAAACCCCTGGGCAGCCTGGTCCTGCACCATGATGGACACAAGCAGCCCTTTGGCCTTTAGGAGATTTTTGGGACTGTAAATTGGTCCTTGTCCCCATTTCCCAAGCATTTGCAGGTTGCTGTAACACAATTATAAAAGCACCAAGCACCAGGCTGCTGTGGGAGCACAAAGACCCACAGGACTGGGCTTTTTCCCTGTTCACATCCCTCTCTCCCACTGCAGCATCTCCCAGGATGGGGACTGGCTCTTCCCACTGGCTCTCCCCTCACCCGGACAACCAGCACAGCAGCATTCCCTTCCTGCACTGAATACGATTAAAATAAAGGGAAAAAATGAGGAAAACTAAAATATTCCCTCTTTTTTTTTCCTCAGAATCACTTGCAGAGCCCCTGTGGAAGGGCAGCTGGATCAGCCCAGCGGAGCTGAGAGGAAAAGGAGCCCGTTCCCACAGGACACTCCGACCACCAACGTGGTGGCTGATGCAAGCATGGGCAAGAGCTCCCCTGACGTCACCCGTGTCCTCTGGAGCTGGGACAGGGGCCAGATGGGCCAGGACAAGCAGGGAAGGCTGAAGGCACGGCTGGAGCACAGCCTGAGCCATGAGTTGCTACTCCAGGTTTGCACCAGGGAGCAGGAATGCTGTCCAGCATAGCTGGGATCATCCTGGAAATTCTGACTTCAGCCCCTGCCTCCTGCTCCCTCAGAGCTGCCACAAAACTCCAGCCTGGCTGCAAAACCACCAGCAGATCTTAACCACAAAAGTTTTAATTAGAAGTTATATCCAAATCCCTTGTTTTACAAAGGGATTTTCATCCACTCCTAATGCTGCTCTTCCTTTCTCCCCCTCCCATGCAAATTTTTTTTTTTTCTTTTCCTCCCTCTGCTTGAAAATGAAATCCAACAGAAAATAACAGCCAGGCCCAAATTCCTTAGGTGGGAATACAGAGCTGATGTCTCCTTCGGGCACTGTGAGGGGGAGCAGCAATTCCTGAAGGATTTGGTGCCCTTTTCTGGAATGCAGCAAGAGGAAATTTGCAGAGGGGAGAGCGTGAACAGGAGATACTCCAGCCTGCTTGAAATGCTTCCCAAGCCATCCCCAGGGCTGGTATGCCAGGAATGTGGCTGGCTGGAAGGGATGCACAGAGCCAGAAAAGGGAAGGGAGAAGTTGTGTGCAAACATTTCCCCTTCTGTCGGGTCCTGCTGGGAGCAATCCAAAGGGAAAAGGGTTTGGCAGGGAATAAATACAGGGAAACCAGGCTTTGAGTCAAGGCTGAGCTTATCAGAGCTGGGACAGGTAAGAGAGGGGACCAGGGGCAGGACAAAGGAATAAGCAGGAATAACCAGGAATAAGCAGGAAGCAAGGAAGGGAGGAAGGATGCTCCCCTTGGCTGGCACCGTTCACCATCCACCCAGTTCCACCCGTTAATGCCATTTGGGATTGCATCTTTTCTAGGTGGTGTGGAAAGAGCCCAGCCTCCCTCTAGAGACCCCACACCTCACTGATTTTGGCAATTCTTGTTAAAAAAAAAAAATCAAATCAAATCAAACCGCTGCGGTGTCCCAAAATTCCCCCCTGCTTGGGCAGCACTGCACAAAATAGGAAAAAAAAAAAACAAGTGTAAGCCATGAATTGAAACACCTGCATCAAATGAATTTTATATTAATTATGGCAGCTACAGCCCTGACAGCCCTCACTGAGGGATCCACAAGCCTGGAATCTGCAGGGATGCTCCCCGCCACCTCTATTTATACAAGGAGATGGGAAACTTCCTGCTAAAGGCCTCTGCCAGATGTGGCCGTGCGGGAGAAACAGCTGCAAAAAATCCCCTCTGCATGGAACCCTGAGGCCTCCAAAGGCAGTGGGAATCTACACACGAATGAGGGGTAATGGAAAGGTATTTCCTGTCCTGACAGCAGCACCCTGGGTCTGTCTGTCCCTCCTGGATGCAGGGATGCACACACACACTGAAGGATGGGGGCCAGGCTCGGGATGGGAGCCCTGTTTTGGGGCTGGGGATGGCCCCCAAATGTTTCTGAATGCAGAGGTCACCAGCAAAGCCTCAAATCCGGGCTGTGTGAGGATAAAAGGGATAAGTGGTGGGGAAACAAAGGGTGGAAGGGGCAAAAATTGTTTAGAAATCACCGAGACAATGGTCTGCAAACTCCTCTGAAAGCGCTTTAAATTTAGCCCGGGGTTAAATATAGAGCAGGGGAAAAACCCAGCCCCATCTGTTTATACCCAAAGCCACAAACAGCATCCGAAATGAATGGTGGGGGGAAGGAAACCAGTGGGTGACCAGAGCACACCCTGACAGCGCCAGCAGCTCCTCAAAGGCACCCACACCTGCTTTTCACGCTGTTTTTTTTTTCCCTCCTGTGAGGGACAGGGAATGCTGCAGGGTAAAATCCAGCCCTACGAGCCAGGGGGACCTGCTGCCTGCATCAGGGCCCCACGAAGGTGACATTTTTCTTTCCCAAATCCTAAGCAGGCTTTGCTGGGAGCTGGAGAAAGCTTTAGGGAAGCCCTGGTGAGCAGATTTCCACGGGGGCATCCTCACAGCTTCCTGGCATGGATGGTGCTGCCCCTGGGGTTGAACCTTCCCTGGGGAGTGCCCGGCACCCTCTGGGGGAAGAACCTTTTCCTAAAATCCAACCTGAACATCCCCAGCACAGCTCCAGCTGCTCCCTCAGGTCCCCCCCAGGCACGGAGCAGCAGCAGGTCTGGGGGCTGGTGACGGTGTCACATCTATTTTAAAATACCACACTTAACTGAAACTCCACTAAAAAAGAAACCAAACTTTCCCTGCAGCGCTTGAACACGCAGCTGCAACACTTCCCGGCGTGCAGGAGGTTAAAAACAGCTTCATTTTGAAAAAATGTCTGGTACAATTTATCCCAGAAATCCAACTCTGCAGCCCCCCAAGACCCCCTGGCACAGCAGAGCTCCATCATTCCTGATGGGATCATAGGATGGACCCACCTCTGGCTGGACGCTGAGCTATCAAACACACACCACGGGCACCCAGCCACGCTAGACAGGGAAAAATCCTGGGAAAAAGCCCAAACCCACGTCCTGGAGCAAAGAAATGCAATAATAAAACCACGGGAACACCCAAAAGAGCACAGCCTGAGGGTGGGAATGAAGCAGGATCTGCTGCTGGCCAAGGGAAGGTCCTCTCCAACAAGCACTGATGTGGTTCACGTGGGAGAGGAGCCCTCAGTGAGGGGGAGCTCCTGGCTGCCAGGAATTTGGGCTGATAAGAGGCAGGGCTGGGTGGTACCAAGCACCAGCAGGGCTGGAGATGGGAGCCAGGTCCTTGCAGGGGCAGCCAAGGAGCTGCCAGCACATCCCTGCCCATCCCTCATTGCCAACCCTCCCTCTTGGGATGGAGCTGCAGGGTCCATGGGAAGCACAAGGAACGGGAGGCACCGTGACACAGGACTGGTCAACTCTGCCATAACTAGCACCCTGTTTTCCCTGGAAAATCCATTGAAAGACTCTCAAGACTGTGGTGCAAGCTCAGGAGAAACCTCCCACCCTACCCTTGGCCACAAATTGAAATTTGGGAGGAAAAAAAAAAAAAAAAAGGGAGCTTCCAATCGCTTCCAATCAATTCCTCATCCCCACAGCAGAGCCAAGATCAACTCCAGGCACTTGCTGCTTTATGGCTTTTAATTTGCTTTTTCTTTCTCCAAAGTCGAGCTCCTCTGGCTCTCCTACAAACACAGAAGTGTTTTTGGAGGTTTCTTTTAAAAACAGTCGGCTTTGCTCGCATATGAGCAAATTCAAACTTTTCCCAGGGAGGAATTCATGTCCCAGAGCCACAGCGCTCCCCACAACACTTGCCCCACACCGTGAATTTACTGCAAATGTTGCTTTTATCAGTCACAAAACCCCCAGTAACTCGAATCCATGGGGGCAGATGCAGAAAAGGGGAGATCACATGAGATCTGATCCCTTCCACACGCTGGGGACACCCCAGCCCTGAGGGAGCTGCTCAGGGAGTGCTGGATGACCCCAACCCACTGCAAGGTACAATGGCCCTACAGAAGAAGCTTTGAAAAGCCCCAGAATGACCAAAACTTCCAAATTTTAGCAAACAATCTGATTTAGGAACTTGGATTTGCCCTGTGAGTCCTTCACCTTCAAGATCTCCCTCATGGCTACGACACAACACAGCTCTCTCCACACATTTCCCCCCAGTGGGAAAGGATCCCATGGAAAAGGAATTCCCTCCTTTTCCCATGCTTGTACTGACAGATATCTTCAGGCAGGTGAAAAAAGCACAACGTCCTTGAAACTGGCAAGGTAAATCCAACTGAAACATCAGCACAGCCCCTCCCAGGTCCTCTGCAGCCTCCTCCTGCAAGGCTGGGATGGCTTTGGAAGCAGCTGGTGGCAAGGAACAGACCCATCACCTTGTGGCTCATCTCCTGGTGATCCAGGTCTCTTCTATGAGCTTTGCTGGAGGGGATGGGTTAGGAAGAGCTGGCTTCTGTTGAGATTTTCCCCTCAGAAGGTTGGCCCAAGCATTCTCCAAGTGTGATTCCAGCTGTGCCCGGTGATTCCTGACCCCGCTGCCTCTCTCCTATCTCCTCCTCCTCCCTCACCGCTTGCGTTTGCCAAGCCAACGCTTTCATCTTCCAAAGAAAAGGAAAAAAAAAAAAAAAAACACCCAAGCCAAGCAGAGATAAAACCACCCCTAAAGACAACATCAAACACCAGCTCTTTGTACCAGGAAGAACAGCCTGGTGTGAACTCACACGTCCGTCCCAGCCGGGAGCTGCCAGGAACACAACACACGGCTCCTTCAGTCCCTTCTCCAGCAGACAAGAAGGGACTTGTGGAAGCATCGGGACCTCCCAGCCCTCCTGCAGCACCCTCACGTCCCAGGGCTTTGCTTTGGAGCCCATTCCCAGCGTGTGATGTGGGAATGGCTGCACCCAAGCCGTGCCACGCCGTGCCCTCCACTCCCCACGGAAAAATCCTGCCCTGGAGCTCCAGCTTGGCTCAGCTCCTGCTGCTGGGCAAGGGCAAGCCAAGTTGGATGGAGAAGGGAGGGGAATGAAGGCAGTTTGGGCTGAGTGTGTGCTGCTGGTGCCTGGTGTCCATCACAGCCTCCCTGTCATCCTTCACAGGCAAAGCAGCAAGGACGGGAGAGCTTCCTTTTATAGCAGCCACTCTGGAGCACGAGGAATATCCCCCTGGATATCCACCCCCAGCTGCATGAGACTCAAATATAAATTAGTCTTGAGGGTGGGAAAAGGGAGTTTTCCCTGCAGGACCTCCTGCTGCTGCCCAGCACTGATGCCATGGCACAGGAGGGTCCTGGAGATGCAGGAACCACCCTCGGGCATCCACAGCCACCTCAAAGCCCACCCCAAATCCCTGGAAATGATGCTGGCGTGGCAGAGGTTTAAAGAACCCCTAAAGGAAGGTGCTGCACAGGGCAGGAACACCTCTGAGGTTCACAAGGACACAAAAAAGCTTTTCCTGGGACAATAGCCCAGGTCCTCCTCCTGCTCTGCAGCAGCAAAACCACAACACGCACGCCCATCCTGATAACAGAGGGAAGGAAAGCTGGACCTGCTTCCATGGTTTCAACACTGCCACAGGCTGCAAGACCAGCCACCCCCTCTGGGATCCCCAAAAACAACCAAGGCAGAGGGATGTCACCAGTGGGATGGTCCTTGGTGCAAGGGATGCTGGTGGAACGCCGGCACAGAGAGCGCGGCGCTCCCAAGGGCAGATTCCTGCATTCCACAGAGCCAGGTAAAAACCCAGAGGTGCTGGATGCCCAAACATCTCTGGTGAGGCTGTGAGATCAAAGGAGACCTCAGTGGGGACTGTTCTGCAGCCTGACCTGGACCTCTTGCCCAGGGGAAGGACTGGAAGGCAATGGGAAACTCATCTCCACCAGGAGCAGAATCCCATCTGATGTCCACCAGTCCCCGTGTCAGAAGAGGCAGAGCTCAGTCCTGGTCTGCCCCTGCTGTGTGCTCAATGTTCTTCCAAGAGAAGAGAAAAAAACACTTCCTAATTCAGGCAGGGCACTCCCAAAGGTGTTCTGGCTTTTTATCTGGGTGGATGCTCCTCTGGTAGGGCAAGGAGTTTAATCCAGACAAGTCCCATGGGCACCAACAAAAGCACAAAAAAACCCAAGTCACATCCAGTGCTGTGCTCCCTGAGGAGTCAAACACAAAAGCCATAAACTCAAGCTTTAAAACCCTTGGATGGAACAGGAGTCCTGGAGAGAACTGTCCTCCTCCAAGCCCTCACAGCCCCTCCAAAGTCCTTCACAAGCCCAAGAGTTTGGCCAACAGCCAGAGGAAGGCTGTCCCTGAAGGATGCTTAGGGCCAAAAGCATGGTCTCTCAAAGCAGGGAAACTCAGATTGGAGCTGGATCAGGCAACAGCCCAAGCTCACACAGGCAATCAGTGGTGGAGGAGAAGTGAAACCCAGATCTCCAGAGCCACAACAAGACACTTTTAAAGAAAAGATCCTGCCAGAATCACCAGGACAATCACACATGATCCCAGGCCAACACCCACAAAGAGCAGAGTAAAGGAAACCCTGGAAGTCAAAAGGAGGAGAAAGAGCTTCCCACCTCTGAGGGTGCTGCAAGAACCATCTCATGACCACCCAAAGGGGACCAGTCAGCCCCCCCTCCCCACCTCAAACCAACCAGATCCACAAAAGCTCAAAGGCAAAAGGCACTAATTGAGAAAATCCTGGAGCAGCTCAATATCCTCCCACCCTCCAGCCGCAGTCCCTGCAGCTTCCCCTTCCTAGGATAATTTGGATGCTAATTTGGCCATCAAGAGCTGTCAAAACCCAAAGTCCCTGAACTGCTGAGCTTCCCCCAGGAGGAGATGATGACAGAGCTATAACTGCACGGACACAACGGAGCCCTGTCCCCATCACCCTTCAGTGGCTCTGCCCTTGCCTGGCGCAGAGGAGCTGCTGCAGTGCCACGTGTTCTCCTTGCTCCTGGCTGGAAAACCAGCCCCACCAGCGTGACCAGAGAAGGGCAGGCACAGGAAAGTCACCCACGCTGCTGGCTGGACAGGCTGCCACCACAGCTGGTGCAGAGAGGACAGCACAAAGCCCCAGAGATGAGCTGCAGATCACCAGAGGGATGAGGCAGCTCCCAGCAGGGCAGCACAGACCACTCCGTGCTGCTCTCCCAGCCCAAGCACTCCACCAAGACTCATCCATCCCCGGGTATCCTCAGTCAGGAGGTCCATTTCTGGGGGAAGAAAAGGGGTTTTGTTCCCAGCTTGCCACCTGGACACCAAGCAATGACGAATGAAACATCCCTGGATTCCAAGCTGGGGCAAAACCACCCCCTTGGTTTAATTTTCTAGCACACCTTCCTGATTAATCCATCACTGATCTGCTGCTGGATTACAGGACACCATCAAGCTATGCTGAAAATGCTGACAGGAGCCAAAACCCTTCCTTTCTTTCCTCTCTTTGAGCAGAAACAAACGGAATCAGCACATTGCAAAGAACTCCCTCAAAACAGCGGGGATTTTTAAGCTCCTCTTTGGTAAACATTCCCAAACCAGACTGCCAGGGACACCTGGGTTTAAGCAGCTTAACCCTTTGCTGGAGCTGATGGGAAAGGAAAGATGGGGGTTGGTTGCTTCATGGGATGCTCCGTGCTGGACCCAACCTCCCAGCCTGGGGATTTCCACGTCAGAAAGAGGGCAGAGATACCCGGAGGGCAAACTCCCAGGTGATGATGGAAGGATGTGGGGACAGATTAGAGAATCACAGAATGGTTTGGCTTGCAAAGGACCTTAAAGTTTGTCTCATGGGCAGGGACACCTGACACTAGCCCAGGTTGCTCCAAGCTCCATCCAACCTGGCCTTGGGCACTGCCAGGGATCCAGGGGCAGCCCCAGCTGCTCTGGGCAGTGCCAGGGCCTGCCCACCCTCTCAGGGAAGAATTCCTCTTAATATCTGATCTAAACCAACCAGAGCCTGGATTAGGACCTCTCAGGTTTGACCTCACCTGCAGACCCATCCCAGAACGCGTTCCTGCCTCCATGCAGAGCAGGCTTTGGACACCACAGCCATTCCGTGGACACAAAGGCCACCTGGCTCATTTTAGGTGGTTTTCAGCAGCACAAGCCCTCACTTTAATGGAGCTTAGAGCTTCTCCAGGGGTGGGAATGAGCTTTCCAGGTGCAGACACCTACCTGTGCCAGCCAGGAGGGTGCCTGAGATGCACCAGAGCCGGCTGCTGTTTATGCAACACAGGAGCAAACGCCGCGCCTGCTTGTTTAATTAATTACCCCGAAATTAAAGCCCAGCAGACTGCACAGAGACTCCCTGCAACCTGCAAATTAACTCAGCCTGAGGGTGAGCGAGGTCAGACAGCATCCAAGCAGTGGCTCCAAGCATTTTCCACAGCATCAGGAGTGCCATCAAGGGGAAAAAAAACCCCCACACAACACTACCCATCCCCATCTGAGGCTTTGTTGTTTCGGTCTGGCCAGGTTAAGAGCTGCCCAGTCCCATCACCGTGGGTCAGATGGCTGATAAGAAACCAATTTCATCATTTTTTAAGCCCCGAATGTTTATGGGCAGGCTTTATCTGCAAACAAAGACACGAACTTTGAGCCGCAGCTTTGCGTCAGTCTGAGAACAGGCGAGGCCGTGCCGGGGTTAACGCGGTGCCAAAGGGAGCCAAAGTCCCCTCCCTGCAGCCCCCAGCGTGTGTGATGGCAAAGCTGCCTCTCTGGGCCAGGACATGACATTTTGGGGATAGATGCCCCTCATTTAGCAAGATGCTTCGGCGCAAAAATAGCAATTTCTGCGAGTCTGGCAAAAAACCTTTGCTCAAAATTACTCCCCTTGCTGGACGGAGCAGGGTGGAATCTCAAACACTTTTTTTTTTTTTTTTTTTGCAGCATTAGTCACCAGGAAAAATTAAAATGATACCTGAAAGTCATCCTAGAGCCACAGCAGGCTGTTCCCTGCTTTATTTCTTGAGTGGAGCAATTTCTACAGCTCTGCACTGCACTCGTAAGGACAAGACACCTGAGTACATCAGACACAGGAGCATCCCTTAAAAAAGGGACAACTTGAGCCACCACAGAGGGAACACCTCCAGAGGACAAGTTATTCCCCAAGGAGTCACCCCCAGGCAAGGCTGGAAGGGGACAGACCTGCCCTGGCTTCTCCTTGCCCAAGAGGAGCCCCAGAGCCACGTGCTCCGTTCAATTCCCACCGAGATTTCACAGAATCCCAGAAATTCCCACTGAGATTTCACAGAATCCCAGAAGGGTTTGGATTAGAAGGGACCTTAAAGCCCTTCTTTGCCCATCCATGGGCAGGCAAACAAACCTTCCACCAGACCAGGTTGCTCGATTCCCATCTGTAAGACAGCACAGAGCTAAAATTCGAGGTTTTGGAGCTTGAATGAGGGGTGAAGCGTTATCAGCTGTGATAAGGGGTGGTTTGGGGCCAACCAAGTGCCCAGATTAGAGGAGACAAGACAAAGCCACACAGGGGATACAGCAGAGCCCAAAGCTCGTCCTCTGTCTCTACAAGAACCCCTCTTGCCAAAAAGCAAGGACTAAACCGAGGTTAAAAAGTCCCACAAAGCCCCCCTGGCTCAGCAGGCACATTCCCTGCGAGCAGCACAGAACCCCCTCCATCTGTGGGTTCCCATGGGGAACACCTCCAACCCCACCACCAGCCCTGCTCTGAGGCTGCTCTGACAAGCACAGAGATGAGTTTTTAACTTCCAGACCCAAACCATGGGGCTGCGAGCAGCAGGCTCCTGCTGGAGAAGGCAAATCCATGGCACCGACACCGACCTGCCCAGACAACACCTCCTGCTCTCAGCACCATCAACACCCCAGATTTTATTTTTTTTCCCCTCTGTTAGGATCAAGCTTTTCCACATCTCATAGCCAGCAGATGTTGGTGCCTGTGATGGGACAGCACTGACTGAAAGCCACCCTGAGGAAAAGACCTGGAATTCCAGGGAATGGGAGATGGTTTGTAAGGGCCGGGAGGGACAAGACAAGGGGGAATGGCTTTAAACTGACAGAGATGGGATATTGGGGAGGAATTCCTCCCCACGAGGGTGGTGAGGCCCTGGCAGAGGCTGCCCAGAGCAGCTGTGGCTGCCCCTGGATCCCTGGAAGTGCATCCAAGGCCAGGCTGGATGGGGCTTGGAGAACCTGGGCTAGTGCAAAGTGTCCCTGCCTGGAATGAGGTGAGCTTTCAGGTCCCTTCCAAGCCAAACCATTCCCTGATTGCAAGCAGGACACAGCAAGAGCTTTCCAGGAGCTGAGGATGCTCTCCAGCTGATGGCCACATGCAGCCTGCAGGACTCTGCAGGGTCAGGCTGGAATTAGACACACTTCTGATGAGGGAAAAACTCCCTAAATATCAAACCAATGCAGATGGACCTTTCTTTTTTCTTTTTTTTTTCTTATTTTTTTAATTTTTTTTATTTTTAATTAAAACTTGCTTGAAGTGCCACATAAAAGAAGTGAAATCCCAGGCACAGCTGACGCATCAGGAGAGATTTATATTTAGAAGAATGACTAAAGTACTCAATCAACAGGGGAAAAAAAAATGGGAACTTTTTCAGCAGAAGGAGGGAAGAAAACCTTGAGACAGTCTCCACCACCCATTATTCCTCAGGGCAACATCCACTGGCATTTTAGCCTCCCAACAAGCCCCTTTTGTAGTGAATTCAGCTTTTTTTTTTGGCCATGCATGATCCCTGTAAACAACATTTACAGCCAGAACACATGATGTGCATCACAAGACAACTGGCACCAGTATTATTTTTAAATACCATCAGCTCTGCTTTTAACAGGACGACGGGAAATGTGTTATTACTCGAGCATAAAACAAATATATTGAGGCGATTAAAAAAGAGGGGAAAAAAAAAAAAAAAAAGGAACAAAAAGCCATTCCCAAGTTTCACAGAGGGAAGATTTAAAGAGTGATAAAACAGAACACCACCAGAAAGACATAATCCTTCAAAATCTGCCATTCCTCCTGCTGCATTTATTCATTTGGGAGCTTTCAGTCCAAAAGTCAGAGCCCTGCTTAGCCGGATATCCGATCGTTTGCTGGGCCTCATCCCAAATTTCTCCAGCATTACTCTTTTTTTTTTTGTGTGTGTGTGTGCAGGAAGGGGGATGAGGATTTTCTGGTGAAAAGGCAGAAGTGTTTGCAGCCCTGTGGAGCGTGGGATTTCCATGGATAGGCTCAGACCTGTGCTTCCAAATGATTCCCATGCACAGAAGAAGAGAGGGATCAGGGACTCTGCACAGTTTTGGAGCTGGGGATGAGCTGGGAGCTTTCCAGGCAGGAGCACTGGGCACTGGATGCTCATCCCAAAGGAAGATGCTCTGCATCCTGGCAGCTCCCAGCAGCATCACCTCCCCTGCCAGCACTCCCACTGGGAATTACCCTGTGTCCCACTTCCATTCCTCAAAGCAGGAATTACCTGCCCTGTCCCAGAGCAGGGAAAGGGCACGTAATTCCTCCCTGCCCTCCTCAGGCCAGGGCAGCACCCGATGCAGCATCACCGCTCTGCAATCACGAATCTCCGAAAAATGAGGCCCAACAGCAAAAATTCCCATCCTGATTCATTTCCCACCCCGATTCATTTCCCACCCCCACCAGGAGCCCCTTTTGGAATGATTTTAGAGCCCATTTTTGGAGGGATGGGCACCACAACTGCAGGGACCAGGGTTTAACCTCCCCGCAGAGAAACGCTGTGCCTCAGTTTCCCTGCGCCATTCTCCAGCGGTATCCAAACCCTCCAGGACACACATTCCTCCCTTTCGCCTCAAGGATTCATCTCCACCTGCCAGCACTCAGGTTCCCATCCCAGCCAGGAGAACCAGCTTCCCTCAGGATGTCTGTAGGGCCAGGCTTTACAACAGAGCCCAGCACAGGGAGCTGGGATGGGGATGGAACAGTCACAGAGCAGAGAAAGGGTTAAACACTCCCCCTTCCCAAATCCCTGCTCCAGACCCCGCATTCCTCTGCTCCAACAGCCTGCAGGGCTTCCCTCTGCTCACTCTTTTCCATGCCTGGCCGTGTCCTGGATGTTCTGGATGTTCCAGGAGCTCCTGCTCTGCCCGGGCAGGAGCTGCAGGGATGTCCCTGGCAGGGCCAGCAGCACAGCCATGGAATGCTCTGGGCTGCAAACACCTCAAAGCCCACCTCATTCCCATTGCAGGGACACCTCTGCACCGTCCCAGGCTGCTCCAAGCCCTATCCAGCCTCTCCTTGGACAATTCCAGGGATCCAGGGGCAGCCACAGGGCCTCCCACCCTCCCAGGGAACAATTCCCTCCCAATATCCCATCCATCCTTGCCCTCTAAACCTGTGAGTTTAAAGCACCTGTCACTCCCTGCCCTTGTCAAACATGTCCCAGGAGCAGGGATGGATGCTCTGGAGAGCACAGCACATCCCATGGGAATCTGGATGAGTCCCTATGCCCTCCCCCATGCCAGGGGTGGAGCTGCTGCCACCTCATTGCAGGGATCTCAGCAGGCTCTGCAGGAGCCCAGATGGACCATCTGGCTAATTGAGTTAATTAAAGCATTTTTTTTCAGCAGCCATTAACTCTCAGGCAGCTCTCCCTGGGGAGCAGGGGCCACAGCTCAGGAGCAGCTCAGGAGAGATGGAAAAAATTACTGGCAAGCACTGAGGGCACCCAGCTGCTCCTCTGCAGCACTGGCTGGCTCCAACAGCTCCCAGGGAAAGAAAACCAACCCCAAATCCCCCAAAACTTCACCTATTTGGCAGGATGTGAAGAGCCAGGCAGGGGAGGAGAGCAGCCCATCCCCAGAGCATCCTTCCCAGGCAGCTCCTGGAACTCTGAGCTGCTCAAGGGCAGCACTGGCAGCACAGGGGCTCTGCTTTGCTGACGAGGGAATTGCCACCCTCCACCCCTTGTCCATGGTCCATTCCCAGAAAAGCCAGGAGAACACTTCCAGAGACTCCAGGAAAGCTTCATTTTGTGGTCTCACTCCCTGGTAAGCGCAGCTGCTGGAAGGAGACACTTTCTAGGAAGCTGGTATCAACAACAACAAAAAAAAAGACACAAACCACTCTAAAATAACCCATCCCGGTGCTGAGGGTGCCAGGTTTTCCTCCCCTTTCCCCCAAAAAAAACCCCACTTGTCCCACCTGAGCAATCCCTGCAGAGGTACCACAGGAACCTCCATCCACAGGGAAGGAGGAGCTGGAGCAAGGGAGGACAAGCTGTGGGATGCAGCCCTCCCTTCTCCTCCTTCCTTTTTGTGGGATGCACTTGGGCATCTTGTCTTTTCTTTTCTGCTTCCCCTTTTTGTGGGATTTACTCACATCTCCCCCTTTTTGAGAGATACCCTCATCTCCTCATCCTTTTTTATTTTTTTAATGGGACACACTCACAGAGCTCCTCTTTTTTTCCAGGACACAACCACACAAACCCTTCTCCTCCTGTGGGACGCACAGCTCTTTTTATCCTGGATCCGCCCACACATCTGCCCCTCCAGCTTTTTTCTGGGATGCACTCATGCATCTCCTCCTCCTTTTTTTTACTCCCCACCTCCTCCTTTTTCTGGGATGCACCCCTACCTCCTCCTCCTCCTGTTTTTTTCTGCAGGATACACCACCCACACAGGTGCTGCTTTTGTGGGATGGACTCACAGATCTCTTTTTTTTGTTTTTTTTTTCAGGATGCACTCAAGCATCTTTTTTTTTTTTTTTTTCCCTACCCCCAAATCTTATCCTTTGCAAGGACCAGTTGCTCCCAGGCCCGTTGAGAACTATTCCTCAAGGATTCCAACAGCTCAACCTGCCCCAAAGCCAGAGCCACACGCAGCCAAAAACCCCCACTGAGGATGCTCATGGCAAAATAAGCAGGGAGGGGATTTGGGGCAGAGAGCAGAGCCATTCCCAAGCCTGGCTTTGCTTTCCCTGGGAAATGCTTCCCAGAGCAACCCCACCCCGGGAGCCCTAATCTGATGGCAGCTTTTC
This sequence comes from Diglossa brunneiventris, assembly GCA_019023105.1. Lineage (NCBI taxonomy): Eukaryota > Metazoa > Chordata > Aves > Passeriformes > Thraupidae > Diglossa > Diglossa brunneiventris. Next base: position 1,261,664 of record CM032360.1, read on the forward strand.
AATGGAGCAGCCAGGATGGGGAGGGAGAGAGGCTGGACAGGGGGGGAAGAAAGCAAGGAAATGCCTCTGAGGTGAGGAGGTTTTTTTTTTCCCTGGCTTGCTTTGCTTTGCTTTGTTTTGTTTTGCTTTGTTTTGCTTTGCTTTGCTCGCCCGCCTCCAGCGCTGCCATTTTCCGGAAGCCGGAGGAGCGCGGGCAGAAAAATGGGAAGTTTCTCTTTGTTTAATTTTAGCAGCTCTGAGGGACCCAGCAGAGCTCCCCCAGCTGCTCTGGGAACAGATGTGAGGCAGGAGCAGGGAGCAGCAGCAGGGAACGAGGCAGGAATTGGGGATTTCGCAGCGGACACGGCTCTCGGTGCCAGGCGTGTGTGAGAATGGGGAGGCTCTGGGCTGATGACCACTGCATCCATCACTCCACTTCCCGGGGGTTTTTCCTGCTCCCTTTCTCCATGCTCGACCTGTGGAGGGGTTTTTAGGTGGGTAACTTGAGCACCTTCCCCCACCACACCAACAACACGAGGGATGCTGCACCCAGCCCTGGCCACGCTAAGAAATCCAACCAAGCCCACTCTTGGACTTACCCCAGATTCATAACTCAGGGTGAGAAACACCCTTGGGATCACAGCTTCCAGCAGCAGTGCCCACAAAACACCTCCTTGCCCTGCTCCTCTCCCATTGTTCAACCCCAAAAAAGCCTTTTTCTCCCTGTTCCTAAGGAAACAGCCAGCACTGTTCAAAGGAGGCCACACACCAGGCTGACCCTGCCCCCCAAAAACCACCTGGAACACTCCATGGGGATGACCCAAAGCCCTTGATCCAGGCAGGGTGGCCAGGAGGAGGGCAGCAGGGAGCTCAGGATGAGCTGAGCAAGGCAGGAGCCCAGCCAGGAGTCTCTGCTGGGCCCAGGTTTTCTGGAGTCAGCTGGAAAATAATCTGGTTTGGCTCCCTGGCAGTGATTTCCTCTCCCAAAAATGCTGGGATGGTCCCCAGGGCGACCTTCCCATGGGGCAGGAGAGGAAGCAACTGCAGAGAATGAGCAGTGAAAAGGAAAAGGCTTTCCCATCATCATCATCATCATTTTTCCCATTATTATTATTATTATTATTATTGAAGTTTTCACCATCATTTAACAGGACTGCAAGCCAGATGTGCATCCCCACCCCTCCAATTTACACAAAAGCAGCCAGATGATGAAAAATATGAAAAATCACCCAGTCCCAGAAGGGTTTGGGTTGGAAGGGACCTTAAAGCTCATCCCACTCCACCCCCTGCCATTCCAGGGACACCTTCCACTGCCCCACATTGCTCCAATGTCCAACCTTGTCCACTTCCAGGGATCCAGGGGCAGCCACAGCTGCTCTGGGAAACCTGTGCCAGCACCTCACAGGGAAGAATTCCTTCCTAATATCCCATCTAAACCAACTCTCTTTCCTTTTGAAGCTGCACCAGAGCAATTACAAAATAAGTCATGGCTGGGCCACCTTCCACCTCTGCATTTTCACCTACAGAGGGTTTGAGGCTGCCAATTTATTCCCCCAAAGTGAAAGAAATTGGGGAATTAGGCAGGAATTGGGAAAGCCCCTGCCCATTGGAAGGGGGTGGAATGGGATGAGCTTTGAGGTCCCCTCCATGCCAAACCAATTCTGGGATCCTGTGATGATCCTACAAACAGGAGATGGGATGTGCCAGCTTCCCACAAGCTCTCTCCTGGGTGGAGCAGGAGCAGCCACTCGGGTAGGAGAAAGCAGGAACACTTCTCTAGCCCCAGGAATGAGAGAGAGCACGACTCTGCCATTGATATGCCAGCTGGGAATGGGAATGGGAATGGGAATGGGAATGGGAATGGGAATGGGAATGGGAGCAGCTCCCTCCTGGCACTGAAAACAACCCCCTGAACAAACCCACACGGAGCCAGCAGGTTAAAAATAGGAATTTCCCACGGGGTTCCCAATGGAAGGGCACAGCCTGGCCACCAAAGAGTGGGATTAAAGCCAGGAATTTGCTGCTGGTGGCACACGGAGTGATTCCTCCCAAAAACATGCAAACCCTCCCAAAACGCCAACTTCCCAGCGGAGGAGCAAAACTCCAATCCAGGGGCACAATGACAAGAGTTGGAAGTGTTATGGTCTGCTCTTTGATCCATGAAAAACTGACTTTTTCCCTGGGAAACACCTGGGCCTGCAGCCCCCCTGAGGCAGCAGAGAGGATTCCATGTGCATTCCTGCATTCCCTGCTGTGAGCCATCCCATACACACCCCTATCCAGACTCCCACACTCTTCTTTAGGAGCCCACAGGAACAGAAATACACAGAAATCCCCCCAAGGACCACCCAAGGAGGAATTAAGGACCCCAGGGTGCAAGGAGGAGCACAAAGAGGGGGCAGATGTCACAGGTACCCTCAAAAATCACCCTTCAGGGTTGTGGTGTTAATGTGCTCACTTGAGCACTAAAAACCAGATCTGAGCTGCTGGGAGCAAGTCTTGTTTTTGGGAAGCAGAGGGACTTGTCAGGACAAGCACGTGCCAAAGCTGCAGGTCCTGCAAGAGCCTCCTCCTTTCCCCCCCTTCCTAAAACCCCAAACATTATTTATGGCCACGGAGGCAGCTGGGGCTGCAAATCCCTCTGAAAGCAGCAAAACTCGTCATTAACGACCAGCAAAGCTGCCCTGGTGTCCCCACAGGCTGGTGACACCAACCCTTCAGCTCCTGCAGGGACAGGGCTCAGCCCCACCACCTGCACCAGGAGCAGCCCAGGCTTTCTCCTGCCCCTTCTCTGCCTCCCCAGCTCCATCACAGGGATTTTCCCTGGGCCAGCACCGGCACAGCCACGTGCTCCCGGCCCAGCCAAGGCTGGCACAGCTCTGCCAAGGCCCCCAGACAATGCCAGCCCTGTGCCCAAGCCCTGGGCAGGGTCAGTGCTGGTCAGGAGGGAGCCCAGGGCAGCAGCTCCTGCTGAGGGAAGTGATGGGGGACACGTCCTGTGCTTTTAAACCTCGCCCTGCAAATCTCGGGGAGCGGCTTGGATGGGTCCTGAGCTGCTGCTGGCAGTGGAGATGGCTCCTGCATCCTGGCAGGGCATTGTCCAGAGGGCAGGGAGCCCCACACCCTGCTGCAGCCATCACAGAATCACAGGAGGGTTTGGTTGGAAGGGAGCTCAAAGCCCATCCCATTCCACCCCTGCCATGGCAGGGACACCGTCCACTGTCCCAAGTGGCTCCAAGCCCCATCCAGCCTGGCCTGGGACACTTCCAGGGATCCAGGGGCAGCCACAGCTGCTCTAAAAACTGTGCCAGCACCTCCTAGGGAACAATTCCCAATTCCCAATCTCCCATCCATCCCTGCCCTCTGGCAGTGGGAGCCATTCCCTGTGTCCTGTCCCTCCATCCCTTGTCCCCAGTCCCTCTCCAGCTCTCCTGGAGCCCCTTTAGGCTCTGAAAGGTGCTCTGAGCTCTCCCTGGAGCCTTCTCCTCCCCAGGTGAGCACCCCCAGCTCTCCCAGCCTGGCTCCAGAGCAGAGATATCCCAGTTAATAAAATATCCCAGTTAATAAGCAGAAACACATTTCCCAGTGGGTCGATCCCTTGTCCCAAAGCTGACTCATCACTGGTCACTGGGGAAGTCAACATTTGGCTACAAAACTTTCCTGGGCGTTGCCATCCCCTGCTCCCTGTGACAGGGACAGCACCCGAGGAAGTGGCTGGAGCTGTGCCAGAGGAGGTTTAGGTCGGATTTGAGGAAAAGGTTCTTCCCCCAGAGAACGGGCACAGCCCTGAGGTCGCCAGAGCCCAGGGAATGTTTGGACAACACTCCAGGGATGCACAGGGTGGGATTGCTGGGGGGCCCAACAGGGCCAGGAGTTGGACTGGACAATCCCTGTGGGTTCCTCCCAGCTCAGGAAATTCCGTGATTCCATAAAAACCCCATCCTACCCCCCAGCACCTCCTGTGGAGCCACCGGACCAGCCCACAAAGCTCAGGTGCTTTCAGGAGGGATTTTGGGCAGGAAAAGAAGAGGCAGGTGCCAAACCCCAGGTGAGGGTGTTTGCATTCCCTCCTGTGCCAGCAGAAATCCACCCAGGAGGGGACACAGCTCTCAGAACCCCCTTGAAACAAGGAGACTGAGGAGGATGCAAACTCCCCTGCACAGACAGCCCCGGCCACAAAAAGCCACATTTAAATGCTTTTCCTATTAAAAAAAAAAAACCAAACCACACACACAGCGTCTAAACCACCTCCTTACCATCCCCACAAGCTCTTGAGAGCAACCCCACCAGGCTAAAATAAATATTTTAGCTTGGCAAATAGTTTTCCTCTCATTAAAAGGCAAACACAATTAGGCTGTCGAGCGCCGGCTGCAATCGGCTCTGGTTGATTAAAAGTAAGGAAGCTGCTATTTTTGAAAAGCACATTCCCTTCCACAGCCTGAACGGGGCTATTTTGGACATACAGAGCCGTGGAAAGCTGGCATCTCTGCCTGCAAAATTCCCCAGCCAGGAGGGGATGTGTCCGTGGGATGGGGGGGTGGTGAGAAAAATGGGAATTCTTTCGCTGTGAGTGACCGGGGCGGGGTGAAACTCGCTGTGGGAACGACATGGAGACCCTGGAAAGCTGAGGGAATCGTGGATGGTTTGGGTTGGAAGGGACCTCCAAGCTCACCTCATGGGCAGGGACACCTTCCACCAGACCTGGGCTGCTCCAAGCCCCATCCAACGCTCCCAGGGATGGGGCAGCCCCAGCTCGTCAGGGCGAGCTGCTCCAGAGAAAAGGAGCAAAGAAGGAAAAAGCAGAAGAGGAGAGCAGAGCTGCCACCAGAGATGCTGTGCCCTCTGCAGGGGCTGGGACCAGCACAGCTGGGCAGGAGCAGGAGCCAGGAGGAGACGTGAACATTCCGAGGAGGCCGGAATTCTTTAGGCTGGAAAAGCTCTGTGAAAGCTTCAACCCTAAGCATTAACCCAAGTGCCAAACCCACCCCTGTCAGACCTACAAGCCATCCCAGGAGGATGTTATCCTCAATACCAAGAATTTTTTCCTACTTTAAGGCAAATTTAAGCATCCAGGCAGGAGGAAACCAAGGATGGATCCTTATTCCAGAGCCTCAGCATCCAGACAGAGCTGGCAACACCACACAGCCCCTACTCCAACTCCTACCCAAGCTCCACTCAGCATTATTAACTTTTAATGTATATATTAATTAACGGCCAAAAGTTAATCATTGCAAATCTCAGGGAGCGAGGACAGGCTGGAGAGGGGAGGAAGGCAGTGATGGGCATCCCAGAGCTGGGAATTTGCATCCACCCGATCCCACACCCCACAGCTCCTCCGGGTTTGATGCCACGTGGTTTAATTTGGGCACAGAACAACCTCACAGTCCTCGCTGTCCCAAAGCTATGCCGAGCCTAAACTCCTGAGCAGGCAGGGATCCCAGGAAATCGGCACTCCCAGGAGCCTGAGGCTGCAGCACACCTGCACAACTCCACCTCTCCCACCCAGCAGCAAGAGCTGGAAACTGAGGCTTCACAGCATCCCTGGATCCCAAAGCATCCCTGGACCCAAAGCCTCCCTGGATCCAAAGCATCCCTGAGCCTAAAGCATCCCTGAACCCAAAGCATCCCTGGACTCCCAAAGCATCCCTGGACCCAAAGCATCCCTGAACACAAAGCATCCCTGGACCCAAAGCATCCCTGAGCCTAAAGCATCCCTGAACCCAAAGCATCCCTGGACCCAAAGCATCCCTGAGCCTAAAGCATCCCTGGACCCAAAGCATCCCTGGACCCAAAGCATCCCTGGACCCAAAGCATCCCTGGCTCCTAAAGCATCCCTGAACCCAAAGCATCCCTGAACCCAAAGCATCCCTGAGCCTAAAGCATCCCTGGCCCCAAAGCATCTCTGAACCCAAAGCATCCCTGGACCCAAAGCATCTCTGGCTCCCAAAGCATCCCTGGACCCAAAATACCCCTGGACCCAAAGCACCCCTAGACCTGCAGCATCCCTGGACCCAAAGCACCCCTAGACCTGCAGCATCCCCGGCTCCCAAAGCATCCCTGAACCCAAAGCATCCCTGGCCCCAAACCATGCCCCGGGCAGCCAGCAGGGAGCAGGGAGGGCACCGGGCGAGCTGGGAAAGCCCTCCTGGGAAAGGCACGCCGGGCACAGCCGCTGGAATGCGGCTCGGAGCAGCCCCGAGCTGCTCCCGGAGCGTCCCGGCGGTGCCGATGGGGAACGGGAGCGCCGCTGGCCGCGGGACACGTGCGGTGACAGCGGCAGGGTGACAGCCCCGACAGCCGCGCCCACCCCCGTGGCAGTGCCAGCGGGACTCGGGGGACAACGGGGGTGCATCCCCACGGCACAGGAACGGGGACACCGGAGCGACATTTGCACCCTGACACGGCACGTGGCAGCGGGGACACCAACACCGAGCACAAAACGCGGCCACACGCACAGGGGACACGGGGACACAGACACACAGAGTCACACACGCAGGGGACACAGTCACACACATCCAGGGACACACAGGGACACAGACACACAGTCACACACACACAGGGACACAGTCACACACATACAGGGACACAGTCACACAGAGTCACACACGCACAGGGACACAGTCACACACATCCAGGGACACACAGGGACACAGATACACAGCGTCACACACGCACAGGGACACAGTCACACAGGCAGGGGACATGTGGCACACACAGTCACCCAGGACACACGCACAAAGTGGCAGACAAAGGACACAGGGCACAGTCACACACTCAGACACCAACAGGACACACACACAGTGACAGCCCCACGGAGCACTCTCAGAGTGTCACACACACACACAGTGACAGCCCCACGGAGCACACTGAGTGTCACACACACACAGTGACAGCCCCACGGAGAACACTGAGTGTCACACACACACAGTGACAGCCACACGGAGCACACTCACAGTGTCACACACACACAGTGACAGCCCCACGGAGCACACTCAGAGTGTCACACACACACACAGTGACAGCCCCACGGAGCACACTCACAGTGTCACACACAGAGTGTCACAGTGCCACACGCGGACACGCGACACTTGTACACAGCCACACACACACTTTACACGCGGTCACAAGCACACTCACGGTGTCACACGCGGTGTCACACACACACAAACATTCTCGCTCTCGCTCTCTCCGGCCGCCTCCCCGCGCTCCGCCGCTCCCTCAGCCCCGACCCTCCGCCACCGCCTCCCTCCCTCCCTCCTTCCCTCCCTCCGCCGCCGCCACAAACTTTTCCCCGGCGGCCCCGGGACCCCTCGGGGAGCCGCTCCCGCCGCCCGCAGCCCCCGGGCTCGCCCCGCTCCCGGCTCTCACCTGCGCCCGCTCCGACCCCGCCACCGCCGCCACCGAGCCCGGCCCCGCTCCCGCTCCCGCTGCGCTCCGGGCGCGCCCCCGCCGGCACCGGCCGCGCGCGCCTGCCCGCCCCGCTGACGTCACGGGGCGTGGCGTGGGGGGCGTGGCGTGGGCGTGGCCCAGCGGAGGGCGGGAACGCGGGGGGGTACCGGGGGGGGGGAACGGGGGGAGATGATGGTGAAAAACACGTGGGGAGGGGAGAAGGACGGGAAAACCGGGATGGGGGAATGGGAATGGATCCTTGTGCAAGGGGAGAGTGCGAGCCACGCCCGCCCAGCCCGGCGTGAGCGCGGGCACACTCGCCGTGGTGGTGACACTCGCGGTGGTGACACTCGCCGTGGTGACACACTCAAAACTTAGGGGAAATGAGGGTTTATCCCCACCCCCGGCCCTCTCCCCCGCTCCTTTTTTTTGGCCGTTTTGGTCAAGCTGTGAAATCCTGGTCAAGCAGCAATCCCGCCCCTGTTGCTCTCCCAAGGGGTGGGAAAAGCAGGAGAAACGCGGAGGGAAAGGCTGAGCTCTGGTTTCTTGCGTTAAGCACATCGGAGAGTGGCTTCCAAGCTTCCCACAGCACCCAACGCTGGAAAAAGGGGGGGAAAAAGAGGGTTGTGATCCCTAAAAATCCCGTAGGCTGAGGGAGCATCCTGGCTGGGATGCAGGGTTAGGAAATGAGCTACCAGGAGCACCAACACAACAGGACAGGCACGGACACAACGTGCACCCAGAGGTGGTGGCCACCAACAGCACCACGGTGGCCATCTCCCCTTGGAACACCCTTTGGAAAAGCAGCTGAGCGAGAAATACCGGAGCAGATGGGTCTGGGCTACTCGAGCCGCTGCTCTTCCCACCCCCCGCTCCTTGTTTTTTCCTGGGTTTAATCGGGATCTGATGATTAAATTTCCTCTTCCTGGTGCTGGCTCCTCCTGCGCCCAGCACGGCAGAAGGAGACGGAGTTTTGGCCTGGGCTGGGACAAAAGTGGGGTGGCAAAGGGGTGGCTGTGGGTCCTTGTGTGGCCAGACCCCATCCTGGCGGTCAGCTGGGACTTCCCAGCCTCTTCCCAGCTTTTTCCTGTCTCCCCAAAAGGAGCCACACAGAACCACTTCAAAGCACCCTTGGGAGCTCTTTTCTGCAGCGTGATTTTGGGAGCTTTGGGGTTTCTCCAAGGGGAGCTCCCTGCAGCTGGGTAGCCCCGTTCTCTAACTACAGCAGGGCACTTCCACCCTGTTTTGCCAGTGGAAAACACTGGGATGGCACCTGGGATGCAGCTGGGCTGGGTGCTGCCCCCGTCCGTGCCTTGGCACCGAGCCTGGGGTGTTCCTGTCCCTCTGCTCCTGCAAAACTCTCATTAAAATCAGTATTTCAGTTGTTGGTTTACTCCTCTTTTCCATCTCTGGTGTGATTCCCCTCCTTTTGGAGACTGGAAAGTCCAAATTTATTCCTGTCTTGGGCTGGCTCCTTGAGCGGCTTTGGGGACAGAAATGTCTTTTCCAATGGGCAGGAGGAGGTGTATGAGAATCTGCAGTTCCTGCTCAGCATCCTCGTGATCCCTTGGGAAAAAAAAAACACATCTCCAGGTGCCAAAACCGTGCTTGGACTCCATTAAAAAGCAGCAATTTGTGGGTGACAACAGCTGCTCATCCTGGGAGCAGCTTTCCCAGCGCTCAGGATGTGCCTTGGGCACGTTGCTGGTGCCGAGCCCGGGATGGAGGGATGAGAATTCCACCTGCACCCATCCCTCTCTGCTTCCTGAGAGGTTTGCAGTGCCCAGGAGCAGCTCAGAGCAAGGCAGCAATCCTGGGGACCAATTCATATCGGACAGAGTGCCCTGAGGAGGCTTTTCTGTGGCGCTGGGATTCCATCCTGCAGGAATCCCACGGTAAAGTTCACTTCTCGGTGTGCTCCCCTCTGGGGTGTTTCTCAGGCACAAATCTGGGTGGAAATTGTTGGCCTGAGCAGTTCCTAGGAACAGGGCTGCTCCAGGATGACATTCCCATGGGTCAGGTGTGTGAGTGTAGCCAGCTTTTTTTTTTGGGAAGAGAGCAGCTCCTTTCTGCTCTGCTGCTGCTTTGGGAATTGTGGACAGGAGCTGGACATCCAGGCCTGGCTCTGCTGAGCCCCAAACTCAGCAACACCAGTCAGGGCTGGAGCATGGAACCTCCTCACCAGGAGGACCATGGGATGGTTTGGATCCCATCTCATTCCAGCCCCTGCAGGGCCAGGGATTCTCTCACAGACACAGCAGCGGCTCAGCCATGAGCCCTGAGCTCCCAAAACCTCCCGGAAGGGAGAGTTCCCCAAACCTGAGCCTGATCAGATCCACTTCCACGTGGAATATCAGAGTACCCCAAGCCCCAAAACCTCAGAGCCCTGAGCTCCCAAAACCTCCCAGAAGGGAGAGTTCCCAAACCTGAGCCTGATTGTGACAGTGTTCACAGGGGTTCTTAGATGAGGGAAGAGACGAGGATCTGACTCCATGTTTCAGAAGGCTTGATTTATTATTTTATGATATATATTACATTAAAACTATACTAAAAGAATAGGAGAAAAGGTTTCATCAGAAGGCTGGCTAAGCTAAGAATAGAATAGAATCAGAAAGAATGATAACAAAGGCTTCTGTCTCTGACAGAGTCCGAGCCAGCTGGGCTGTGATTGGCCATTAATTAGAAACAACCACATGAGACCAATCACAGATGCACCTGTTGCATCCCACAGCAGCAGATAATCATTGTTTACATTTTGTTCCTGAGGCCTCTCGGCTTCTCGGGAGGAAAAATCCTAAGGAAAGGATTTTTCATGAAAAGATGTCTGTGACACCTGATCAGATCCACTTCCACGTGGAATATCAGAGCACCCCAAGCCCCGTGTTTGCTTCTATGGCCACAGGGAGTGTTTTTCCATGATCCTGCAGCTTTGGTGGGAATCCAGGGAACCCCTGAGCCTGGATCATGCTCTGGGTGGCTTTCTGGAGCTGGGGGAGCCCATGCTTGGCTGCCAAGGTAGGTTTAATAACCCTGGGTTAGCGCAGCACTCCCAGCAAACCCCCCGGGGCGAGCTCTTCCCAGGCCAGCCTTCCCCTTGCTGAGAATTAATTACAGCCCTGATGGTTAATGACAAATAACTGGCAGGGTTTGATGTCCCTCTTCTCCTCTGGAAATTATTGACTCCTCGCTGGGAAGCAGCAGCAGCAGCTCTTTGTTTGCATCCCGAGGCAGGGATGGAGGCTCCGCTGCCACAGGTGTTTGCTCAAAGGGGTTCAGGAGCTGGATGGAGCCAATAAATTCCAACGGGATTTGTTTTCTGCAGGTATAACATTCCTGCTTCAGAGCCAATTACCCTCAGAAGTGCCTCGTAAACGAGGCTTGCCTCATTAGGAGCTGGCAAACAAACCCTCCGCCAGGCTCCCCACGTGGATTATTTCTGCTTCCCTTCTGGAATTCTGTTATGCCAGGCTGGAGTTGAAGCAGGGCAGATTCACTCCTCCTCCACAGGCGTCCACCCCACCTGATTTCCTCCTGCAGCTGGGAGTCTGGAGGGTTTGTTCCAGTTCCTTGCATGGCAATGGCTGAAGGCAGCAATTCCCTGCATGACATTGGCAAGCCTGGCCTCTGCTTTTACCAGAGGGCAGGGATGGATGGGATTGGGGGGAGAAATCCTTCCCTGGCAGGGTGGGCAGGCCCTGGCACTGCCCAGAGCAGCTGTGGCTGCCCCTGGATCCCTGGAAGTGCCCAAGGCCAGGATGGACAGGGCTTGGAGCAACCTGGGACAGTGCAAGGTGTGAAGGTCCCTTTCCAACCCAATCCATTCCCTGACTCCATGATTCATAAACCTGCGGCTCTGTTGGTGCCAGAGGGGAGGGAAAGCCGTGGGAAGGGGGGCTGACATCACCTGTGATCACCCCTGGGAGGGGTTTGTGAGGTGACAGGAACACCTGGCCAGGTGACAACCACTTCCTGCTAATAACAGGGATTAGTTTTTTAAGCCTGATGAGGACGTGCACGGAGCAAAGGACTGAGCTTCCAGAGAGGCTTTTAATATCTCTGCCTGCCTGGCATCAGCTGAGGGAGGGAATGAACAAAGGACAGCAAAGAGGTGGGAGGGAGAGGTGAGAGAGCTTGAACAGCTCTTGAACCTCGTGTGCTCCTCGGGGGAAATCCTGCAGTGCCCTTCCTCAGCTCTGCACACAGATCCTGCGCCCAGCACACCCCTCACCCCTGCCAGGGTTACAAATCCCGCCCGTCCTGTGGGAAGGGATGGGGTTTGGAGAGATTTGCACCAACCTCCCTCCTCCTGGAAGACTAGCCCACATGGCAAAGGCCTTTATTAAAACCAAAATCCTAGAATTCTAGAATGGTTTGGGTGGGAAGGAGCCTTAAAGCTCATCCCATCCCAACCCCTGCCATGGGCAGGGACACCTTCCACTGTCCCAGGTTGCTCCAGTCTCCATCCAGCCTGGCCTTGGGCACTGCCAGGGATCCAGGGGCAGCCACAGCTGCTCTGGGCACCCTGTGCCAGGGCCTCAGCACCATCCCAGTGAAAGATTCCTTCCCAATATCCCATCCATCCCTGCCCTCTGGCAGTGGGAAGGCATTCCCTGTGTCCTGTCCCTCCATCCCTTGTCCCCAGTCCCTCTCCAGCTCCCTTGGAGCCTCTTTAGGTTGGTTTTTTTTTTTTTTTTTGCTAACCAAAATCCTTCCTTTTAAGCCACCATCACCCAGTTCCTTTTCCCTTGTCACCCTTTAGAAGCCAAGGAATCCCTGTGTCCTCCCCTGCCACGCTCACAGCAGCAGGACCCACATCCCACAAGTTAACTCTGCCCTTCCCCTTCTTCCCTTTCCTCCCCCAGTCCCACCCCACAAAATAAAACAGCTTTTGTTCCCTCTGGAGATCCTCCTGGCAACAGAACCACGGAAGCTGCAAAAGAAAAAAGAAAAAAAAAAGACAAAAAAAAAAAAAAGAAAGAAAAAAAAATTTCCCAGCCTCAATGACAGCTCTATCTAAAACTATCAGGATGAGGCTGTTTCATCATCCTTAGGGGATAATGGGAGCAGGGCAATCACTGCTGGTTGGGAAGGCTTCCCAGGTGGATAAATATCCCTGGCTAGCACAGGGGGCATGCAAAAGGGGGACACAAGTGAGATGGCTCCAACCTCCTCCCTCTGTGCACCAACAGACTCCGGGCTGTGGGATTGCTACAAGAGTCAGGCTCCAGCAGATTTCTGTGGGCCTGGAAAAGGCCCAGGGCTTGCAGGAGAGGGTCAGAGGAGCAGAAAGTGCTGTTTTTCAGCCAAGAATACTTTTGTCTTTAGCTAAACACCCTCCTAGGCTGCCTTTCCCTGCCCCTCAGAGGCTCAGAGCAGCCCTTTCTCCACCTCTTTCGCGCTGCTGATCCCCAAGTTTTCCCTCCACACCTAAAGATTCTCTGGCATGGGGAGCAAGAGCCGTTTAGTGGTACTGCCAAAGGGATGCACCTTTATTCATGATGATAATTTATTCCCCTCCCTCAGATCGCTGCCAGAGCCCTTCCACTTCCCAGACAGCTCTGTGATGAAACGGGGGGAAGTTTCCCTCCTGAAGCAGTGTTAAGGCACAATAATTCCCCGTGTTCAGCCACAAACGGCCTCGTTTATGGCTGTTGCTGAGCTCCTGCACTAATCAATGGGGTTAATTGAACTGATGACTGTGCTGGCTCGTGTTCAGAGCAGCTGCTTCACATCATTAGCCCTGTTTGGATCTGCCTGTGGTCATTTCCACCTGGATTTCCCCCGCTGAACACCAGTGTGGCTTGGGACAGGGACAGGCATTTAGAAGACCCTGGCACAATTACAGGGCAAGCCCAAAACAGGCAGCATTTTCTACAAATTCATCCCAGGAGTACCAGGTGGAAGTGTCCTGGGATAAAAGCAGAGGATAAAATATCAGCACCCTCAGGTACCTGCTATTCACTTTGGAAAAGGGCTCAGGGCTCAAAAGATAAAGGAGAAAATAAGAACTCCCTGGTTTTTAGAGGCAGAGGAAAGAGAGAGAGGAATTAGGCCACGCTGGACAGGGATTGGAATCACCTGGCCTAGTGGGAGATGTCCCTGACCATGGCAGGGGGTGGAAGAAGATGAGCTTTAGATCCCTTTCCAAACCATCCTGGGATTCTCTGATCAGCCCCAGCAAGGGCACAGTGCTGAAATTTGCCACAATTTAGGGCATTTCCAGTGATTTCAGGTGATTTCAAGCCCAGCTTGACAAATCTTTCATCCCAAAACTGTGCTGAGATAAAACTGGGGACATTTATAACCAGGACCAGGGGGACCAAGCAGTGATGCTGATGCTCAGATTTCCCTCGTTTCCCCTGGCAGGGTTTGAATCCATAACCACTTTCCCCCAAGGACGAGGGTGTGGTGGCTGTTTTGCCCCACAGCTGCCTGTCCTTGGGTGCCTTTTGCACCCTGCCAAGGACGAAGAGCATCCCGAGTGAGTCTGATCATTCTGAAACGGTGTCAAACATCAGCTGCCAGGTACAGCCCCACACTCTGCCCTGCCCGCGGCTCTCCCAACAAAGCCTGGCCTGTGCAAAGCTGAGATTTAAGCCAGTCAGAGATAACCACTTGGCTGTTCCTTCCCTCAATGCCTCCTCTGGCCTGGGGGAACACACACGCTTCCTTTCTGTGCCGCCCGGATTTGCTTTTCAATGCCCCATTATGTCCCGAGGTCGCGGCGGATCGAGGAGTTTGCTCTGCTGCCCTGCAAAGAAACAGAGTCACAAGAATTATATTTTTTTTTCCCCCCTCAGTTAATAACTGCTTGTGCTGAGCCTGATTTGCTTTCTTTAAGCGTGGCAAGGGGAGCAGCGAGCGCTCAGCTCCGCGTTTTTCTTGGCACTGCCTCTTTTCTAAGCCCATTATTTGTCCTCCTTTTCTCCAGCGAAGAAATGCCCAGTTCTCTTCTTTTCCAGCTGGCAGGATCTCATTTAAGCTCCCAGTGCCATGGGATTATGAGCGTGGATGTTAAGAGACCCTCCCTGCAACAGCCAACCCATAAGCTGAGCACGAAAGGCACAATTCCCATTTTTTAAGTGGGGAAATTGGAGCGAGGCAGCGTCTACCAGGCTGCTTCTGGTGTGGTGGGCACCCTGTGGCAAAGATCTGGGATTTGTGTGGTCTGTTCGTGCCAGGGATGGAGCAGCAGATGGGAGCAGCAGGGTTTTGGGGCAAAATGTGGGTTCCTTTGAAGGCAGCAGTGAAATGCCCGCTGGCTTTCAGGGCATGGCCAGGGCTCTGCAGACCTGCTGAGGGTCAGAGCCAGGGCTGGAGCCTGTCTGGTGGCGTCCCCTCGCCAGCCTCTTTGCACTATTAATTATGGCCATGAGTCTGCAGCCTTTCCAAGCTCTCTGGCTCCAGTTTGCCATGTGGGAAGGAGGAGCTGGGATGCAAACTGAATTCGCCCTTTGACAATTCCCAACAGGTCCCGCATTATTTATGCCTCTGACAAGGCTCAGATCCATCCTCAAAGCAGCCTCAGAGCAGCTTTTTTTTTTGTGGGACAGAGTAGTGTTTCATGGGATGCAGAAACCTTCCTCCCCCTGGACTTGGCATTCCCATTCCTGCCAGGGCTCCAGCTGCACAGCCAAGCAGCCTGACCGGTTTTCCACCTGTGAATTTCTGGCAGATCTCCTGACACACAAAGCTGGGGGTGAGCAGTTCTTGGGCACTGGCAGCCCCCAGATATCCCTGGAAACCTCTGTGCAGTCTTCCAAAGGTGAGGTTTATGCAATTCCTTCTGTGTTACAAATCTCACCTCCTGGGCTATGAGTTTTCATCACTTCTCCCTGCTGATGGTTGCTGAAGGTGAGGTCCAAGCCACCACGCTTTCTGAGGAGCATTCAAGGTTGGACTTGAGGATCTTGGAGGTCTTGTCCAGCCCTCGTGATTCTGTGGTTCTATTTACAATCAGATCTGACACAAGGATAAATCCATCCCAGCAAAATTTTACATGGAAAAACATCTGTAAATGTCTTGGCAAGGGAAATAAAACGGCACAATGTGCTCATACCTTACTGAACACCAGAAAACCCACATCGAGGAAGATGCAAAAGTTATAAACATCCCCAAATCCATTGCTGGGTGAGTTTTTCGGAGACTTTGAGACGTGGAAGGAGCAAGTAAACAAGCTGGGATTTTCCCCTCTGCATGCAGGAATGTCTCCAGCACGGCGGAAAGCGCGATCAATAATTGAGCGAGAAGCCACGCGGCTCAGAGCTCTCACAAAGCACAGCCTGAGCATCCAATATTTATTTTCAAGCCTTAAATAATGCATTTGCAAATGCTTCTAACTGGATATTTTAAGGCAAACAAATTTATGTCATGAAAAGTTAATTGGCGAGAGCTTCTCTGAAGGAAAATCACCGGCAACCATGGGAAACACCCCCTCAGCTCCTCATTGCATTAGTCCTGTTCTTCCTTGTAAATTAGGGGGCAATTCCATAATTTCTAATTAAGGAATCATTTGCTATCAATTAGCCCATGTAAGTAGATTTCACTCGCTCCCAAAGCTAAATCACTTAAGCCCTGGCATTTCCTCCTCGCTGCTGCAGCGCCGGCGGAGCAGAGAGGGAACGGGAGGCAAGGGATTCTTCTGACACCCATTCCCGTGGGAGCTGGGTGGGATGGATCCATCCCCATGGCTCAATTCACTCTGCAGATGTGTGGCAGCTGCTGTAGGCAAACAGAGGAAAAATCACCCATTGTCCAGGGAGGTGGGATGGGTTGGGCTTGGGTGATCCAAGCGGTTCATTCGGAATATTCTGTGATTATGTGGTGGGATTTGCATGGCATGGAGGGGAGGGATATGGCCAGGACAGTGGTCACAGGTGGCCCTCAGAGGGGTCCTGGGCCTCATTCAGGTGGAGGTATCACCCTTAAGGACAGCTTGAGCTGGAGGTGAAGGGAACGAAGCTGCTCCACTCCTGCTCCCAGGCACTGCTGTGTCCCAAAGCACTGCTGGGTGTGGGCAGGAGCTCTGGAGGAACGACCTTGGCCAGGGCTGGCACCTTCCCACAGGTGTTTGCATCCACCTTGGCAGCAGATTAAGGGTTTGCTGTTAAATCCAGCACGGCTGACATGTTCCCTCCACACCTTGTCCTTCAGCCCCCCTGTTCCAGGGAATGAGTAAACACAGCCAGGGACACAAGGACCTTCCAGTGCTCCTGCCCCAGCCTCATCCCACACTAAGAACTTGGGGAGCAGAGCTGGCTCCAGCACCCCCAGCCACCCCAGGTACCCTGGCCCCTCAGCTGCTGCCACCTCACGCTTCTCCTTATGAAACCCAGAGAGATAAAGGTGAGATAAGGAAGGTTCACAACCCCTCATCACAGGATGAGATTTCTCATCTCCAGCCTCTGATGATCTCTCTCTCCTGCCTCTGATGTTTATTTGCTGTTCAAGCCAGCATCCAGCAGGAGATGAGTTGCCTCCACTGGGATTTCAGCTCGGTCTGATCAGAAGAAATTGGTTTTGACAGCTTTGTGATAGAAACACCTTGGGCCAAACTCGCCCCTGGCTGAAGCTCTCTGGGGTACCTGGGGCTGGATTTGGCTCTGACTGGATGGGAAAATTAAAACCAGGAATGAAAAGCCTGGAAACTGAGTAACCTGGATCCAAAAACAGTTAACAAGGGATGGCTTAGCCCACAACAGCCTCAGGGGCTTAGAGGGTAATGGGGGAGAGCCAGAAGGAGGGAGAGGCTGGCTGCAGCTTCATGGGCTGTGTGACTGACGTTGGTGTTATCCCCTCCGGGGCTTAGGCACAAGCACGGCCTTAAAAATCATAAACTAATCCCAAATGCTCCTGTGCAAACCGAGCTGACCTGGGAGAACCAGTGCTACCACTTCTCCAGGAGTTATTTCTTCCTGGGCTTCAGAGAGAGAGCCGGGGTCGTGCTGACACTGAGCCCTGAACATCCAAGTGCTGCTCCTCACTTTCTTTTCTCAGCAGCAAAACGTTTGGGCTGAGGGAGGTTTCCCCACCCTGCAAGACTTGCAGGAGGTGGGAGGAGTGGAGAAGCACAAATGTGCTTTCCATGCCTCGCTGCCCTCAGTTCAAAAGGCTCTCACCTCCCCAGGAGCACGTTCGCCACTCCTATCTAGTCCCAGCAGCTCTCCTGCTCGTCAGGGGCTGGGACAAACAGGAAAGCATGGAATTGCTTTGATCCCAGCCTTTAATACCTTCAAGGCTTTATGTTACTCTTGGACTGTGGGAGCTGGGTGCTGTCAACACATCCAAGCTCAAGGATTTCTCCTTGGAGCCTGGTTGAGGTATCAGGCCCACTTGGATCCAGCTCCACCAACCTTTTTGATTTGGGTCCAGAACTCTTTTTTTCCTCATTGGAGGGTGGGGAATGGGTGACAGATAAACATTTCTATGGCAAATTTGCTCAGTTTTGCTTCATGGTTTTATTTTCAAGTAGGCCCACACAAGTGCTAGTAGAATCCTGTATCCCTGTATCCATCCCAACCCATCCCAGATGGATAACAGGGCTGTGGTAGTGGCAAAAGTAGCCTGGATCTTGGAGCAGCTGGAATGAGAGAGGGTTGTCACAGCCATTTTCACAACACAAACTAAATTTGGGATGAAAACACCACTTTAAAAAAGTTTATCAGGAATTACGTCCGAGCATCGTAAAACTTGAGAAAAGCATAAATCTGACAGGAATTTAATGGTTACAAAAATACCCTCATCTCACTCTCCTTTTCATCCCTGTTTTTCTGCCCATAATTCACCCACTCAGGCTTCATTAAGGACTCCAGTAAATCATTCCCAGGGTCGGAGGCTCGCCAGTTTGCCTACAGCTTAATGGCACCTTTCACTTGACTCTTGCTTTCTTCATTTGCTTCACACTGCAGGAAAATACTCAAGCCTGACTTAATGTCAGTGGGAGGAGCAGGGGTAATGGGAATGGGAAGAAGTTTAGCCCTGGTCCATTTGGCAATTACTACACTGAGGGCTCATGGATTTTTAGGATATGCTTATTAAAACACATATAAACTGGTATTTGTTATATGTGTGTGTGTATTATGTCCAGAAAAGTTGCGGATGCTCCATGTGTAGAATTGTTCCAGGCCAAGTTGGACAGGGTTTGGAGCAACCTGGTCTGGTGGAAGATGTCCCTGCCCATGGCAGGGGTGGAATGGGATGAGTTTTGGGATCCCTTCCCACCCAAACCACTCTGGGATGATTTTTATGCACATTTACGTTAATGCACATTAAATCCTCCCTGCCGCCCCCACCAAACCCAACAAGAGAGAACTGAAGTTTTGCTCTTTGGGGTCACTGGTCACTCTCCAGGTCCCAACCAACACCTCTGGGACCTGCTGGAACACCAATTCAACAAATACACAAATACAGGTGGATTTTTCCCAGCCCTGGAAAGGAGCTGTGACCCTCATGGACAAGAGAGAACGAGTCCCTTTGAGACCTGGCAAGGATTGTGATGGGCTTCCAGGTGCCCACGTCCCTCATTTTGAGACTTTCATTTGGTCCAGAAAAAGCAATTCAGCTCCATCCCTGTTTTCCACCCCTGTCCTGTCCATGAGGGTCACAGCTATCGCCACCTCTTGCTCAAGGGGGATTTTCATTTGGGCTTTGTGAAAAGGTCTCAGGAGAGAACTAACAGAGATGCCAAACCCTCAGCAATGCTCAGCCCCCCCTCCCTCTGCAGGCTCTGCTGCACCTCCCCGGGGGAGCAGCAAATTTGGGTGACTGGGGGGCAGTCACAGACCTTGAGCAGAGCGTGATCACCTTTCCTGATTAGTGCCACGCTCCGCTGCCCTTCCTCACTAATTCACCATTAACATTCCCCTCCTTATCCCCAAATCTCCTGGCTCCCTGGTTGGCAGACCTGGTGTATCATTTACTGAGTGCCTGAAACTCTCCGGGGGTTTTTCCCCAATTTTTTGGGGAGTGGGAGGAGAGCTGACTGTGCAACCCCAAAGGAGATCATGGTATCCTGTGATGGAGCGAGGGCTGGCACACAAACAAGGAACAGGAATGGCATCTCCACAGGATTAAGGGTGCAAAGGAGCAGTGGGGCGCTCTTCCTGCACTGGTTTGGGAGAATCTCCCAAGAAAATGGGGATTGCTCCCCTTCCCCCTGTGGCAATGTGGCTCCAAAACCTGGTGGCCCCAAGGGGAGAAGCTGTGGCCACACCTGGAGGCTGCTCCCTCTCTGCCCTTGTTCCAGGAGCCTGCACAGCTCCTTATCCTTATGGAAAAGGGCTGCCAGCCTCCACTTCTGCCACCCCGGTGGCTTTCACAGGGCTCAAAGGGCAATTTTCAGTTTACAAACACTCACTGGTCTCCCGATGGACCCTGAAACGGGGCACATTCATTGTTCGAGGCACCGTGGGCGGCCACAGGAATGCAGAAAAAATTGCAGCCTGGACCCAGGATCATGAAAACTCCTTAATTCTTGGCTCCTCAACAGCTGCACAGTCTGGATGCTTTTTTGGTTCGGTTTAATCTAATCTGGGTTGGAGGAGCTGCCCCCGAGGAGGGGAGGATAGTGAACAACTGTTCTCCCAGCTCCCTTTGGATTGTGATGTGATTTCCCAGAGCAGTGAGGTGTGAGAGGAGAAGCCTTTTCCGAAGTGCTGTTAAAGATGATGAGGGTGTGGATTTGTGCCCAGCACCCCCGAGCCCTGAGGTGCTCAGGTGAATCTGCTCTGATGACACTAAAACTCCTTTTCCCAGAAGGGGCAGGTACTGATGTTGCTTGACAAGCAGTAAAGTTTTACAACTTGCTGTAAAAGGAGGCACAGAGGTTGGTTTTTCCCCTTCCAAAAAAATCCCCATTCAGGAGTCAGGAGGAGATATCCCCCTGGGCTCCATCCACATTTGTGCCTTAAAAATACCTGTCCTTGAGGTGTGGATTCCCCATCCATCCCCGAGTGCCCTGGACTGAGTGATCACAGACTCATTAGACTTAAATTCCTAATGTGGACCGGAGCCAGGAGAGACAAAAAAGACTCACTTGGGATCCCCTCATCATGTCAGGAAAGGAAAGAAAGCACCAGTCTGTTGTTTTGCCCTTGCCAGGAGCCCCTTTCCTGCAGGCTCTGCGTTGCACTCTGCCTGCAGAGAGAGGCCAAGGAGTTTTGGGATGCTGATTGGGATGTTATCCTGCCAGCTGTCCTCCTCAGGTGGTTTTGGGGTAGGAATTTTTGTGTAGAAATCAACTGATCTTTGGACTGTATTAAGTGGAAAAGGGCAGAGCAGCCCAAGACCCCCAGAGAGGGTGAACCGAGCCAGCAACATCTGAACTCTCCCTGCTCGGCCGAGCCCCTTTCTAATGCTAATATCCTGCGGAGAATTCCTGCCAAGGAATTGCTCGCATTCCTCCCTGCAACAACAAACCCACAGGAGCCAAACCCCGGGCCCCCCACATCCATCCTCAGCCCGTGCTTGCTTCAGGCTCTGCCTTCTGCTGGCCCTGCTCCCTTTCTCTCCCAAACTCTCAGCCTGGCAGCCCAGGGACAGTTTTTCCACGGAATTCGGTGCAGGCACTGGGTGTGCACACCCATCCTCCCTTCCCACCACACATCCCAGTTCCCCTCGCCTCCCCTCATCCTCCCTTCCCCTCCACCTCAAGCTGATCCTGGTCTGGAATTCCTGCAAGGAGAAAGGATCTGAGGGGGTTTCAGTGCCTGAAGCAGGAGAAGGTCAGTGCTCGCCTTTCCCAATGAGGTTGGGTTGATCAGCAAGGGATGGGACCAGCCAAAAAGCAGCCTGGGAGCAGAGCACAGACCCAAGGCAAGCCAGAGCAGTGCAGGGCTGGAATCACAGAATATCCCACAGGGATCTTCCAGTCCAACCCCCAGCCCTGCACAGACACCCCAACAATCCCAGCCTGTGCATCCCTGGGAGCTCTGCCCGAACACTCCTGGAGCCCCTGGCAGGATTGGAGCTGTGGCCGCTTGGACTCAGCCCAGGTGGCAGAGGAGGAAGGTGACCTGGGCAGCCCTGCCCTGCCTGCCGCCAGCATCACCATCCACGGACACCCTGCTCCTCCTTCAGCTACCACGGCTTCCTGCAATCAGCTAGGGAGGCCTGGGTTCCCTCCCGGTGAGCAATTAACTGTGATTAGCACTCAGTTAGAGGGCTTCTATTCCATTGTATCCAGCCAGTGGGATTGGAGGCACTAATCATGGCTAACCCCAGGAGACTGCAAGCCTGGGGTGAAACTCTTTTGAGAGTTCTACCAAATTCTGATCCTGATCCACGATTCAGCTCCTGATCCACAATTTCCTTCTCTAATCAGGTGTCTGGACGCACAAAGAGACTGAACATCGAGTGGCTACAGTGAAAGCTCCCTTTAAATACGTCTGTTTTTCCAAGGGGAGCCATTCCTTGGCGGGCTCTGGATTCAGATAAGCAAATTCCCACACCAGGGACAATTCCAAGAGGAGCCCATGAGGACAATGCCATGGTCTGGGAGTGAGAGTGAGACACTGCACGTGGGCTCTCCATTGTAGCTTGATGGAAAAGCAGGAACAAAACCCAAGTCCTACTGAGCCTGTGTTCCTGTACAACTCCGAAAATAATTGTTCTGGAGGCAGATGAGAACATAAAGCAGAATGAAAACACTTTTATGTTGTCCAGGCACTTAATCCCAAGGAAGAGTCCATTGACAGAGCATGGCAGGGTGCACGGTGCTTATCAGCCCCTCAATTTTCTTTGGCATCAGGGCCATAAACAAGAACAGGGCAGCACTGAGTCTCTGAAGTCCAGAAGAAGTCTCCAGGCTTAGGCAGGACTCTGTAAACATCAGGGCAGACGCTATCTTAAAAGGCTCAGTGCCTTTGATTATGTTCCCGTGTTGAGTTTCCTCCGCTTATTTTTGTCTCATCGTCTCTAAAGTTGGACTGTGTTGCCTGCAGAGAAGGTTGTGAACTGAAACACCACTGCGAGTTTCTTCTGATGGAGCCTGAGCTCCAGCAGAGAAATTGGCACTTAGTTTGGATTTTGTCAGTATTCCCAGCCACAGGCTCAAAAGATGATTATTTCCTAATGGCAGAGCTGTTGTGGCTCTGATAGTCCAAGGTCACTGGTAAGACAAGATCTGTGAGCAGAGACAATATATTTTTTAACCCAGCAAAACCCTCAAGCCCCCCAAAGCAAGTAAAAATTTAGACAGGCTGGGCTTTCACAGGATCTGTCTTTCTATGAGGGAGTAAAGTGTTCCCAGTACATGAGAGCAATTTCCCAAAAAGACTTTTAGACTTTAAAAAATGAGAGTGGAGATTGTTCCCTGTTCACGTGACTTCACAATCTGGGGTTTCCAGCGAACCTCAGGCTGGGCTGGGCACGCAGCAAAGCCACGTGAGGTGATGACACCTGTGTGACTCTGATCATGGCTGTGGGCTGGATAGAGAAGGACCTGTAGATTGGGATGGTGTTGGATCTGTGGGCTGCATGGAGGAGGATCTGTAGGTTAGGAAGGTGTAGGACCTGTGGGATGGGTTGTATAGGATGTGTAGGTTGGGTGGAGATGAACCTGTAGGTTGGGATGGTGTAGAATCTGTGAGTTGGATGGAGAAGGATTTGTAGGTTGGGATGGTGTCAGTCCAGTGGGTTGGATGGAGGAGAGCCTTAGGTTGGGAAGGTGTAAGACCTTTAGACTGGGATGGAGAAGAACCTGTAGGCTGGGATGGTGTCAGTCCAGTGGGTTGGATGGAGGAGGATCTTTAAGGTGGGATGGTATTGGTCCTATGGGTTGGGCAGTGTAGGATGTGTAGGTTGGGTGGAGAAGAATCTAGATGGGATGGTGTAGGACGTGTGGGTTGGAATGGAGAAGAATTTGTAGGCTGGTGTGGGTTAGATGGAGAAGGACCTGTGTGTTGGGATGGTGTAGGACGTGTGGGTTGGATGGAGGAGGATCTGTAGGCTGGGATGGCATTGGACCTGTGCGTTGGATGGAGAGGGACCTGAAGTTTGAGATGGTGTTGGACCTGTGGGATGGGCAGTGTAGGATGTGTAGGGTGGGTGGAGAAGAACCTGTAGCATGAGATAGTGCTGGACCTGTGGGTTGGAATGGAGAAGGACCTGTAGGTTGGGATGGTGTAGGACCTGTGGGTTGGATGGAGAGGGACCTGCAGTTTGGGATGGTGTAGGACCTGTGGGTTGGATGGAGAGGGACCTGCAGTTTGGGATGGTGTCGGACCTGTGGGTTGGATGGAGGATGAAGTGTAGTTTGGGAAGGTGTAGGATCTGTAGGCTGGGATGGCATTGGACCTGTGGGTTAGATGGAGAAAGACCTGTATGTTGGGATGGTGTAGGACTTGTGGATTGGATGGTGGACCACCTGTAGGCTGGGATGGTGCAGGACATGTGGGTTGGGTGGTGTAGGATGTGTAGGTTGGGTGGAGAAGGACCTGTAGGCTGGGATGACCCCACTGATGCAGCTCTGGCTCTGACCAGCCATTGACACTGGTCTGGGAGCTCCTGTGCTTTGCTGTCACCTCTCTGGGCCAGGTGACCTCTCTCACAGCTCCTGTCCCATAGCCCACCACACAGAGCCTGGCTTTGGCCATGTGTCCCCAAGAGGAAACGTGCCCCTAGGACCAAGAAGAGTGTCCCAGGGCCCTGCTGGTCCGATCACGTTCTCTCCAGACCGTGGCAGAGTTCCCACTGCCTCCAGGGAGAACGGGGACCCAGCCATTGTCCAGCACCTTTGATATTTTCTGTGACTGAGAGGAGCTATTTTTGGGCCGGGAGGGTCAAAGTCAGAGCAGGGTGGACAGCTTCAAAGGCCAGCTCTGAAGTCTCTGCAGGCAGGAACACACGTGGAGACATCCAAAGCACCGCTGAGCAACCTCGCTTTAAAGGAGGATCCTGAACTCTGCTTTCATGGTGGGAAGATCTTTCCAGAAGAAGGTTTCATAACCCCGCAGAAGGCCTCAGCCACTTGGCTTGGTCCTTGTCTGCTCTCAGTTCAGCCCCATCTCCTCACAGCATTGTCCCCTGCCTGCTCTGAGGATAATTTACGTTAATTAATGTTTGCCATTAACCACACACTTGATAAGTTAACAGAGAGAGGAAAACGTCCCTCGCAGCCATCAGCCCCGCAGTTGGGATGTCTGCTTGGCTGAGCCCTCTTTAGTCCGTCCAAGGAACGATTATTAGGAACATAAATTCGCCTGGAACATCAAAAGCCAGCCCTCCCTCCCGTTTGCTGTTGGCACCTGGATGTGGATGAGTCACGCTGGCAGTCGGGATCTCCAAAGGAGCCGGCAAGGCAGGAGGGAAGGGGGAAGGGAAGAAGCTGCTGCTTTCCCTGCTTTTTTGTGCTAGAGAGATGTCAAAGAGAAGTCTTTTAGCTGAGGAGGGTCTGCCAGCTGTGAAGTGTTGATGTTTGGGGCACACATGCCAAATACCTGCTAAAAAGCCAGGGCTCAGTTTGTGAGGAATCTGGGAGGAAATGGAAAGGAAACAGGGAGGAGACTGGGCAGCAAAATTCCACCAACCTGTCCAAGATTTACCAGCAGCAGCAGCAGACCTTTCTGCCTGGAAGATGAGTAGGAAAACAAGTGAGAGGTCCTGTTAAAAACCTATCAGTCACTTTAGTGCTGATGTGTTGAAGGTTTGGGCTCAAGAACCAGGACACCACCACTGCCCATTCTTGTTTCCTCAGCTGACACACCCCTGTGCCTCTTCTCCCGCTGAAAATGTCCCTGTCCCTTTGGCATTACCAAAATAAACTCACACATTTGCCAGATATATTTGACCCTCCCTGAACAGTCACCCAGGCACAGCTTTGGGAAATACTAATAGCCAGAACTTTTCCCTTGGGAACTGAATTCCTAGGGAAATCAAATCTCCTGCTCTGCTTTAAGCGCCATGATTGCCCCCACGAAGGTGTGTGCCAACAAAGTCAAGGCAAAGAGCACTCAGTGCTTCCTGCAGCTCTCCAGATCCTGCCCAGAGCATCCAGGACCTACACCTGCCCAGGGAATGCCAGGACAATGTGCCAGGAGGAGTCTCCTGGACCCTGCTCCAGTGGTGAGCGTTGGCTGGGAACCACACGTGGCCATCAAAGGGGATGTGGGAGTGGGGTGAACAAGAGCTGGATTATCTGGAAAGAAGGAATTTTATTAGAATGGGAAAATAGGAACTCAGAATCATGGAATGGTCTGGGCTGGAAGGGACCTTAAAGATCATCTCATTCCAGGGCAAGAACACCTTCCACTGTCCCAGGTTGCTCCAAGCCCATCCAGCCTGGCCTTGGACACTGCCAGGGATCCAGGGGCAGCCACAGCTGCTCTGGGCACCCTGTGCCAGGGCCTGCCCACCCTCACAGGGAACAATTCCTGACCAATATCCCATCTAACTTTACTGTCCCTCAGTGTGAAGCCTTTCCCCCCTGCCCACGTCCCTCTGCAGCTCCCTTGGAACACCTTTAGATAGATGCTTGTCTCAGTTTTCAGCTGGGGGAGATTGTCTGTCTCTCCTCATATCCACAAATCCCGTGAGCTCAGCCATGTCTGAAGGCAAGGCCTTCTTCCAAAGCCTCTCTGAGATGCCTGGCGAGCAAGAGGATGGGGAAGGTGAAATTCTCTCCAGCCTCAGTAAGAGCAGGGCTGAACTTGGCCTGGTTTTGACCTCACTCTTTCCTGCTGCTCAGTCAGATTTTTGCCTTGATCTGGACACATGACATGAAGCCTTCCCTGAAAAACCTCTCCTGGGAGGTGGAAATTTTGGAATGGGGCGGTGGCTTGATGGCCTGGCTCGATGATTTCAGAGGGCTTTTCCAACTGAAACGATTCCAGGGTTCTCTGAATAGTGCTGAGGTTACTGCAGCATGGTTGGACCTCCAGGGACAAATCCACTCTTCATGGGCATCCTGGCTTTGTCCTGGCTTTCTAGGAAGAAAACAAAGAGCTTTTGGGCTGTGAGAAAAAAAAAAAACAAAAAACCTCTGATAAGCACAATTCTTGTTAGAAAACATGGAAAACTACTCAGCACAGAAGTGGTGAAATGGCGTTCCCCACCCCAAATCTCAGCAGCCTTCCTCAGGGCTCTTTAATCCCATGGGACCACTCACATTCCTCAGTGATTTGCTGAGCTGTGGGGTGGATTAGTTTCCTGAAGGATTCACATGCTTGGCAAGGGAGGTTTAGGAGCAGTTTCTCCTTTCATTGCATTTTTTTGCTTATTGTTCTTTAGCCTGCTAATAAATAAGTGCATTCCAGGGGTTTGAGATCACAAAAGGGAGAAGGAATGAAGGTAGGAAATGAAAACACAAAGGGGAGCAGAGCCACAGGCAGAGGCTTTGCTCCCTGGCTTATTTGGTGGCCAATTTCCCAAATTCCAGGCTTCTTCAGGATTATCTGTATCATGACTCAAGCAAACATCTTTCCATTGTGCGGGTCTTGAGCAGGTAAAATATCTCAATGTCACAGCAAGCAAAGGTGAAAATATATTTGAATAAAACATTGTTTTTATTATAAAAATAATAAATTTTCAAATATTTAATAACATAATTAATATTTAATATTTAGTTTAATGGAATTTCTTAGGAGACATCAGTGCTCCATTTCTGCCTTTGGTAAGACGACATAAGTAAGACTTTCAGGCTTTGGTAAGCTGACATCAGCTCTCAATTCCAGCATCTCTGATGTACAAACCTGGGTTTAGTTGTAACCCAAAAAAAAGAAAAAAAAAAAGGGAAACTTTTAGAAATCAAGGTTTTGAAATCCTAACAGGCTGCAGAATGGAGGGCAGGTGTATTCGAGTTAAAATTAAAAAGTATTCGATGGCTTTTATCCATGGAAAAGTCCTTTACCGAGGTGAAGTGAAGCACCACCTTCCTAGAGGCTGGAGATTAAGCTCTAAATGAGTTTTTAAAACAAGGTAAACTCCCTTGCTCCAGGGCATGAACCAGTGAAGACCTGGAAGAAACCTCAGCCAAGCACAGTCATTCCCTGCCTGCTTCCAAGATTTTTATCCCTTTTTTTACAGGCTGGTGATGCCAACCAGCTCCAGGGATTGAAGAGGTCTCAAACTATGGATTATTGTGTGTCTGTTTCTAAGGATTCCTCGGAAAGACTCACGGAAAAGCGCACTCCTGTGAGTTTTTTGTCCGCTGCTCCTCTCATGTGTCAGCTAATGAGCTGCCACAGCCCCAGAACAGGGCCAGGCAACTGCTTTATTTGCTTTATTTCAGTGAAATGGGACGTGAGAGCAGCGTCCTGGCACCTCCGCCTCCAGACCGACAGCAAGGTATTGATTACCGAAGGAAATCAATTAAGTTTGGGCCTGGAATTGGCAGTGCATTCAGACCTGTGAGAGCAGCAGGGTTATTCCTGAACTGAAAAGGAGGTGAAGGCTTAATTACGAGGCTGAATCCAGGGCTGCCAGCGTGGAGAACTCGGGTGTTGGATGTCAGCATGGAAGCAGATTCCTATGGCCGGTTACAAATCACCGGGATTTATAATCACTTTATAGTCCAGGAATGCTGACAGCTTTAAATATAGCACCGTGCCTGTGATAAATTGCTGGCATTTTATTCTTGTTAGCCTTTTGTAACTAAATTTAAGGTATCCATTTCAGCGTGATCCAATTATGGAAGCGTAGCCGGGAACGGCTCCCCGTGCAAGAGGCCACATCTATTTTTGCCTGCGAAGCTTAACTCTGCATTTCTGAGCTCATGATTTATGGCAGGCTTTAAATTAATAATGAGGCATCCATCCACAGGCAAATATTTGTATTTGAGAGCCATTCAGGCCCCAGCCAAGGCTTCCCGAGCAGCCAAGGATCAGTTACAACAATGCCCACACAGATCCTATTTCAAACATCACCTGGCCCTGCACAATTAGCATCAACTCCTCCCTGCTAATGAGAGCCTGAAATTAATGGCACGTCAGCCAAAACTATTGAAACCCTGTGAAACTATTCATTCCTGAGACCAAGAAAAAGGCTGAATTTCAGCTAAATTTTCTCAGGTTTCTGTGGTTGAGATGACCCCCAAGGTATTAGAAAGTCTCTTTTTTTCCCAGCCCCACAACCGAAGAAGAAGTCGAGATTCCTCAGTTCTGCTTTTCAAGGTTGTTTATTTTCTCTTATCTGTTCCAATCTTTCTCTGACCTGCTGAGATCTGTCCAGCAGGTCGGGTTGTGGCACAGTCCCTGCCCTTGGGGTGGTGTTGGCTTTTTATACTAAGAACTACATGTACTTTATTTACAATATTTTTCCAATACCTATCACCTTTGTTAGACAGTCTGTCTCTACCCTAAACCAGTCCAGAAGTGTCACCATCACAGCAGAAGATGGAGGACAAGAAGAAGAAGGACAGGACACACCCAGATTCCTCCATCTTGCCTCTTGAACCCCCATTCTAAATCCCCAAAATTCTGCTTTTTCACCCTGTGACAAATTCACTGTCATCCTACTCAAACCCTTGTGGCTTGTAACTCCTCACACAAAGTTGGTAATTGTTTCCATGGGCTAAAATCAAAGACAGAGGTGTTTTTGACTCTGAGCCCCCTGCCAGGGTCTTGAATCCTCCAGGGCAGTCAGAGGAATGTCCTGGGTTCAGACAAAATTTCTGCCGGGCCACACCCTCGCCTCTGTTGGGATAAATTCCCATAAATATTCCCAGGGAGACTCCTGCAGACATTGTGGGATCAAGCAGGCAGCTGAACAGGCACACAGATGTGACCACACAGACAGACGGACAGACAGACAGACCCACCCCAGGGGGGTGCAAAGCTGAGAGGGAGAGAGATAAACCCTCCCCAGGCTGTTGCCTAGCAAAGACACGAGTTTGGGGACGTTTTGAGCCATCACTTCTCCTGCATTAATCTATGGAAAATACACTGATTTCCTCAGGAAAGTGCCTGGAGACCTGCTGGTGGCAGAAGCCCAGAGCCAACCATGGTCAGAGTTCAGGAAACATCCTGCAATTAGTCCTGACTAGAGCAGCTTGTCCTGGAGACAAGGGTTGATTTATTTTTAAACAGCTGGGGCTGTTGCAGCTTCAGGTTACCTGTGGAAATTGCAGCTCAGTTTTCTTTCTCTCGAGTCACCACAGAACAGTTTGGGTTGGAAGGGACCTTCAAAGGAGCTGGTAGATGCCATGAGGAGTCACAGCAATATCCATGGATAACCTTTCCTGGTTGGCATCGTGAGTAGAGGTTTGTGTTGCCTGCTCAGTGATCAGATATTAGGAGAAGTTTCTTTGTGGAAAGAGTAGTCAATCCCTGGCACAGGCTGCCTGGGGTGCTGGTGGAGTCACAATCCCTGGAGGGATTTAAAACAAGTGCGGATGTGGCACCTGGGGACATGGGTTAGTGGTGGCCTTGGCAGTGCTGAGGGAAGGGTTGCACTCGATCTCAGAGGGTTCTTCCAGCTGAGATGTCTGGAGCTGTCTGAGCTGGGCTGCCCTTATGGCTGATGACAGGGCAGGAGGCCTGAAGATGCTCCCTGATCCATCTGCCCCAAAGGAGACACAGAACAAGTGTTTGCTGGGTGTCCCACCACGGTCAGTGGCAGGATCTGGGTGTCCCACGCTGATCCCTGTGCCATCCTTTCTCTCAAAAAGTCCATCAACTCCATGCCTTGATGGTCAAAAAGTCCATTTACTCCACAGCCTCCATGAGGACTAAAGCTCCTGGTGCCCACCTTGAGCACCCTGGGCAGCAGCACCATCACTGGTGCACATTTTTATCAGTAGTTCATTTAAGGATGCTTTGAATCGCATCTGTGTGTTCCTCTCCATTGATGTGGGACCATGGAAGAGTTCACCTGCTTTATTCCTGTTTTTTCTCTAGGAATGACAAGCTTCCTTTAAGATACTTTTCCATGTCTGCATGGCGGGAGGCTCTTTGGGAAAAATGATGTAATCCATGGAGGTCCTGCGCTGTTTGCCTGGCAGCCCAGCAGGAATGTGAGCACCACACAGCCTCAGCTGAGCGTCTCCAGGCTCTCCAGGCTGCAGCAGCAGAGATTAATTAAGTAGTGAGTAAACATCTCTGCCCAGCCTGGCAGCCAGAGCAGAAAGCCGAGCTTAGCAGGGAAGGACAGCCAGGCTGTGAGTGATTGGGACCATATGGAATCCCAGAATCCCAGACTGGGATGGGCTGGAAAGGACCTCAAAGCTCATCTGGTTGCACCCTTGCTATGGGCAGGGCCATCTTCCACTCTCCCAGGGCGCTCCAAGCCCTGTCCAACCTGGTCTAGATTGGATATTATGGAACATTTCTTCTCTGAAAGGACTTGACCAGGCTGCCCAGAGATGGAAAAGCCCTGTGGAGGTGGCACTTGGGGACATGGTTGGTGGTGGCCTTGGCAGTGCTGGGGGAATGGTTGGACTCAGAGAGCTTCTCCGGCCTCTATGATTGTGTGAGACAATGATTGAAGGTCGCTGCTCTGCTCTGAGCTCACGACCCTCAGCACCCAGCAGGGAGAGACCACAGCAGTGCTGAAAGCCCCTGGCCTGGGTTGGAAGCACCCTGAGGAAAGGATTTCCAGCAGATCCCAGCCTGGCTATGGCTGTGTCCCATCCTCTGTGGAGGAGCACATCCTGGAAAGGCAGCCCTGCCCTCCAAGGCTCATCTCCTACACCCCACATCACTCAAAGCCTGCTCTGAGGTGTCCTGCACCTGGGAAAGCTCAGGAGAGCATCCAGAGATCCTGGGGCCAGCCCCTCTCTGGACAGTGCTGCATTTTCCTCTCGCTGTGCCCACAACTCCATTCCTGCCTGCAAAGCAGGGGCAGCACTGCCCTGGGGTGTCGCAGACATCTTTTATGAAAAATCCTTTCCTTAGGATTTTTCCTCCTGAGAAGCCGAGAGGCCTCAGGAACAAAAGGTAAACATTGATTATCTGCTGCTGTGGGATGCAACAGGTGCATCTGTGATTGGCCCATGTTGGATGTTTGTAATTAATGGCCAATCACAGCCCAGCTGGCTCGGACAGAGAGCCGAGCCACAAACCTTTGTTATCATTCTTTGCTATGCTATTCTTAGCCAGCCTTCTAATTAAATCCTTTCTTCGATTCTTTTAGTATAGTTTTAATGTAATATATATCACAAAATAATAAATCAATCCTTATGAAACATGGAGTCAGATCCTCGTCTCTTCCCTCATCCTGAGACCCCTGTGGACACCATCACACTGGGGTGTCCCCAGCTGACCCCAATCCGTTGGATATAATTCATTAATTACTCCTCACTGCTTATTAACATCATTAATGCAGCAGAGCCCGCCAGTCCTCACCACTTCCCCCTCCATCTGTTCACGGATTGCTCCCTGTTTTTCACACTGCCTTGTTCCCACGGCGCTGAACCGAATGTTCTTCCCTCCCCTCCCTCCTCACCCTGTCTGCTGACAGCCCCACACACCCAGCCTGATCTGCAGCAAGGTCAAAATTATCTGACAGACTCGAAAAGATGGGTGAGCTTTCTCTGCAAGACAGCCTGGCACTGCCAGGGGGGATGGATAACAGCAGCAATTTGTTTCTTTCACATAGAAAACTGAAATATAGGAGCTTTTCCTAATTTTTTTTTCCCCTGAGGTGTTCCTGAGGTGATGTTTTTCCTCCCCAGCTTGTTTGAGGGTTCAACCA
The DNA here is from genome assembly GCA_019023105.1 of Diglossa brunneiventris. Lineage (NCBI taxonomy): Eukaryota > Metazoa > Chordata > Aves > Passeriformes > Thraupidae > Diglossa > Diglossa brunneiventris. Next base: position 1,293,656 of record CM032360.1, read on the forward strand.
GAAGCTCACTTGGTGGCACTGCCCCAATTTCTAATGGGCCCATCCCTAGTGAAAAGTCATGTCAAACCAAGTGTGATGCTTTTCCTTCTCCTTAAGGATGATCTGAGGGCTTCTCACCTCTGCCCAGAGCCTAACCTCAGCAGCACTGACAGAATGTGCCCAGAGAAACTGCAGAATTTGCAGGGCTGATATTAAAGAGCAAAAACCCAAAGACACCTGAAGGCAGGAGAAATCCCACAGCTCCCTGACTCTGGGGCACAGGCAGTGGCTTGGAGCTGCAGTGCTGAGCCCTGCTGTGATTTCCAAGCAGCTCATTTATTCTGTCCTCAGTGACTGCTGGGCTTGGCAATTATTTGTCCTTGCTTTTAGCAGCTCGGGACACGCAGCCTTTTCTTCTCCCCCCTCACAAACCTTGCTGTGCAAGGGGCAGAGTGAGCCCTGGCAGCAAGGAATCCAAGGCTTCAGGGGGCATTTACAGAGCCCTGCCTGCTTTTAAAATGCTCTTTTTCCTGACCCTTTGTGGCTCCTCGTTGGACAAACCACCCCATAAAACCCAGGCACCAGTCCAAGGCAGTCTGCAGCACAGACCCAGACTGGGCTTAATTTTCAACTTGTGAAGCAGCGTCCTGGGGTGAATTTATGATGCTGACTTGTATCCCCATTTGTCTGTGTCTTGGTTTGGAAAGGCAGGAGTCTGCTAAGGAAGGCAGGAGCCTCCCCTGAAATGGAGAATGTAAACCCTCCCCACCCCTCCGAACTGCTAGCAATTTTAAATTAAGGGGCTCTTAGGCAAAATTTTGGGAGCAGGAAATAACAGTTCTTTAATAGGGAAAGAAAAAAATAAAAGGATAAAATATACAATGCAGTATACTAGAACAACACTGACAGAGCCAGAACCCACCCTGACACCCCGTGGGGTGTTGGTGGCAGTCCCATTGGAAATGTGGCTGCAGCCCTCCTGAAGTATCAGGTGTGGTTCTATTGGAGTGAGGGGGATCTGCAGAGAAGGATGTATTCTTCCTCTGAAGATCCCGTGGAAGAAGAGGCAGCTGCTGTTCCTCTGGGGAATCCCGAGGAGAAAGCCATGCTGGTGTCTCGAAAACCTCTGGATTATATCTGGGTAGGAATGCTTGGCTCCTCCCTCTGGGCAGAGCATCTCCCAATGGGATGTTACAGTTCTTATCAGCCATGCAGTGACATTCAATAGTCTGTTATCAGCAATGTCCCCTCCCAGGGAGGTGTGAATATGGTCACTCAAAGAGAGAGATAAAGCAAATTGCCCATTTGACAAAGGTAATCTGCCATACAGATGGTAATGGAAAACATCTTGCATTGCAATTTTCAACAGTCTGTTTAGCCCAGAAATAAGTTTTGCACCTTTAAAACTAGATCTGAGAGTGAAGGGGGGGAGAAGAAGAAGGGGTGGAATGGCTGAGGTGGCTGCATTCAAAAACAGAGAGAAGAGCTTCAGCTTTCCTTCTCCTGGACTGTGCTGTCTGCAGCACAAACAGAGGGAGAGAGCTCTCCTTTGCTTTTTAGTTCAGTATTTTTTTAGCTAGCTGAAGCTGGAAAAAATCACTGAACCCTTTCCCTTGGGGAGGAGATTTCCCAGAGAGGGCCTAGGCTCCTGCTGGAGCCCAAGTGAAGCCCTGCTAAGAGTACCTGGAGCACAGCCAAGCAGGTTTGCAAGGGCTGGGGGAGAGAAGGGATCCATCAGGGTTGGGTCTTCCCAGCTCAGGGATGCAAATCCCTCCTCACTGCACACTCTGAGCGTTGAGTTTGGCCTGGGAGCATTTTATGAGCCAGCCCCAGGGCTCTGTGGTGAGATGATGCATGAGTGGTGATAACCCAGGCCAGTTCCATGGAATGGGGCCAAAGGAGCCCTTCCAGGGGCTGCAGGAGGAGCTTGACCTTGAATGTGGGCTGAGATCACCCCAGGAGAGCTCACACTGCCCCCTCCTCGTGATAAAATCAACTTTTCCCAATAAACAGCAGCTTCAAGGAAGAAAAAACCCCGCAGAGTAATTTCTGCCCCAAGATTCCCCATATTTCAGTAATTTCAGCATAAAGAAAGATTTGGGTGACATCTAATTTTGGAATAACATTTGCCTCTGGGGACCAAACCCTTTCAAACTACTACAGAAACTGTAGTATTCCAACAAATCTAACCCTGATAAAATCCCAGCTTCCTTGGCATCTGGACAGTTGCGGGGGTAAAAAACCCCAGCAGATGTAGAGAGCAAGCAATCAGGGCAGAGCTTATTTTAATAAACTCTTGTGACTGCAATAATCTCAGCTCTGATTAGCAGTGGAGATTAAAAAATGTAAATATTTAACAGAACATCTTCAATATCCTCGTGGAGTCAAAAGGGCAGTTTCTGCATGCAGCGTGTCAGAACTACTTGCTCTGGCAAACTCCCTCAGACAACTGTGGAATTATGCAAAGAGCCTCAGCATAATTAATTGTATTCATTACAAAGCAAAAAAAAAAAAAATTGGAGTTTTATTTGCTTTCTGTTCCAGCTCTGAGCTCTCTCTGCTTTCTGCCTCTTGTGTGAGACTCCGACAGCTCCTTTAACAAAAGCTGTGATTCCCACTTGGCTCCAGGAGCTGCACTTAATGAAAACTAACGAGTTGCACGATGCCTGCAGTAAATTTGGGCTGCCAGACCTCCTCTAAGGCCCTTCAGGAGGGATGTCTTTGCTTCTCCTTCATTTCAGCAGCCCAGAGAAGCTGTGGCTGCCCCTGAATCCCAGGAAATGTCCAAGGCCAGGTTGGATATTGGGGCTTGGAGCAGCCTGGGATGGTGGAAGGTGTCCCTGCCCATGGCAGGGGGGTGGAATGAGATGGGTTTTAATGTCCCCTTCCACCCAGGCCATTCCATGATTTTATAGGCCCAGGACACAGTGTGGCTTGCTCTGCAGTGGGGACAACTTTCTGCCCTGACACTGGTTCCCAGCAAGCTCTGGATGCAGCACATCAAAAGCAAACCAGTGGCCTGGCTCCATCCCCAGCTCGCCAGGCACCTTGTTTGAAGAGGCTTAGAGCTGGTCTTAATTAACAGAGGTGCTGTGAATGGGCTGGGGCCTGTCCTAGCCTCAGAAATGGGATTACATCCCAATTAACTCACCCTGGCACCGAGCCTGCTGCGTGTGTTTGGGGCAGGCTGGGAATTGGAGCTGAGGCACAAGGAGCAGTGTCTCCCTGCTGACACATTCCCACCCTCTGCTGTCTTCCCACCTTTCTGCTCCGTTCCCCATCTTTCTGCCATGATCCCACCTGTCTCTCAATGCACAATTCCCAGTTTTAAGCACGGGCAGGAGGTAAAGATGCCACAGGTGCCACCTGCTCTTTGGTCCAGGTCTCCAAACTCACCTTCCAGGGCCATTGACACCCACCCAGCATGGAGGGCTTGGAGCTGCTGCTTTTGCTGCTGCTGGGGTTGGGTCGCTCTGGATCCTGGATCCAGCCTGGGCATGCAGCACACGTGGAGAAAATGGAGTAGAAAACATCACCCTTCTGCCCTTAAACCTGAATTTTCTCCTCCTTGTCCCCCCTTGTGCTCCAGTCCCACAATGCCAGGTTTAAAATCTCGATGGGATTGAGTCTATTGCTGATGCAGAAACCCCCTGGCTGGACTAAGGAGGAATGGAAGCTGTGCACTGAGGGAGTGACACAGAACAATAAACTCAAAGAGGCTTTTTATTGCTTAAAAAATCCCCAACAGATGCCATGGGCCTGGATGAGGGGAAGGAGGGAAACTTCCCTCCCTTCCAGAGGGTGAGAAATGCCAGCAAGGGCCTTTCCTGGACACAGGGTCAATCCAACCTTGTAATTGTGGTTGTTAAAATCATGCAGTGAACAAAGATGCGCTGGTGAGTTTGGCCAGGAGAGGCCTCCTTGCTTTCCCTGCCTCCAGTGAAGGGAAAATTCTTGCTTTTTGGGGCAGCAAAGATGCTTGGGGGGCTCAGCAAGATGCAGATCTCATGCCATGGCTTTGCTCTAATGGAATGAAAATAAAAATGGAGTCAGACAGATGGGGTGCAGTTCTTAGTAAGGGGTATGTAGCAGTAAAGCAGCTGGGACTCAGTTTCTTCATGCAGGAAAGCCAATTCTTTATTCACAAAGCTGATATTTACAGGAAATTTCAGAAGGCACTGTGTTAGACCTAACTGGCTAACAATACACTGACACTCAGTTTATTGGTCTGTAAATGGCCAGGGTGTTTGTCTGTCAAATCTCTCTGGTTTTGGTTGGTTCACATATTTTGTTCACTGATTCCCATGGGACACATTTCTTGTTTGTTACAGGTGCAAATGGTTCTCTTACCAGTTGTGCTAACTGCTTTCATTCTTATGATTTTTCACATTGAAGTCACAAGCTAACTGCTAGCTTAGCTAGAGTAGCAATGCCTAAACTATATTTTATAAGGCCTTTTTTTTTTTATATATCTCTACCTGTATGCAACAAGGGTAAAAGCCAGCAGCTTGCTGAGCTGGAGGCAGAAACCACAGCTGAGGGGCAGCCCTGCAAATCTTCCTGCTGAAGATGCCACCACCTGCAAAGAGAGGGGCTGGCAGAGTTGAGAAGAAAGAGGAGGAATCCCTACCTCTTCCTGACATTAAAAAAAAAAAAATCCTTGGAAATATGATTTTTTTTTTGGATACATATAAAATCAGATTTGAGTTGAGCTTGTTTCAAGGCAAGCAGAACAAGAAGAGGCTGAGCACGATGAGCTCACACAGCCACTGCTGAAAACAGGGGGTAAGCTGTCAGAAACTGTGAAGCAAAAAGCCAAGTGCGATTTTTTTTTTTTTTTTGACCTGCTCTGTCCCTGGATCCCTTCCCACTCAGGCTGAGCCTCACAGCAACCCAACCATTTGTGCTCAGGCCAGGCCTGCCTTTTAAGAAGTGCTGAGCTGCTAAAAAAGAAAATACACAGCCCCAAAATACAGGATGTGAAAAATGCATGTTTTATGATTGGCTTTTCACAAATATTAAAATGAATATTATATGTGTTGTGTTAGAAAGTTATGCTGTATTCATTTTCTTAAGTAGTGTGTTAAATATAGTTTTAGGTTATAACATAATGTTAAAATAGAAACTATATATGTGGGATATTTTTTTAAAGAAAGGAATTAGGTACCAGATAGCAGCCACAGGACACCTAAATTTTTCAGAGAAAGAGAATTTATTGCTCCCTTATCAGAAGAAACAAACTTCTTCTCACCTCGCTCAGCCCCAAAGAGGATTCAGAGGAAGAAGCTGACACTGCCCAGACAGAATCCTGTGTTTGAATGGAATTTATGCACCATGTATGAGGTGTATGAATATGCAACAGGCTGTTGCTTTTAAGGGTTAATCCTCTGTTCATGTGGGTCCTTTTTCGGATTTTTTGCCCAGAAAAGGTACCTGGACTGTCTGTAACTCTTTGTTCTTATTGTCTTGTATTGTCCTAATCCTAATTGTCCAAATTTTTATTACTCTAATTATATAATTGTGAAAAACGCCAATCACTTGTTTTTTAAATTTTTAAAAGTTTAATAGTAATAAAATGGTTATAAAAATAGTAATATAATTAGAGTAATAATAATTTGGACAATTAGGATTTAGGACAATATGAGACAAGAAGAACAAAGAGTTATGGACGTTGAGGTGGGAAGAAGTTTGTTTCTTCTGATAAGGGAGCAATAAATTCTCTTTCTCTGAAAGATTCAGGCATCCTATGGCTGCTATCTTGGTGCGAGCCCTTTCTTGAGAAAAAAAATAAAAGTATCCTACATAGCACAGTTTCTATTTTAACCTTATGTTATAACCCAAAACTATATTTAACACACTTAAGAAAATTAATACAGCACAACTTTCTAACACAACACATATAATATTCATTTGAATATTTGCAAAAAGCCAATGATAAAATACGCATTTTTCACAATTACTGTTTTTATTTTATTACTATTAAACTTTTACAATTAAAAAAACAAGTGATTGTCGTTTTTCACACAGGAGGGAGGGCAGAGCAGAGGGACAATGGGTCCCCTCGGGCCAGGAGGAATCGGCCTTTCCTTCCCCCTGGCCCAGCCCAGAGTAAACAGAGGTGAGCTGCAAAGCTGTCTGCGGGCCCAGCCCTCGAACAATGGGGCCCAGGGGGAAATGGAAAAGCAAATATTAATGTTTTGCCATTTGCATGGCCCCCAAGAAAAGAAAACAATGCCTTCGGCTGGACACCACCTTGATGGCTTCCTCCTCCTCCCCTTGTGCTTTAAAATGTCACCTCGGGAACTTTGGATGGTTCCTTTGGATGGAGCAAGGGAGAGCTGAGGGCTTTCTTGCTTTTTTTTTCCCACACCAGAGGGAAGGATGGCTCCATTACAAACCTGTTTCTGTGCTCTGCCCCTCCAAAGCCAGGCTCCTCTCGTGAAGTAAAAACCAGAAGCACATGAGGGCCCAGCAATGGATCCCAGCAGCTCGGTGAGAGCTGAGGGAACACAGGCACCCAACTCCTCCTAAACCTGCCAGAAAGGGTGGGCACAATCCCAGGGACCAGAAAACAGGGAATGTTTCCCCAGGGAGAGAATAATGCCTTTGCTTGGACACCACCTTCGTGGCTTCCTCCTCCTCCCCTTTTGCTCTGAAGTGTCACCTCGGGAACTTTGGATGGTTCCTTTGGATGGAGCAAGGGAGAGCTGAGGGCTTTCTTGCTGTTCTTTTCCCACACCAGAGGGAAGGATGGCTCCATTACAAACCTGTTTCTGTGCCCTGCCCCTCCAAAGCCAGGCTCCTCCTCATGAAGGAAAAGCCAGAAGCACGTGAGGGCCCAGCAATGGATCCCAGCAGCTTGGTGAGAGCTGAGGGAACACAGGCACCCAACTCCTCCTAAACCTGCCAGAAAGGGTGGGCACAATCGCAGAGACCAGAAAACAGGGAATGTTTCCCCAGGGAGAGAAAAATGCCTTTGGTTGGACACCTCCTTCATGGCTTCCTCCTCCTCCCCTTGTGCTTTAAAATGGCACCTCGGGACCTTTGGATGGTTCCTTTGGATGGAGCAAGGGAGAGCTGAGGGCTTTCCTGCTTTTTTTTTTCCCACACCAGAGGGAAGGATGGCTCCATTACAAACCTGTTTCTGTGCCCTGCCCCTCCAAAGCCAGGTTCCTCCTCATGAAGGAAAAGCCAGAAGCACGTGAGGGCCCAGCAATGGATCCCAGCAGCTCAGTGAGAGCTGAGGGAACCCAACTGCTCTTAAACCTGCCAGAAAGGGTGGGCACAATCGCAGGGACCAGAAAACAGGGAATGTTTCCTCAGAGAGAGAAAAATGCCTTTGGTTGGACACCACCTTGATGGCTTCCTCCTCCTCCCCTTGCGCTTTAAAATGTCACCTCGGGACCTTTGGATGGTTCCTTTGGATGGAGCAAGGGACAGCTGAGGGCTTTCTTTTTTTTTTTTTTTCCCCACACCAGAGGGAAGGATGGCTCCATTACAAACCTGTTTCTGTGCCCTGCCCCTCCAAAGCCAGGCTCCTCCTCATGAAGGAAAAGCCAGAAGCACGTGAGGGCCCAGCAATGGATCCCAGCAGCTTGGTGAGAGCTGAGGGAACACAGGCACCCAACTCCTCCTAAACCTGCCAGAAAGGGTGGGCACAATCCCAGGGACCAGAAAACAGGGAATGTTTCCTCAAGGACAGAATAATGCCTTTGCTTGGACACCACGTTCATGGCTTCCTCCTCCTCCCCTTGTGCTCTGAAGTGTTACCTCGGGAACTTTGGATGGTTCCTTTGGATGGAGCAAGGGAGAGCTGAGGGCTCTCCTGCTTTTTGTTTTTTCCGACACCAGAGGGAAGGATGGCTCCATTACAAACCTGTTTCTGTGCCCTGCCCCTCCAAAGCCAGGTTCCTCCTCATGAAGGAAAAGCCAGAAGCACATGAGGGCCCAGCAATGGATCCCAGCAGCTCGGTGAGAGCTGAGGGAACCCAACTGCTCTTTAAACCTGCCAGAAAGGGTGGGCACAATCGCAGGGACCAGAAAACAGGGAATGTTTCCCCAAGGAGAGGCAGAGATGAGGGCCTGGCTTGTTGTTTGCTTTCTTTATCTCTCCAATGGGGCCAGGCTGGGAGAGCTGGAGGTGCTCACTTGTCCTGGGGGAGCCCAGGACATTCCTCTGGCTGCCCTGGAGGATTCAAGACCCTGGCAGGGGGCTCAGAGACCTTGGCACAGAGTCAAAAACACCTCTGCCTTTGATTTTAGCCCATGGAAACAATTACCAACTTTGTGTGAAGATTTACAAGCCACAAGGGTTTGAGTAGGATGATAGTGAATTTGTCACAGGGTGAAAAAGCAGAATTTTGGGGATTTAGAATGGGGGTTCAAGAGGCAAGATGGAGGAATCTGGGTGTGTCCTGTCCTTCTTCTCGTTCTTTTTCATGTCCTCCATCTTCTGCTGTGATGGTGACACTTCTGGACTGGTTTAGGGTAGAGACAGACTGTCTAACATAGGTGATAGGTATTGGAAAATTATTGTAAATAAAGTACATGTAGTTCACAGTATAAAAAGCCAACACCACCCCAAGGACAGGGACTGTGCCACAACCCGACCTGCAGGACAGATCTCAGCAGGTCAGAGAAAGAATGGAACAGATATGAGAAAATAAACAACCTTGAAAAGCAGAACTGAGGAATCTCGACTTCTTCTTTGGTCATGGGGCTGGGAAAAAAGAGACTTTCTAATAACCACAGAAACCTGAGACTCACCTGGAGAGGAGAAGGCTCCAGGGAGAGCTCAGAGCCCTTCCAGGGCCTAAAGGTGCTCCAGGAGAGCTAGAGAGGGACTGGGGACGAGGGATGGAGGGACAGGACACAGAGAATGGCTCCCACTGCCAGAGGGCAGGGATGGATGGGATATTGGGAATTAGGCATTGCTCCCTGGAAGGGCTGGGATGGAATTCCCAGAGCAGCTGTGGCTGTCCCTGGATCCCTGGCAGTGTCCAAGGCCAGGCTGGACAGGGCTTGGAGCAGCCTGGGACAGTGGAAGTTGTCCCTGCCATGGATGGAGTGGGATGGGATGAGCTTTAACGTCCCTTCCAATCCAAACCATTCCACGACTCCATGAGGAAAATGCCTCTCCTGGCTCCACCAACAGCTCCTGGAAGGATCTCTAGGCCAGGCAGGCAACCAGAAATGGCAGTGGAAACACAGGCCAGGCTGCTTGGCCCCCTCAGGGCTCAGTGCTGAGGGAGGAAGGCTCCTGCTCCTCCTGTGCCTGCCCAGAGCTGTGCAGCACAGCTGGGCTCTCATCCTGGCCTAACTGTTCCAGAGGCAAACGAGAGCAAGGAAGAGAGGAGAGAGCCCTCGTGCTCGGCCATTTGATTGGGGAGGTTGCCATGGAAACCACTGTGTAATTAAAACCTCCCTCTCTGCTCTTGGAGGCTTTGCCTGTGCTGGGCTGCTGCATTTGGGGCTTCTCAGCTCCTGCTGGTTCCAAAGCCAGGTGTCCTCTTGGAACGAGGCTGTTCCAGCAGCAGGGCCCTGCCCTGGGAGGGATGTGCCATGGATAAATGTTTGTTGTCTTCCAGCAGGAGCAGTTTTTGTGGCTGAGCAGCATCCAGGGCTGTCCTACCCTGTCCTTTAGTCCCTCTCCTCCAGAGCAGCAGGGATAAGAGCTGGTGGCCTCCCAGGACAGACTGCTATGGAATATTGGGATGGTTTTAATGCTGGGAAAACCTCCCAGATGATCACATCCAACCTTTCTTTAACCAATGCCCGCTGAATCACGTGGCCACATCTGTTCATTTCTTGGACATTGCAGGGATGGTGACTCCAGCACTGCCCCAAAGCCTGTCTGCTCCTTCAGTGAAGAGATTCTTCCTAAAATCCAACCTGAACCTTCCCTGGCAGAACTTGAGGCCATTCCCCCTCGTCCTTCTGGTAGTTTTTCCTGGGAGAAGAGGCCAGGGACATCAGGAGAGGGGCTGGGATGTGCACACTCCCCCATAACACACTGGTGTTACCACATTTCTCTTCACAGAGAAAAGCAAAGCACAATTCTTCCCAAAATTTTCTAAAATTCACATTCTCTAAACCTCAAAAAAAAAAAAACCCAACCCACGATTCTTATCACTTGCTGTACCTATATTATACCAAAGTAAAATACAATATAAAAATTATTTATCCAAACTAAAAATGTTTTGTTTCCTTAACTTATCAAAACCAACTGTAGACGTGTCAAAACTGTCAACTGACAGTCACAAAATTCAATGCAGTATAAGCAAATGAATACTTAACAAATGCAGTTTAAATAAAATGAATATAATATAATATAATATAATATAATATAATATAATATAATATAATATAATATAATATAATATAATATAATATAATATAATATAATATAATATAATATAATATAATATAATATAATATAATATAATATAATATAATATAATATATAATATAATATAATATAATATTTAATTAACCTTCTAATATCCATAAAGTCAAATACATCATTCTCTCCCCTTTGTCAAAATTAATCACCATTAATTTACAATACACTGGGTTTGAGCCCTTCTGCCTGGCATAGAAGGAATCTCTTTAGACAGAATTGTTTTTTTCCTTCCTTTTCACACATGTAGCTGAAAGGTCAGAGTTTTGCTGGTTTTTTTTTTTTTTTTGCTTTTTTTTTTTTTTTAAATAAACCTCCCAGCGTGGGATGAATCACTGTTTTATCATTCCATCTCTCACATTCCTCCCCTCAAATGGCACAAGAGAAGTTGTAACTTATTAAAATCAGAGGAATAGACCGAAAAGCCTCACCAGCAGTGAGGGTTCCTTTCCCTGCGTAGCAGCCAGTAAATTATGCTCCACGCTGGGAGGGAGCAGGTTCATTAAATTGTACCACTTTGATGTTATCTCTGGGCCGGAGCTGCGGGGAAAGTCTGGGGAAACACGTGACACTTCTGGGGGAAAACACTTGTTTTCTTCATTAGTATGCATTCAAGGCTGGCTGCCTGGGAGCCAGGCATCACCAAGTCAATAAAGCAGCTCTGATTTCAGGTGAAAAGCAATATCCACCCTAACAAGGCAGCTGGGAGCCATCCTCCAGCTCAGGTTTTTTTGCAGAGACCTCCAGCAATAACCCTCCTGGCCAAGTGCTGCAGGCCAGGGGTAAAAAATTCATCCCAGCAGCTCCTGACAGAGCTTTGTATGACAGAAAGTGCTGCAGGTGCTCAGGGAAGGCCTGGAGTGACGATGCTGGGGTGGGAATAATGTGGTGGCATTGGCCACCTCCTGAAATGTTGGGGCAAGGCTGGATTGAGAAATGATGTCTTTGGGGAAAAATGCTGCAAACCCACTCCTTCCTGAGCTGTGGAAAGGAGCTCATCCCTCTGGGGCAGGCAGGCACTAAAGGATCCTGTTTTCATGTGGATGGCAGTGACAGCATTTAAAAAACCAGCCCAAATCCCACTGATACTCATTACAGCGGAGAAGTCTGATCTCGCCTTGAAATAATTGAACTTGTCTCTTGATATCTCAATTCCAGAGCAGGGTGGGGAGAAAAGCTGGAGCTGGCTGTGATGAGCAGCTCCAGCCTTCCCTGCTCCTGGTCAAAACCAGAGGAGGGTTAATTTTTAATGACACTGTGCAGCTGGACAGGATAGTTTAGCTAAAATAGAAAGGTGGTGAGGAGAGGAGCACAGAGGATCAGCATCTTGGATGAAATCCTCACCTGGCCAAGATGAGGGGACAGGGGAATGTCCTCTGAGAGAGCCCAAGGAGGCACAACTGGCGGGAGAGGCAAATGGGGAATGATGAGACTCTGTCCCACTGCACATCCAGGGTGCAGGGTGAGGATGGGGCTGATATTTGCCCCCCCAAACACTGTGCTCAGCTCCAACGTGCCTCCTGTGCTCCCAGGAAATGCAGATGTGCCTATTCTCTCTGATGGGTATCTCTCATCCCTGCAAAACACTGCAGGACTGCTTCAATAGCAAACATGAAAAAAAGGACAGCTCCATTACCATTCCCCTCTCTTTATATGACAATTTGTTTTGCAGCCTGATTGCCAGCAGCAGAGGCAATTTTGCCATCAGCTTTATAGAGTCTCCCTGCTGGAAAAAAAATAAAAATGAAAAAGAAAACAACAGCAAAAAAAAAGAACATTAAGAGGCTGCACGGTCAAGTGCTCTGATATTAAATTGTGCTGAGGCAGAGATCACCTCCAACAGCAGAATTCTGGGAGTTTCACGTGGATCCTCAGCATTTCACAGGAGCAGAGACAGTGACAGCACTCCCAGCACAGCCATCCCTCCCCAGCCCCTTCCCAAGAAGGCTTTGTCCTTGTCCTGCCCAGCTCCTGAATTCTGCAGCACCCTGGAGGTCACTGCACCTTTTGGGCACCAGCCCTTCACACATCCCATGGAAAATGTAGAAAAAAGCACAAATCCAGAGCTGGCAAGCTGCTGGAGGCTGGAAGGTTTGAAATGAATGTGGAGAGCAGCAAATGGAGATGATGTGGCTGATCCTCAGGGGAGGAAGGCCATGGCTGCAATCAGGCTGTGCTGGCTTCCCTGGGAAAAGCTGGGATGCACAGGCACAGTTTCTCTTCCTCTCCAAGTGTGCCATCCCAAAGGAATACAGCTCACTTCAGCAGGCTGTGCTTTGCCTTTGCAAAGCCACCCACAGCTTCTCTGGGGGGAGGTGAGGGTGGAGGCTTGTCCCAGATTATCTCCTCCCACCCCACAGCTTCCCCAAACCTCCGGCAAACACAGCTCTCCATCTCCAAAGGGTTAAAAAACCCAGACCACAGAGCCCCCTCCAGGGCCTAAAGGGGCTCCAGGAGAGCTGGAGAAGGACTTGGGGACAAGGCATGGAGGGACAGGACACAGGGAATGGCTTCCAGTGCCAGAGGGCAGGGATGGATGGGAGATTGGGAATTAGGAATTGTTCCCTGGGAGGGTGGGTGGGCCCTGGCACTGCCCAGAGCAGCTGTGGCTGCCCCTGGATCCCTGAAGTTGTTCAGACATGGGGCTTGGAGCAGCCTGGGACGGTGGAAGGTGTCCCTGCCCATGTGGAACAAGATGGGTTTTTCAGGTCCCTTCCAACCTAAATTATCCTGGGGTTCTGTAAGTCTATTTCATTGCAAAGGCACCAGAGATCCAAGCTTTTGGAAACCTCTGCTGATTCCCAAATCTCCTGGAGCCTAAAGGGGCTCCAGGAGAGCTGGAGAGGGACTTGGGGACAAGGGATGGAGGGACAGGACACAGGGAATGGCTCCCACTGCCAGAGGGCAGGGATGGATGGGAGATTGGGAATTGGGAATTGTTCCCTGGGAGGGTGGGCAGGCCCTGGCACTGCCCAGAGCAGCTGTGGCTGCCCCTGGATCCCTGCAAGTGTCCAAGGCCAGGTTGGACACTGGGGCTTGGAGACAGTGGAAGGTGTCCCTGCCCAGGTAGAACAAGATGGGTTTTTCGGGTCCCTTCCAACCTAAATTATCCTGGGATTCTGTGAGTCTATTTCAGTGCAAAGACACCAGAGGTCCAAGCTTTTGGAAACCTCTGCAGATTCCCAAATCCCAGCCAGGACAGCTGACAAGGTAGTTTTTGTTTGAATGCTGTGGAAAGGAGGGAATGCAGGCCAGCACTTGGCTGGGTTACAGTCACTGGTGCTGGCGAGCAGGTCCCAGTAAAAGTGTTTTTAAAGAGAAATGTGATTCTTTGGGTATTTCCCCGTGGGTGTTCCTGCCATTCCCTGTTATTTCCTGATTGCAGCAGCTGAGTCACTGCTGGCTCTGGAGGGCTGAGAAAGTTCAGGAGGAAAACTATAGCAGGTCCTTGTGTCCCTGGTGACCTCCACGGAAAGTCAGAGCTGGAGTTTGCGCCAGATGGAATTTGTCAAAGGCCTGAAAATGGTCTGAGATCGATGGGAATTAACAGCAGGAAGGCTCAGAGCAGGGGTGAGAAGTGAAGGCAGAGTTGGGAAAAGGGTGGAGTGTTCCCTCTTGCTTAAAAAGGTGTAAAAATTGAGGATTTTTGTGTTTTGCACAGAAGCTTGAAGCGTCTGTCCTTAATTTTGCCTCGTCTTTAAAGACAGTTGGCAGCTGAAATTAGTGGGGAGAAGCTCCAAGCCCTAAGAGTGAAACCCTCAGAAAATGTGGAGCTGCTCAGGTGGAGCAGCTTTGGGGTCAAGCAGCAGTGCCTGACCCTGTTACCCAAACAGAAGCCAAAGGCCAACCCACAAAACAAATTTTTAAACCCAACAAGCCCCCAGGCTGTGATTTTCCAAGCAGCAGCCTGGGAAGAGGTGAGGCTGACGGGGGCATCTCAGCAAGGAGGAGCTGCCCCAAATCCTGAGGCTGCTGCAGCTCCGTGCCCCAGACCCAGGTGACCCTTTCCAGCGTTATCCCATAAATCCTGTGCAATCCCAATGATGTGTCCTCTACCAGCAGACTGCCCAAGGTCACCAGCTCATTGGATGGGTGTCACATCAAGCGCTGGGACAGCTCTGGGTGGGTCCCAGGTGGGGCTTTGCTTCCAGAACCTGAGGCAGATCCGGACTCCTTCAGAGGGAGGGCAGGGAAAGCAGCAGGGAGTGCAGGACGTCTCTGTATTATTTTTCCTCCCAGCCCAGGCTCGGTGCCAGCAGTGCTGCTGGTATAACTAATGGAGCGTGATGACAGGGACATTTTTAAAGGAGAACAAATCGCCAGACTCCTTTTCCCAGCTTCTTTGCTCTAGTCTAAAGTGATGCTAATGAGGGAGGTCAAGCCGTTTCCATCTCTCCCTGCTGCACGAGCTGGGACATTTATCTCTTTTGACAAAAAAAAAAAAAAAAAAAAAAAATCCAAACTTCTAGAATAGATTTTTTTGGTTTTTTTTTTTTTTTCAGCTTGCATGGCTGGTGTGTCCCTTCCCAGGGAGAAGAATTCCTGGATGATGCCCTGGGGGGGATGCTGGCAGTGTCTTCGTGCTGGGATAACTTCCTGTCAGGAGGGTGGCTTGGAGCGACAGCACCTTTCCAAGCCCGAGCTCATACCCCAAACATCCATTTTCCCCTAATCCACGTGGGAAGCACTCCCATTTGCAGAGCAGCAGATGCCAGACCACACACACGCCAGGCTCTGCTGAGTGTTTGGGTAAAACTCGATGTATATTCACATCCCTGAAGTTTGGGAGACATCCCAAATTCCTGGGAGAGCGCTGCCTTTCCTTCCTGCTGGAAACGGCCGAGGAGTTCCCAGCCTCCCTGGGCTCCCAGCTCCTCCTCCTCTCCAGGCAGTCTGGGTGTGTGCAGAGGGCTGGGATTTTGGGGCTGTTCCTCAGGGGAAGATGCTCCTTCCTGCAGACAGACTGGATGTTCTCAGGGAGGATTCCAGCAGAGCTGGCATGGGCAGAGCACAGCTCAGGCCAGAGGAGTTGACTCCTCCAGGGTTCAGCTCCTCATGGAAGTGGTTGGTCAATGTTGAAATGTGCCCTGGGCTCCAGGGAAGCTGAAAATGGTTGGAGAAGCAATTCTTGGGAGATCATAAATCCCCTGAAAAAACATCAGGTCCCAAACCCCTGCCATGGCAGGGACACCTTCCACTATCCCAGGTTGCTCCAAGCCCCAATGTCCAGCCTGGCCTTGGAGACTTCCAGGGATCCAGGAGCAGCCCCAGCTTCTCTGGGCACCGTGTGCCAGGGCCTCAGGGATTTCTCTGGCTGCCAGGTGGAGCAGTGCAGGACAGGTGTAAAATGGCTTTTGTCACCCGTGTAAAGCTGCATTAGGAAAGAGCAGCCACTTCCAGTTATCCATGCTGAGCCTTGTTACATTTGTCAGGGGAGGTGAGAGCCTGGAAAATGAGGATTGGCTCCTGTCAGGCACCTCAGCATCCTTCCTGATCACCAAAACCTCTCCTCTGTGATCAATGCACCTCCTGCAGGTGGGAATGACTCGGGGTCTCTAGAAAGTCTCTTTTCCCAGCCCGGCAGTCGAAGAAGGAGTCAGAGCTCTTCATTTCTCGGTCTCAAGGTTGTTTATTGTATCTTATCTATAAAATTCTTTCTCCCGTCCTGCCGAGGTCCGCTCAGCAAGACAGTCTAAGGCACTCTGCCTCCCCCGGGGCCGTGTTATCTTTTTATACTAAAAACTACGAGTACAATATTTACAATGAGTTTCCAATACCTATCATCTACGTTAGACAGTGAGCTTCTACTCTAAACCAATCTAAAAGTGCCAAGATCACAGCAGAAGATGGAGGCCAAGAAGAAGAAGGAGAAAGGCTGGACATGCCCAGATCCCTCCATCTTGCCCCCTGAACCCCCATTCTAAAAACCCCAAAAATCTATTTTTTCACCCCATGATAACTTCATTATCATTCTATTTAAACTGCTGTGGCTTGCAGATCTTCATATAAGGTTGGTAATTTGCTCCATGGGTCATAATCAAACCCACAGGCGTCTTGGGCTCTGTGCCAGGGTCTCTGAGCCCTCTGGCAGACAGTGGAAGGTGTCCCTTGGCAGTCCAGGACAGCCAGAGGGATGTCCTGAATTCCGACAGGAATGGCTCTGGGCGAGCTCGTGGAATCCCAGAATGGGTTGGGTTGGGAAGGACCTTAA
Source organism: Diglossa brunneiventris (assembly GCA_019023105.1). Lineage (NCBI taxonomy): Eukaryota > Metazoa > Chordata > Aves > Passeriformes > Thraupidae > Diglossa > Diglossa brunneiventris. Next base: position 1,310,245 of record CM032360.1, read on the forward strand.
AGCTCATCCCATTCCACTCCTTGCCTCAAGCAGACACCTTCCACTGGACCAGGCTGTTCCTGGGGTCCATACCTGGTTACAGTTGTGGCTCACACTGGAATTTTTGTTTTATTTAACAAGACAGCAGTGATTTTGTTCCATTCTAACAACAACAACAACAAAAAAAAAACCAAACCCAAAAACCTGTGGACTGGTTTATGTCCTCCTTCAGTGCTAGTTCTTGACCAAACCACCCTGAAAATGCTATCCTACACCCTCCTCCAGCGTCAGCAACACTGGCAACCTCAAACACCCCAAGACCCTGGCTCAGTTCCTTAAAAATCATGGAAGAATATTCCCTGTTCATGGTTCTTACCTCTCAAATCTGCAACTAGCTCTACAAGCCTGATTTTTTAAATTTTATTTTTACAAGGAAAGCCAAAATTAACAATTAATTGCCTCTCCCAGGGTTTCAACAGAACAATTTAAAATATCTCAGGAAATGCAGACAGAAATAGTGGTGACACTGTCTGTCTCTCAGAAGACCTGGCTTCTTGCTTTATTCCCACAGTTTGCTGGCTGATAAAAAACCTCTAAGAAATATTCATCTTTTCAAAGACAGAGACAGAAAAAGAAAAAAAAACCCCAAAAACCTGAGACAAATCTAAATTCCCTGGAGCCCTTCCCATTTGGTGAATGGGCTCCGTGTGCTTGACACTAATTAATTAATTTCCTCAATTTAAATTGCTTCTTATGCATCCCCAGTCTACAGGAAAAGACTTACACCAGACCTGAATGCATAAGAGGGAGAAGCAGAGTTTATTTAAGGTATCGTTTAAAAAGAGCACATTTTATTTATTTATTTATTTATTTATTTATTTATTTATTTTAGTCTTTGGGTTTGTTTTTTTTTTCCTCCCTGTGTTTTGTCTCCCAGATTTAAGGTATCATTTAATAAGAGCTTGCTTATTTATTTATTTATTTATTTATTTATTTATTTATTTACTTACTTACTTATTGAAATCTTTGGGGTTTTTCCCTGTGTTTTGTCTCCCTGATTGGGTTTGGTATGCAGGGATGGAACAGCCTGGGGAGTAGTTCAGCTATTTTTGAGCCACCTGGAGTCAGGGATGTGCTGGGAATGAGTCCGCAGCTGTAGGAGGAGCAGCAGCCTGGGACACAGGGATGCTGCTCCCTCTGCTGAACCGCGCTGGGTTGATGGGAGCCGCTCAGGAATCACAGAATTCCAGCTTGGATGAGCTGGGAAAGGACCCTAAAATCCATCCGGTTCATGGGCAGGGACACGTTCCACTGTCCCAAGTTGCTCCAAGTGTCCAACGTGGCCTTGGACACTTCCAGGGATCCAGGAGCAGCCAAAACCCCATCATTCCGATATTTATAAATATTTTTAAGGGGATCTGATCCAGCATTGACCCCTAAAATGAGCCAGGAAAGTGCATGGATGTGAGGACCTTTGAGGCTGGCCATGCCCTGCGTGTCCCAGCGAGCCGGGGGTGCCACCAGCCGGGCGGGGACAGCGGGGACACCGCGGGCTCTGCTCCATCCCACAGTCCGACGCTTCCCTCTAGCGACACGGCACACAAAGGACGAGGGGAATTCCAGCACTCTCAGGGAACTCTGTGCTCGCGCATGGCTCTGGATTTTTTACCCTCATCCTTTAATGGAAACCCCTCCTTGTGCTCCCACAGCACCCACGGGGTGGAACGGGATGGGCTTCAAGGTGTTTTCCAACCCAAACCACTCTGATCCCAGTAAATTCCTGATTTACAGCCCGGTTGTGGCTGCCCCACTGGGTAATGAGGGTGAGCACGGTGCTGCCTTTCTCTGCAGCTAAAAAAACCTCCCCGTGGGTCAGCTGCCATCACTCTTGAGTTATTTATTCTATTTATTCTGCACACCAGCTTTTTACTGACTGAAAATAGGGATAAAGGCAGCCAGAACCCACAGTGCACATGAAATGGGGAGTGTGGAAACACACAGGGTCCCAGGCAATGATGTAAACTCGGATTAGGCTCAAATTCTGATGGGAAGAGAAGGGCCAGAGCTCAGAGCTGCCAGGTGTGAGGGGCTTCTTTGGGATCCCAAAATCCCAGAGCAAGGCTTGTCCCTGCTCCATCACCAGGTGGCCCCAGAAAACTGCTTTTGTTTTTCTTGCTGAGCCTCCCGTGGCTGGTTAAACACCACTGCTTTTAGAGTTTTTTTTGGCTTTGGTATCCTCAAAAGCAGGAGGGAGGCAAATGTGATCTGCATTTGCCAACATCCCTGGGGGTAAATTTTGGCTCTGACCCTCTGGGGCTGGTTTTGATTCTGCTGCCAAGGACAGGGGGAGGTTTCTGTGCCACAGGGAATTTGTTTGGTATCAAAGTCCCCTTGGTGGTGATTTGTGGATGCAGGAGACACCCCTGGACGGTGTGGCTGTCACACAGGTGGCCAGGTGGGGAACATCCTGATGGAAAATTCATTCCAGGGAGACATGGATTGCAAGGAGGGGGAATGATGTTCAAACCCTTTCCTGGCCAGGGAGCACAAGCAGGTCCTGACCCCTCCTTGGGAACATCCCATGGGAAAAACAGGCTGCAGCTGTGCCCTTGCAGGAGTTTGCCCCCAGGGTGGCTTGTGACGGTGTTCACAGGGGTCTTAGGATAAAGGAACAGACTAAGATCTGACTTTATGTTTCAGAAGGTTTGATTTGTTATTTTATGATATATATTACATTAAAACTATACTAAAAGAATAGAAGAAAGGATTTCATCAGAAGGCTAGCTAAGAATAGAATAGGAAAGAATGATAACAAACGTTTGTGGCTCGGGCTCTCTGTCTGAGCCAGCTGGGCTGTGATTGGCCATTAATTAGAAACAACCACATGAGCCAATCACAGATCCACCTGTTGCATTCCACAGCAGCAGATAATCATTGTTTACCTTTTGTTCCTGAGGCCTCTCGGCTTCTCAAGAGGAAAAATCTTAAAGAAAGGATTTTTCATAAAAGACGTCTGCGACAGTGGCTTGTCCAGGCCAGCCCATGGATCTCAGCTGACCTCGGGTGGTGAAGTGCAGGATGCTGGGAGAAATTCCTGCCCCAGATCTTCATCCACTCCTCCATCCAGCCAGAGAAACTTCCTGACGACGCAGGAGGCCAAAAGAGGGCAGCTCTAAGCTCAGATTGCTCCCCTGCCCAGCAGCCAGGAGCACTTTCCACCAGCCCAGCAGCTTTCCTGAAGATGCCTGCCTGGAGCAGCCCCCGAGGAGCTGGAAAACAACAGAAACTGTTTTCAGTTGCACATCAGCCCCCCTCAGGCTTGGAAAAATAGTGGAAATGCATCAACAAAACACTTTAAAGATGCTTCCTAAAGGTGTTTGCCCCAACTTGCTCTTACCCAGGATTTCAGCACAGGCAACTTCCCAGCCCTCAAGGCTGGAAAAAATCAGAGACCATCATCATCATCATCAAAGGATTGGGGATGGAGGGACCTTCAAAACCATCCACCCCTTGCCATGGCAGGGACACCTTCCACTGTCCCAGGCTGCTCCAATCCCCATCCATCCTTCCCTTGGACACTTCCAGGGATCCAGGGGCAGCCACAGCTGCTCTGGGCAGTGCCAGGGCCTGCCCACCCTCCCAGGGAGGAATTTCTTCCCAATATCCCATCTAACCCTGCTCTCTGGCAGTGAGAAGCCATTCCCTGTGTCCTATCCCTCTATCCCTTGTCCCCAGTCCCTCTCCAGCTTTCTTGGAGCCCCTTTAGGCCCTGGGATGTTCTCCAAGGTGTCCCCATGAAAGCAGGGATCAGGCAAACCCCTTCCCTCCCCCCTGGATGAGCCAGGACACCAGATCCCCTCTGCCTGGAGGGGGATAACCCTGTCCTTCTCCAGCTGGGTAAATAATTGCTCCTAAAACCTTGAACCTGGGCTGTCCCCTGCTCCTCACTGCCCACAGCACCTGGGGACAGCAGGGATCCTTCCTGTCCCTCATCCTTCCTGCTCCGAGGCTTTGTTTCCCTCAAGCTGTTGCTGCAGAGGGAATTTGGGGATGCCTGGCACTGTTCAGGTGTGGATTAGGAGCTGGGATCCCACCTTCTCCTTGATCCTGGTGCATTTTTCCCTAAATCAGGCTCAGCGAGTAGCTGCAAACAACCCTGCACTGGGGCTGGATTTCCCCCCTCTGGCTGTGGAAAAAAAATCCCAACCCAGCAGCCAAGAATTTAAAAAAAAAAAAAAAAAAAAGAGGACAGGCAGCAAATAAAGTGCTCTGACATTTTGGGGCGCTAAGCAGAAATCTGTGGTGCAAATCACCCGAGGAGGCAATTTGAGATGCTGCTGTTGAGCCCCGGGTGATTCATGAGCCCTAAATCTGCACCAGCCCTGTGCTTTCCCTCTCTCCACAGCTCTGAGATTTACTGCCCTGGGAATGGGTGCTGGGAAATCGAGGGTTTTTCTAAGTCTCCTCTGCTTATTGCTGGCAGCAGGGCTAATCCACTTTCCTTTTTTATTTTTTTAATTTTTTTTTCCTCTCTTTTTGGCTCGGGACAGAGAGTCACAGAAAAATTACAGGGTGAAATCTGCATGGCCAGCTCCTTCCCCAGGCAAAACTGCTTTGCTCAGGAATTTTGCCACGGTAGGAAGGGGCAATTATTACCCAGAATTATTCAGGCCAGGAATGAGGGAGGCCAGGCTGGACAGGACTTGGAGCAACCTGGGACAGTGGAAGGTGTCCCTGCCTGTGGCAAGGGGGGTGGAACAAGGTGATTTTAAGAATGGTTTGAGTTGGAAGGGATCTGAAAAAAACCCATTTTGTTCCACAATCCACACCTTCCACTATGCCAAGCCCCATCCAGCCTGGCCTGGGAACACTTCCAGGGATGCAGCCACAGCTTCCCCGGGCACCCTGTGAATTGTTCCTCCTCACAGGGAACAATTTTAACCTGTCATGGTTGAACTCATTGATCTTACAAATCTTTCCCAGCCTAAATGACTCTTCGACTCCTTGGCACCCTTCTTGGTGATTTTGGGAGCACAGAGTCCCAGATGCAGCAGATCAACCCCAAAACCACCAACACCTCAAGCCCTAAAACGATCACAAGGAGAAAATCCTTCTTTCCTCACTCCCCACACTCCAGGATTTTATTCCAAGCTCCCAAGCAGCCGGGTAGGACATCCAAACGTGAGCACAGATGTTATGGGAAGAAATAGAAAACCAAAAATGTCATGGTTTGATGTTGGTGTAATGTTAGTGTTTTTATGAAAATTATTTTTTTTAATGTTTGTTGTGAGATGTGATTAAAAATAAAGTAGGTTTTAGTTTAGGAATAAAGGAAAGAACTTCATTAACTTACTGTATGAAAAAAGGAACATACAGAACTTAGAATGAATTTTTTTAAACTTTTTTTTTCATTTTTACTACTACAAAAAATAGAATTTTAGAGTTTTAATTTAGTTATTATTTTTAGATAATAGTATTTTAGTTTATTATTATTTTTAGATAATTAATTTTTAGTCTATTAAGACGAGAGGAGGGTTTTTTGTATTATAGGCTTTTTTGGGAAACAGTTGAAACTTTTTGTGTTTTTATGTTATATGTGGTATTGTTTGGAGAACATTTGTTATTGTGACTTTTTTTATGCATAATGTTTTTATTTTTGTGCATGGATTAGAGTTGTTTTTAGGGTTTTTTAAAGGATGTTTTGTTTAGTTTTAAAAAAGCAATAGTTTTTTATTTTTGGGATATTAGCTTTTTTAAAATATATTTTTGGGGTTGAGGGGTTTTGAGAATAGAGATTTTTTTAATTGAAGATTGAGGGCATTATTATTTTTTTTATTTGTTGATTTCTTTATGTTACTTTTTAAATATAATATTATTGCGCTTTTTTTGATTCTAAGTTATTGGGTTGTTTTTTTTTTAATGTAGTTTTTGTGTTACTACACAAAATCAGTGAGCTGAGGCGTTCTGCCCCAGGATGCCGAGAAGGGTAAAAGCCTGTAAAGCTTCATCGTGGGTGTGAATTCATGAAGTTTAAAAAAAAATAAAAACTATAAAATCAAATTTTTCTAATACATGCCTGTCCTGGTCCTGTACTCATCCAGCTGCCTCCACTCCTGGCTGCTGGACTCCATGGATTTTGGGCTGCCTTGGGAAGTTTTTGGCACCAATTCTCTCGGAGGAAGAGTTCATTCCTCTTGGGTGTGTGGCTGTTTGGGTGTTTCCTGTGGCCGAGGCTGTAAAAGAGCCTCAGGCTGGTCCTTGGGGGACCTTGCTTGGCCTGAAGAGGCATCTGAGGTCACGAGAAGGAGCTGAGCTGCTGCTGTGCTGTAGATGAAGGGATTATTTCCCACTCCTGCATTAGGAGCTCTGTGGATTTAGTAATGTCTCCGCTATGACGCTGCTCTTATCGCCCTTCCAGCCCTTCCTCCGCACATCCTTCCATCCTCCATCCACCTGGAGACACCTGTGAGCCACCAGACCGTGGTGCTCACCCCAGCAGCTCTGGGGAGGAGCGGGTGGGGATGCAGGGATGCTGCCAAAGAGGAGTTGGAGGCTGGAGGGTGAGACAAAGCACAGAAAACACTCAGGGGAGGCTCTGCCCAGAAACCACGGGAGAAATTCGTGCAGAGGTGTGAGCTGAGAGCCCGGAGGGATCATCTCTGTTAAATCTGTAGTGTCTGTCTGTCTGTCTGTCTCTCCTCGTAGCCCCGAGTTGCTCTGCTCTGCCCCATTAACCCTTTCCGGGGGGGAGCCCGGCTGTGTCACCCAGCCCCGCGGAGGAAGGAGCCCGGCTAAACAAACCCGCGGTGCTCTTCTCCCTCCGAGTTAACATCCCACAGGCTCCCACGGGATTCCCCAGCCCTTAAATGACCCTGCAGCACCTGGCCTCGTTATCCAGCGGCTGGGAAATCCTTGGAAAGGCAAAGAGCGGGTGAAGGGAAGAAGGAGATGATGCTGACCACGACAAAAGCCTCACCGAGGTCTTTCCCCCTCCGTCAGGGCTCAAAAAGTGGGATGAGCGTTGCGTGCAGGGGAATTCCCGTTGCTGCTCCGGGAAAGCGGCTCCTTTGGGCAGAGCTCATCCCTGAAACGCGGGGAGCAGAGGGCAGGAGCCCCCCCAGCAGCTGGAGACCCCAATCCCTGCCTTTGTCCCACCGCCAGTGCCGCGGCAGCTCAGCGCTGCTCCCGCATCCCAGCCATTAGTCACGGCACGCCATTAATTAATTACCCCCAGCAACGGGGGCAGCCCTAATTACAGCCCCGCTTTGTCTGGGCTGGTGTCTCTGCCCTGAACGCGGGGACAAAAGGCGGCAGCAGATCGGGACAAGCGATGCCACAAAGGAAGGAGCAGAGAGGATCCTGCGTGCTCCCTGAGAGTTGGGATGCTCCCTGCAAATCCATCTTCCCCCTCTCCAGCTCACGGGATTTGGCAGAAAGCTCCGGCTGAAGCGGCTGCTCCGAGGTTTCGCTTTGCCCGGGTGATGAAGGGCTAATTGGATGCAGATTAAAAATCACTATTAGGGATAATCCCTGCGCGGGGAGCATCCCTCCCTCGGCTCCGGGACTCCGGGGCTCTTTGTATTCCCCCTCCCGAAAAAAAAAAAAGAATAAAAAAAAAAAAATTAGAGAATGAAAAAAAGACAGTTGGAAGAGCAAGATGAGCTGGGGGAAGGGAGATGGGATGGGGGAAAGCTGGGAAGAAATAATTGCCATGTCTGAAAACAGTTACTATGGCAGCGACAGCCTTCGCGCCGCCTGAGCGAAATGTTGGGGACCAGCAGCGGTGCCTTTGTCACATCCTCAGACACACATTTAGATGCTAATGCTGCCTTTAACCTTGGCTGCTTAACCTTGATAGGAGGGGAAGGGCGGCCACGGGGGAGAAAAAGCGGCGAGAGGCGGGAAGAGATGGGTTTCCTCTCCCTAAATTTGCCACCGAACGGACTTGGCAGACTCCCTCGAGCTGCGATTAACGCTGTTATTTCTGCGCTTAATATTCCGCGGAGGTTTTACCAGCTTATTTATGGATAGCTGGCATTAGCAGCAGGATAATTCACCGCTCCCGCTCATCTCCATCCCCTCGGGATTGTCTCATCTGGGGCCGCTTTGGAGAACACCCCCAGGTCTGATCAAACCTCGCCTTTATTTAGAAGCTCCATGAAAAAAAAAAAAAAAAAAAAAAAAAAAAAAAAAAAAAAAGGAGGTGTGCGCAGGAGGGAAGAGTCCCCTTTAGACTTTGGATGGCGGGGAAAGGAATTTTGGTGGCCTGTGGGGCTTTTCTTGAGGCTCCAAGCTGTGTCCAGCAGCGGGGTGGAGAGAGGGAGGGAAGGAGAGGGGGAATTCCCTGGCTGGAACAACATCTCCTGCACTCCCGGCCCCAAGGTAAATTCCTAAATCCCAGCCCTGTTGCACATAGATGAGCCACGAATTCCGGGAGCAGCCCGGGATGCCCTCGCTTTGGGATTATCCTTGACTGCAGCCTTTAAGGAAGCTTTGGCTGGAGCGATTCGGGCAGAGGAGAGGAGAGCGGAGCCAGTGCCGGATCTGCCGCTCACAGATATGACCCTATTCTTCTGTGTCTGGCATTTTAAAATTCTTTTTAAAGCTCCGGCTCCTGGAGTCAGGTGATCTCTTACAGCTTTCTCCACGTGCTCTGGGAACCTCATTTCTTTGGCGTGGTGGCAGACTAAACCCTGAGCTCACACCAGCTCAGAGATCAGTCTAGGGCAGCCCTGCTGCACAAAATATTTCCATTTTCCAGCCCATCCAGTGCCTGTGCCCCGACTTTGGGTGGGCAGTGGCCTCTCACTCGTTGCCTCGGATTGTTTCTCCCACCTGCACCGTGCTGGGCACAGAGTTCCCTGCTCTTTTCCGCTGTCACCACTCGCTGGTTTTCACAAAACTGTGCCCAGTGTCACCTCTGAGGGCTGCAGAAGCAAGCTTCCTGTATTTTTAATGATGGCATTTAATAGGGAGCCTTATCTCCACACAAAGCATCCTCGGGATGAAATATGAGTATGAGGAATGATCCCACTCCAGCCCGACAAATCCTCACCGCACACTGAGGGGTGGAAGCATCCTAAATTAAAAGCAGTATCTGCCTTGTGCAGTGCTCTTCTTTCTCTGGGGCTTTTGGCTGAGCTGTCACATAGAGTCGATATTTATTTTACAAAGGCTGTAAAAGAGGCAATGGGTAATATTGCAGCACCCAGCCTGCTGCTGCTTTTTGGCTCGGGAGCCAGAGCAGAAATAAAAGCAAGAGCTCTGGCTCAGGTTCTGCCCAGAAAAGCTGGGACTGCCTGGAAGTGTCCAAGGTCAGGCTGGACGGGGCTTGGAGCAACCTGGGGTAGTGCGAGGTGCTCCTGCCCGTGGCAGGGGGGTGGAACTGGATCTTTGGTTGGAAGTCGATCTTTGAGGTCCCTCCTGTGATTAACTGGGACAGAAGTTCCATGGCTCAGCCATCCAGAGACCCATCCAGGGTTGAGGCGCTCACAACCTTTACAAAATACCAGACCCAAAAGGCGTTAACAGCGGAGATCAACATTAGTGCCAGCCCTGCCCTGGATCCAGCACAGGTGAGGTTTTCCCCCTGTGGCATCTCTCTGTGACAGCTGCAGGGGACACAGACGCTCCACATTGCTCTGCTGCTTTCCAGCTCCAATCACCACTGGTGCCAGGCGTCCCTGAAAAAAGCAGCTTCTGGTGCAGCCCCTGGTGTCTCGCATGTAAGGAACAATCCCAGAGTGGTTTGGGGTGGAAGGGACCTGAAAAAAACATCTCGTTCCCACCCCCTTCCATGGGCAGGGACACTTTCCACTGTCCCAGGTTGCTCCAAGCCCCGTCCAACCTGGCCTTGGGCACTTCCCTGGGTGGAGCAGCCGCACCCTGGAGTGGGTTAAGGGCGGTTAAGGGTTTCAAGGGTGTTTTTTACTGCTTGCTGCGGTCGCTCACGATGACAAACGTAAGGATAAGCAAGCCTCCAGCACGGGGGGATGGCTGTCCCCGAGGAGCAGGAGCTCGGGCAGGGCCAGGTGAGCTCGGGCAGGGGCGGTGCACGCAGGGGCGATCCGGGCAGGACGCGGGGCGGAGCGGGAGGAAGGCGGCGGCGCAGCCCCTCCTCCTCCTCCTCCTCCCGCTCTCCTCCTCTTTCTCTTCCTCCTCCTCCTTTCCCTCCTCCTTCTCCTCCTCCTCCTGCCGGGCGGGGCGAGGGTCGGCAGTCCCGGCGCGCTGCCGCCGCGTGGAGCCGCGCTGCGTGTTCCCGATCCCCGATCCCATACCCCCGATCCCATATCCCCGATCCCATATCCCCGGTCCCGGCTGGCTCCGCCGCCCCGAGCCGTGCCCCCGCTGCGGGCCGGCGGCGCGGCGATGGGCGCGGGGCTGTGAGCGCGGCCGGGAGCCGTGGCCATGGGGAACATCTCCTCCAACATCTCCGCCTTCCAGTCCCTGCACATCGTCATGCTGGGCCTGGACTCGGCGGGCAAGACCACGGTGCTCTACCGCCTCAAGTTCAACGAGTTCGTCAACACCGTGCCCACCATCGGCTTCAACACGGAGAAGATCCGGCTCAGCAACGGGACGGCCAAGGGCATCAGCTGCCACTTCTGGGACGTGGGCGGCCAGGAGAAGCTGCGCCCGCTCTGGAAGTCCTACAGCCGCTGCACCGATGGCATCATCTACGTGGTGGACTCAGTGGACGTGGACCGGCTGGAGGAAGCCAAGACGGAGCTGCACAAGGTGACCAAGTTCGCGGAGAACCAGGGCACGCCGCTGCTGGTCATCGCCAACAAGCAGGACCTGCCCAAATCGCTGCCGGTGGCCGAGATCGAGAAGCAGCTGGCCCTCCACGAGCTGACCCCTTCCACCACCTACCACATCCAGCCCGCCTGCGCCATCATCGGCGAGGGGCTGACGGAGGGCATGGACAAGCTCTACGAGATGATCCTCAAGCGCAGGAAGTCCCTCAAGCAGAAGAAGAAGCGGTAGAAGCTCCAGCCGAGGCGGGGAGGGATGGGGGAGCAGACAAAGGAACCGAGGGGGAGACAGAACCAAAGCGATTCTTTTGGGTTTAATCGTTCTTTTTTTAATTTTTTTTTCTCCCCCGCCTTCTTCATTTTTTTTTCCTCCTCCTTCCCCAAAGGACAGACAATAGTGGTGATAACAAAGCGGCTCCCGCCAGCCGAGCCCAGATCCCGGAGCTCCCCTCTCCCCCACCGTGCTCCTCAGGGTCTGATCCGGACTCCCTTGGGCTGGAAACACGGAAAACCGGGATGAATCCCCCCCGGGATGAATCCCCCCCTCTGCATCTCCGGGACCACCACCGAGCCTTTGTGTGCCAGCAGGGCAGGACCCTGCTGGAGCGCGTTCGAGCGGAGCCCAGCGTGCTTTTGGATCTCTAGCGGGGCATTTGGGGGTGTCGGTGCCAGAGCCCCCCCTACACACGCATTTTGGGGCGGGGGGTGAGGATGAAGCGTGGCTCGGCAAGGTCAGCGGGGAGGGGGCTTGCAGCCCTCATCCCTGCATCCCCGCATCCCTGGATCCATCCCTGGGAAGGGGTGTGGAAAGCTTGGACGGGGTGTGGGGGGGTCGGACCAGCAGAAAATGTCTTGGAGGGGTGGGTGTGATGGGTAAGGGGACACCCACCCACCCTGGCTGGTGTTTTAGGGTGCAGAGCAAGGACGGGCAGCCTTTGGCTTGTGGGGTGGGGGGAGGATGCGACACTGGGGTGCTGAGCGGCCGCTGAATGGTGCAGAGCGCTCTTGGCTCAAAAAAAAAAAAAAGGGTGAAAAAAGGACCCGAGGGTTTGGGCTGAACGCTGCTGGGAGCGTTTGGGGGAGGTTGTGCAGGACCCCCGTTTCTCGCAGGCTCGGCGGTGTCACCTTCTGCAGCAGAGCCCCCGCAGGTGGGCATTGTCGCCGTGCTCAGGGTGCTGCCAGGTGTGCGGCTTTGGAGGCGATCCAAACCGGGGGTTACTTAGCAAAACCCCCCCCCCCCAAAAAAAAAAAAACGGGCGGAATTCGGGGCTCTGCCCGCTGTGCTGCTCTGCAGTGGGGCAGGAGGCCAAGTCAGGGAGGGTCATGGCAGGGCAGGATGGATGGACGGACAGACAGACACGGCCAGAGCCTGCAAAAAAATCTCTCTCTGCTGGAAAGGGAAGGTGGCAGGGGGGGGTGTAGAGGCATGGGGGGGGGGTTGTGTTAGGTTTCTAATAAAGATTGAAACCCGATTGAAAGCCCCCAGCAGCCACAGGGGCAAGCTGTGCCTGCAGAGCAGCCGGGCAGGGCAGGGCCCCTCCTGCAGGTGAACATTTCGCACCTGCACGGGGCTGGGCACCAAAACCCACTTGCTGCCTGTGTTTCAGGGTCCTGGCTTCCCCACAGAGCTGAAGCAGGCAGCCCTCGGGGGCCAAATATGCTGCGATTTGGAGGCAGGCGGGATTTTCTGGTGATTTTACACCAGCTTTCCCGTTTGCAAACCCCTTCCCAGGAGCAGCCAAGGGGAAAAGCACCGAGCAGACAAAAGCCCTTCGGGTTTAGGGGGGTTGATCCTCCCCTTGCAGCGAGGAGCGCCTTCCAAACAGCGTTTTTTGGGGGGGGGGGGGGGGCGTGGGGGGTTTGTTAGGGAACAAATGTTGCAGCCGAGTTGTTTCTTCCCCTCTGGTGGGATTTGAGTTCCCGATGTGTGTGGGCTGGTCCCATCCCTTCAGGTGGCTCTCTTCCCGCTCCCTCGGGTTTCCCTGCTTTGTCTTCACCTCCAACACTTTGGTACTTGCTGTCGAGAGAGAGAGAGAGAAGAAAAAAAAAAGAATTATTTATTTTTGATGCCACAGAAGCCACATGTATTAACCCGTTTTTGGCGGAAATGTCGAAGCTGTGTTGACCCCAGCAGCTCCAGGGCCAGCAGGTTGTAGGAATGACACGGCGGTGGGCTTTTTTACCTCCTGGTTTAGCAGATGCAAAGGCTGTTTTTTTTTTTTTTTTTTTTTGGAGCTGGCTCCTTCCCGGGAGCCTGTGTTCCACCCACCCAGCTGAGCATCCCCTTGGAGAGATGGCAGAGGGCTGGCAGGCTCGGCTGGGACGCCGTGCCCGTGGCCCTTCTGCCCGCTCCGCTTCCTGCAATAATTAAAAAGACTTTTCCAACGAGCAGCTCCTGGCTTCCGTGGTGTTTCCATAATGTTCCCCCCTGTGTGAAGGTGAGCATCGCCCTCGGTGGGCTGCAGGAATTGGGGCCCCAGCAGGGCAGCCCCCCAAGGGGAACTGTCTGGGCTCTGTGCATCCTCTCAGATTCTGGATGACCTGGGTTTTTTTTTGGCAGGTCTCACTCCCCCCCAGGTCCATTATTCCCTGTGTTCCCATTCATGATATCCCATGTCCTGCCCTTGCCATTGTCCATCGGTCTCTTGTCTTCCCTTTTTTTCTTTCTTTTGTTTTTTTTTGTTTTTTTTTAGATGCAGACATAACGCTGTGAACCGAAATAAATTATTTATACAATGAAAGGGCCTGATAAAAAAAAAAAACAACAACAAAAAAAAATCCAACCGAAACCCAGTGTTCTGCTCATTTCTCAGTATCAGTGCTGCGTTTGGTGTGGTTTGAAGGAGGTTCCTGTGCCTCCCCGAGGAGAGGAGACAAGGGGACAGAGAAGTGACCTGCTGAGGATCCAGTGTCACGGCTCTGTCACGTGGCAGCCTGCTAGGACATGGGGGACATCCATAATTTGCTGGTTAATGAAATCTGAGCTCTTTGGCAGGTCACTTAATGTCCCTGCATCTCTGCTGCTGTCTGTGAGGGAGGAGGAGGAGGATACTTTTTGGGGGCTGGGGGGGGGGAGATTTTGGATTTTGTTCCACCACCTCCTCTGATGTGCAATCCATGTTAGAGAGACGTGGATTTTAAATCCACGCAGAGAGAAAGTTCCCATTTTTTGCTTTTTTTTTTTTTTTTGAACGGGTGGTGGCCTCGGTGGCAGAGAGCCAGGTCTGCAGGGGTTAAAGCAGCACTTGGGAACAGGATGCTGCAGACAGAGCTCGAGGCTGCCTCTGCTCCTGGGTGGCTGCTGACACAGGAAACCCAGAGTGACATTTTGGGGGGGGAGCAGTGGAGCTGGGTGGCAAATGACTCTTTATTTTTTATTTTTTATTTTTTTTTTTAATTTTTAAAAATGATGATGAGGCAGCCAGAGGGGAAACGACGTGCCTGACTTGTGAAAGTGAGATTTGGGAAGGGCTTGGGGTGTTCTCACCCTGCCTGAGGTTTGTGGGGTGTGCAGTGCCGGGGTGAGGGGATGTGGTGTGTGCTCTGCAGGATCAGCAGTGGGGGCTCTGAGGGGTGACAGGAGCCCAGGGCACGGCTGGAGCTGTGTCAGGGGATGTGTTTTAGGGAAAGCTTCTTCCCCCAGAGGGTGCTGGGCGCTGCCCAGGCTCCCCAGGGAATGGGCACAGCCCAAGGAGCATTTGGACACTGCTCTCAGGGATGCCCAGGGTGGGATTGTTGGGCTGTCTGTGCAGGGCCAGGGCTTGGATCGATGATCCTTGTGGGTCCCTTCCAGCTCAGGAGATCCCATGGCTCTTTGAACCCAAAGGCTCACCCAGAGCTCCAGCTGCTGAGCTGCTGTCCAGGCTCAGAAATCCCTCGGAGCTGAGCTGGACCGTGGCACTCCAGGATTTTGAGTCGTGCATTGCTCAGCTGCCCCCCGAGCCTGCAGTGAGCCTCTGGAAGGTGCAGTGCTCCCCACGGGCTCCCTCCTCACCCAGAGAGAGCATCACTGATGGGCTCCTCTCCCTGTGCCACAAGTCCTGTGCTCCTGAAGATGCTCCTGCCCGTTCTCCTGTCCCATTTTCCATGGGACACCGTGTGCTCCTCCTGGTTTCGTGGCCCTGAAAGCCCAGCAGTGCGCACACCTTCCTTAGCCTGAAGGGACTTGTCCTCACCCATCCCACCTGGCAGAAGCTGATTTTTGGGGGTTTTCCAGCTGGCTTGGAGGTGTGGGCGCTGACATTGTGTCCCTGGGCTTCTCTGTGAGCCAGGGGAGCTGGACTTTGGTACCTTGGGCACCACAGGCTTTCCTCCTGGTTTAAAGGGGGAAAATAAAATGGTTTAGTAGTAATAAAATAAAAATGGTAATATAATTAGAGTAATAAAAATTTGGACAACTAGGATTTAGGACAATATGAGACAATAAGAACAAAGGGTTATGGACAGTCCAGGTACCTTTTCTGGGCAAAATAAGCCCGAAAAAGGACCCACGTTAACAGAGGATTAACCCTTAAAAGCAACAGCCTGTTGCATATTCACACACCTCATACATGGTGCATAAATTCCATTCAAACACAGGATTCTGTCTGGGCAGTGTCAGCTTCTTCCTCTGAATCCTGACAGTGTCTTCAGGGCTAAGCAAGGCGGGAAGAAGTTCCTTTCTTCTGATAATGGAGCAATAAATTCTCTTTCTCTGAAAGATTCAGGTGTCCTGTGGCTGCTATCTGGTGTGAGTACCCCATTCCTTTCTTAAAAAAAAATCTTACATAGCACAGTTTCTATTTTAACATTATGTTATAACCTCAAACTATATTTAACAAACTACTTAAGGGAATTAATACGGCATTACTTTCTAACATAACACATATAATATTACTATTAATATTTGCAAAAAACAATTATAAAATAGGCATTTTTCACAGACATAAAGCAGCGAGGGAGCAGTTGGGCAGTGGGCGGTGTCAGCTGAGAGGGAGCTGGGACATTCCAAGAGGATGGACCGGGGCTGGGAGCGGCGGGAGATGGGGTCAGGACAGCGGTGAGCAGAGATGAGGCTGCGGTGTGTCCCTGGTGGATCCCCCTCTCTGCAGAGCTCCAGGGAAGGCTGCTGAGTGATCTCTGAGTGTCCCCTGGGTGTATCCCACTTTTCCAAGCAGGCATCTCCTCCTTCCTCCTCCTCCCTCCCAACATCTCCTCCACCCCTGCTGCTGCAGGTTCTTGCCCAGTGCTGTGCCAGCCCCACAGCTCCTTCTGCCTCTCCTCCCTGGCTTTGCCTCGTTAAGCCAAATCCCTGTGCTTTATTTCAAATGGGATTTGCTCCCCAAGCAAGGATCTTTAAAAGGATCATCCCGGTTAATGCAATCCGGAGGGCGCTGGATACTTGGAGCAGGGCACTGGCAGCTACAGCGCAGCACCAGGTGCTCCTGGCCAAATTTTGGGGGTGGGCTGAGGATGGCCATCCCTTTAAAACAGGCTAGAAACCGCTGCCAGAAGAAAGAAAAAAAATCCACGGTGATTCAAGTGTTGTTTGCTTTGTTTCGGGCAGCCCCATCCTGGAATTTCTCCAATGGGAATTGCCCCAAATCAGCAGAACTTTTTGTCTGAGCAGCAGAAGCGCTTTGCACACACACCTCATGCAAAAAAAAAAAAAAAAAACCAAAAAAACCCTCGTGCTGGCCTGGCAGAGCAAAATTGAGACATTTCAGCAGGAGGATGTTTGAATACGGAGAGCTCAGCCTGGGAATATTTGCTCTAATAAACCATTCTGTTTATTTCAGCTTAGCCTGTGTTTGCTTCCCTCAGACACTGGTGCGAGGTTTCGGGCAGGGAAGCTCACCGAGCCCATCAAGCTCTGCAGCAGGGACATTAAAACATTCCTGGAAGGTGAGTTCTGGAGCCTGGACACCCCCCAGGTGAGCAGGAGGAGTCCCATGTCCCTCCCTGACTGATGGCATCCCACAGCTTCCCAAAAACATGATGGGAATTTGTGAGGAGGGCAGAGAGCTCTTCCATCAGCCCACAGATTAGATTCCTCTCATTTATTA
This sequence comes from Diglossa brunneiventris, assembly GCA_019023105.1. NCBI lineage: Eukaryota > Metazoa > Chordata > Aves > Passeriformes > Thraupidae > Diglossa > Diglossa brunneiventris. Next base: position 1,327,022 of record CM032360.1, read on the forward strand.
TTAGTCATCCTTATTTCTTGCTGTGAATGATATCATAGATAGGAATTGTAATTATTAATATTGATATTAACAATATTATAATGCATCTATTTATTAATAAATAGGGATAAAACCAGAAATAAAATAAATACATAATATAAATATGTAAAATAAAATACGATATCGTAGATAGGAATTCTAATTATTCTTATTGATATTAACAATATTATAATGCATCTATTTATTAATAAATAGTGATAAAACCAGAAACAAAATAAAGAAATAAAATAAATACATAAAATAAAATACGATATCATAGATAGGAATTCTAATTATTCTTATTGATATTAACAATATTATAATGCACCTATTTATTAATAAATAGGGATAAAACCAGAAATAAAATAATACATAAAATAAATACGTAAAAAAAATACGATATCATAGATAGGAATTCTAATTATTCTTGTTGATATTAACAATATTATAATGCATATATTTATTAATAAATAGTGATAAAAACAGCAAATAAAATAAAAATACATAAAATATACGTAAAATAAAATACGATATCATAGATAGGAATTCTAATTATCTTATTGATATTAACAATATTATAATGCATATATTTGTTAATAAATAGAGATAAAAACAGCAAATAAAAAAATGAATGAATGAATGAATGAATGAATGAATGAATGAATGAATAAAAACTGTAAATAAATAAATAAATAAAAGGGTGGTGAGGCACAGGGTGCCCAGAGAAGCTGTGGCTGCCCCTGCATCCCTGGAAGTGTCCCAGGCCAGCTTGGAGCACCCTGGGATAGTGGGAGGTGTCCCTGCCCATGGCAGGGGGTGGAATGGGATGAGTTTTAAGGTCTTTCCCACCCCAAAACCATTCTGGGATTATTTTTATTGCTCAGCCCAAATTTTGCAGCTGGGGTGAGCTGCTCTGGTTCTCGTGGTGCTGGAGCATTCCCAAAAGATGGGGGCTGGGAAACAGGCACTCCCAAAGCTCCTGATCCCACCTGGCATTGCTTTCAAGTATTTTGCTGCCAGGAAGAGACCAGGATGCAAAGGTGGGCCTAAATGCAGGTTTTTACACTCCTGCCTAACCTTGGTCACATTACTTGCCCCCAAACATCTCTTCCACAGGAATAAAAGGAAAATCCCAGCATTTTTCCTCCTCCCTGGGCTTCAGAAAGAAACTGAGGCTGGTGTGATGATTCTCAGATCCCCTTGGCAAAGATGCTCAACCTGCAGGATTGTCCCTTCCCTGGGGGAGAAAGGGGCTGAGGGATGAGGGTGGGGGGCGATTCCTGCAGATCCGGGTGCTCCTGCTGTGCCATGGCCACATTACTGGGTCCCAAATGATTATTGGGTCCCAAATGATTTTTGGGTCCCAGACTACTATTGGGTCCCAAATTATTATTGGATCCCAAATGATTTTTGGGTCCCAAATTACTATTGGGTCCCAAATGATTATTGGGTCCCAAATTATTATTGGATCCCAAATTATTATTGGATCCCGAATTATTATTTGGTCCCAAATGATTATTGGGTCCCAAATGATTATTGGGTCCCAAATGATTATTGGATCCTGAATTGTTGTTTGGTCCCAAATGATTATTGTGTCCCAAATGATTATTGGGTCCCAAATTACTCTTGGATCCCAAATTATTATTGGGTCCCAAATGATTATTGGGTCCCAAATGACTATTGGGTCCCAAATGATTATTGGGTCCCAAATGATTTTTGGGTCCCAAATTACTATTGGGTCCCAAATGATTATTGGGTCCCAAATGATTATTGGATCCCAAATTATTATTGGATCCCGAATAATTATTTGGTCCCAAATTATAATTGGGTCCCAAATGATTATTGGATCCCAAATGATTATTGGTCCCCAAATGATTATTGGATCTCAAATGATTATGGATCCCAACTGATTATTGGGTCCCAAATGATTATTGGATTCCAAATGATTATTGGGTCTCAAATGATTATTGGGTTCCAAATTATTGTTGGGTCCCAAATTACTATTGGATCCCAAATGATTATTGAATCCTGAATTATTATTTGGTCCCAAATGATTATTGGGTCCCAAATGATTATTGGGTCCCAAATGATTATTGGATCCCGAATTGTTGTTTGGTCCCAAATGATTATTGTGTCCCAAATGATTATTGGGTCCCAAATTACTCTTGGATCCCAAATTATTATTGGGTCCCAAATGATTATTGGGTCCCAAATGACTATTGGGTCCCAAATGATTATTGGATCCCAAATTACTATTGGGTCCCAAATGATTATTGGGTCCCAAATTACTTTTGGGTCCCAAATTACTTTTGGGAAACGATTTCTGCTCTGGGATAAGAAACTCAGGGTATTCCCCAGACTCTCACCTGGAGGTGCAGGGATGATTTTGGGGCTAGAATGAGGAGTTTTGGGGGGTCTGCAGGGCTGGGAGCAGCTCAGGACCCTGTGGTGTGCCCACCCAGCAGAGGTGAAGCCCTGCTGTGGCAGTGGGAGCTGGGAACACAGGGTCATTGCTGTGCTGCTGGTTGATGTTTTAAGAGCCCTGGGAAGCCCCTCCTGCCCTCCCTCCCAGCTCTTTGGCAGCTTCCCCACCCTTCTGCTGCCTGGTGGGAATGTGCAGAGGGAACCTGCAGGTGTCCATCCTGCCAGGATGGGCTCTGCTCTTCCCAAGCATCCTTGGAAAACACCTGGGTGCTTGGAGGGAGCTGCTGTAGAGGACAGTGGGGGCTGGGGGAGATAAACACCAAAATAACGACTCATGACACACACTGAAGCACAGAATCACAGAATTCCAGAATGGTTTGGGTTGGAAACGCCTTGTAGCTCACCCAGTGCCATGGACAGGGACACCTTCCACTGTCCCAGGTTTCTCCAGCCTGGCCTTGGACACTTCCAGGGATTCAGGGGCAGCCACAGCTTCTCTGGACACTTGTGCCAGGGCCTCATTTCCCTCCCAGCCAGGAATTCCTTCCTCAGTTTCTCCTTGGAGCCTGTGCTGGGCTGTTCCCCATCCACAGGCACATCTCCATAACCAATGGCCCTCAGCCATCCCCATGCTCCTGGACACTCCTTCTCTCCCAGGAATGGCCCAGGGGCAGCCCCTGATGGTCCCAGAGAGATGGGGAGACCAGCCCAGCCCTGGGGCCTGCTGTGCTCCTTCTGGGACTGCCAGCAGCTCCAGGGTAGCTCACACTGGGAATGGGGTGCCAAGGACGGGATAAAATCATCCTCTGCGGGTTTTCCTTGCAGATTCTGGCCCCACCAAACACCTTCCCACCAAACACCGTCCCACCAATCATCTTCCCACCAAACACCTTCCCACCAAACATCTTCCAAACAAACACCATCCCACCAAACAATCATCTTCCCACCAAACACCTTCCCACCCAACACCTTCCCAACAAACGTCTTCCCACCGAACAATCATCTTCCCACCAAACATCTTCCAAACAAACACTGTCCGACCAATCATCTTCCCACCAAACATCTTCCCACCCAAACATTTCCCACCAAACACCTTCCCACCAAACAAACAAATTTCCACCCAACACCTTCCCGACAAACATCTTCCCACCCATCTTCCCACCAAACAATCATCTCCCCACCAAACATCTTCCAAACAAACACTGTCCCACCAAACATCTTCCCACCCAAACATTTCCCACCAAACACCTTCCCACCAAATATCTTCCACCAAATATCTTCCACCAAACACCTTCCCACCAAACAAACAAATTCCCACCCAACACCTTCCCAACAAACATCTTCCCACCCAAACATCTTCTCACCAAATATCTTCCCATCCAAACATTTCCCACCAAACACCTTCCCATCAAACACCTTCCCACCAAACATCTTCCCAAAAAACATCGTCTTCCCACCAAATATCTTCCTACCAAGCAAACATCTTCCCACCAAACTCCTTCCCACCCAACATCTTCCCACCAAACTCCTTCCCACCAAACATCATCTTCCCACCAAACAAATACCTTCCCACCCAACATCTTCCCATCAAACACTTTCCCACCAAACACCTTCCCACCCGACATCTTCCCACTAAACATCATCTTCCCACTAAACATCATCTTCCCACCAAACACCTTCCCACCAAACATCTCACCCAACATCTTCCCACCTAAAATCTTTCCACAACAACATCTTCCCACCCAATAAACATATTCCAAACAAACATTTTCCCAAAAAACATCTTCCCACCCAATATCTTCCCAAAAACATCATCTCCCCACCAAACATCTTCCTACCAAACTCCTTCCAAACAAACAAACATCTTCCCACCAAACATCTTCCCACCCAACATCTCCCCAGCAAACGTCTTCCCACCAAACATCTTCTCACCAAACATCTTCCCACCAAACATCACCTTCCCACCAAACAAACCTCTTCCCACCAAACCTCTTCCCACCCAACATCTCCCCACCCAGCCCAGCCTCTCTGGAGCTGCTGCCCGTCACGGGGCTGGGATGCAGAGCCCAAAGAGCTGAGAACTTGTTCCCCATGAGCTGCAGAACCTCCTGCAGGGCAAACAACCCCCCTGGGGCCCTGCCCTTCTTCCCCTGTGAGGGCAAAGCAAGGAGGGGAGGGCTGAAACCGTTTATTTCACCTGAGCATCAGCATTTGCAGCATTTTCTGTGTCCCAGGGGGCTGCTGGGGTGCAGTGGGGGAAATCTAAGCGTTACTGCTGGCGAGGAGGTCCCGGTGTGACAATGTGGAGCATGAGGGGGCCTTAAACCCATCAGGAGCATTGGGGGCCAAAAAAGAAAAGTGCTGACACCAAGGACTTGATGTTTGTCATCCATGGGAGACTTGGGTGCTCGAGGCTCCTTTGTTTTTAGCTGGATAATGGAGAGAGTGATGTGGGAGAAGGCAGGGCTGTGTCTGCTGAGGTGTTCAAGTTCCTTATTTGTAATTCCTGGTAAAGAAGTTCTGGATATGTGGTGGGGGGTTTACATATATTTATGTATATTTATATATGGGTGTTTAGTTCCCATCCATATTCTGGTTTATATATATATATATATATATATATATATACACAAAAAAATTGCACGCAGGGAAGGAAATATTGCAAATATTCCCTCAGCTCCTCCTGCCCCTCTTGCAGAGGAGCTTTAAGGTGTGGATGTGACACCTGGGGACACGGTTTAGTGACGACCTTGGCAGTTTTGGGCAGGGTATTTGGACATATATTATACATATATTTATGTATATTTATATAAAAATATTTATAATATTTATATATATTTATTTCCCATCCATATTCTGGTTTATATAAATATATATTTTTATATATAAATATATATAATATATTTATTATATATAAATATATATAATATATATAATAATATATATTATATATAATATATATATTATATATATATATATATATTTTATAATATATATAATATATATAAATATTTATTATATATAAATATATATATATATAAATATTTTTATTTATATATTTATATATATATATTTATATATATATGTGTGTATATATATATATATGTATATATATATATATATATATGTGCCACCTGGGGACACGGTTTAGTTTTGGGCAGGGTATTTGGACTCCATGATCTTAAAGAGCTTTTCCAGTTCCACAGCTCTGTATTTCACCAGGTGCTCGGCACCTCCAGCCCACAGCTTTTCCCATCCTGTGCTGGGGTCGTGCCTTTCCCCACACCATGGATGTGTTTGTGGAGGCAATCAGAGATCTCTGTCATCTGTCCATGTCCCCATTAAATTATTGGCTCCCGAATTATTTTTGGGTCCTAAATTATTATTGGGGCCAAAATTATTATTGGGACCCAAATTATTTCTGCTCTGGGATAAGAAACTCAGGGTATCCCCCAGACTCTCAGCTGGAGGTGGCAGGGATGCTTTTTTGGGGCTAGAATGAGGAGTTTTGGGGGGGTCCTGTTTGCCTGGGCACCCCAAATTTCCAGCAAGCCCCGAAATGGGAATGTTGCCCATGGGGTGGGAATGTTGGGTGTTTATCCAGCCCCTGTTCCCAGCAGCCTCAGCCAGGTCATGTCCTGGTGATCCATTAACCAGGGTGGGGAGAGAGGCCCCTGTGCAAACCTTGGCATCTGCAGTGGAGCTGCTTGGAAAGCAGCCAGTGCTGCTCTTCCCTGGCTATCCACACACACAAAAAAAAACCCCAAAAAAACCCCAAAAAAACACCCCAAGAATTCATCAAAAATGGAGCCATTTCGTGGAAGTGCTGGTGGCAAGGTGCCACGGTGAGGGGGGACAAGAAGGGAGCTGCGGCGACCTTGAGACAACGTTGCTGGGATGGATCGTGCTTGCTCTGAGATGGCTCTCCCCTGGGAATTCTGAAAGGAATTTTGCATTATTGGAGGTGTGTAATGAAATTTGGGCGGGCCACAAAGGGGGATTCTCCATGCCGGGGCTGTTTTCTCACTGGGTATCCACAAATTTCCAGTATTGGTAGCCCAGGAATCCCAGGAAACTCTCAGAAATGGCAGTGCGAGAAAGCTCATCCCATTTCCCCCCTGCTCCCAAGCTGCTGCCCCCTTGGAGCTCCTGGTGTCAGGAAAAGTGCAGGAAAACTGGTGAATTTCTGAGGCTCTGAGCTCCCTCATTCAAGACCTGGCTTGCAAAGAATGTGGGTAATTTATGTGTGGGTAACAAGGAGAGGGAGAGCAGCAGGCAAAAGGAGTTGGTGGCTCATTCCCCCTCAGCCTTGCTCCTGAGGCTTTGCCCCACCCAGAAAAGTTATTCCTGATTATCCCAGGGTGGATTAATTCACATGGGGACGGACCCTCCTGAGTCCTCCCTTTTCCTTTAATCAACCCACTGTGGATCCAGTTGCTAAATCAGAAAAAAAAAACAAAACCAAAAATTACTTTTCTCCCCAAATTCCCCCATAAGTTGCATTTCTTTTGCATCCTTGCAGATCCTAGACTGGCTTTTCCCTACAGACTGCTCCCTTGGGAACACAGCAGATACAAATCCAGCTCCCAGGTCCAATGTAATAACTCACTCTCCAAACCCCTCCTGGTGCTGGCAGAAATCAGAAGCCCTGACACATTTATTTGGGATTTTTTAATCCATAGAAAGGCCCTAGCAAGGGCAAATATAGACCTCGTGAAAGAAGAGCTTCAATAAACAGATTTATTGCCTGGAACAGCAGGAGGAGGCCTGGGAGCTTTGCACTGTGTGGCACAAATTTGGAAAGGAAAATCCTTGAAAAATTTCCACTTTGGGTGAGAGGAGCCTGGGCAGCTTCGGGTCTGGTTGGGAAAATAACTCTGGGAACTCTGCAAGGCTCAGATATTTTAATTTCCCCCCTCTCTCCATCTCAAAAGGGGATGATCTGTGCCTCTTCAGAGCAGGGAGGGGTTAAGCCTGACCCTGAATGCCTCACTCCATCCCCAACACCACATCCATGGATAACGTGCCTTTAATTACTGTTAATTACTTAATCGTGCTCTCCAGCTCCGCTTAAGACTCTGCCTTAATTGCTCACAAACAAGCTCTGGGCATGCACGGGGTGCAATGCAGACAGCAAGTCCCTAAATCCCATTCCCTGCAGGTTTGGCCGCTCCTTCCCCACCTTTCCCAGCAGTTACAATTCCCAAGGTTTGCTCCAGGCTTCCCGGGGCAGTTTTCCAGGTGATTTTTCAGGCTGCCCCGATGACACGGGGTCTTGCTCCAGGCTGTTCTCCCTTCCCTGGGGATTAGCAGGGCGTGGGACATCACTTCCAGCAGCTCCAGGGGGACATCCCAAGAAATGGGACGGGAGAGTCCCTTCCCCTGCAGGAGCAGAAATGGGAAGCAAGGAGAGAGGATGAACCCCCGGCTCTGGCTGAGCTCTCACAGCGAGCTCTGTGAGAAAAGAACAGCGTGAAAAAGTCAGTTTTAAGCCCAGTTTTATTTCAGTTTGAAGCCCAGCCCGCTCTGAGAAGAGGGAAAGCAGCAAGTCCTCGCTGTGGGAGAATTGCAAGGAAATCGACTCCTGGGACAAAACAGTGGCGGAATCTCCAACCAACAGCAACAAAATCAATCCCAGTCACGTTTCCCCAGCCAGGCTGCTCATCAGACACGGTCTTAGTGGGAGGAGGAGGAAGAAACACAAGCTGGAATTCCTATGGGCAGAGCTGAGCAAATCCATGGATCCATCAAGCACCGCATCAGCCAAAACACAGGGAAGCCCCATGGCAACCATTCCCAGGGTGAGACAGGAGGAGAACATCAGAATCACCAAATCCCAGGGTAATTTGGGTTGCAAGGATCTTAAATCTCATCCCATTCCACTTCTTCCAGGGCAGGGACACCTTCCACCATCCCAGGCTACTCCAAGCCCCATCCAGGCTGGCCTGGGACACTCCCAGGGATCCAGGGGCGGCCACAGCTGCTCTGGGAAAACTGTGCCAGGGCTTGCTCACCCTCCCAGCCAGGAATTCCTTCCTCAGTTTCTCCTTGGAGCCTGCTGGGGCAGCTCCCAGTGATTCCAAATGCTCCTGTTCCAGGTGAAACCCAAACCCTCCCAGTTCAGCTCCAGCGCCCCGAGCGTTTCATGTCGCACCTCCGGAAAAATCCTTGCCTGCCCAGGGGATTGGTGCAGGGACGACCGTGAGGACTGTGCCTCTTGCCTTCCCTGGAAAGCCAGCTCCTGGGAATTTCACCCCAAGCTTTGTGGTTTAGCACAAGTTCCACGTCCTGGGAGGAACTTCTCATGCTGAGGAGCACGAAAAGTTCCCTCTCAGATGTCAGAAGGGGAACTTGCAGCCTTCTGGGAGATGCAGCAGATTGGAAAGAAGCTTGGAAGAAGATTGGAAGAAGTGCTTAGCATTAAAACAAAACAACAAACCCAAACTAAAAGTGAATTCCTGAGTTTTACTCCTGTTTCGGGATTTTGCAGGAGCTTGCTGGAAGTGGTTTTGTCCCTTTTATCAGCAGATGTTGCACCGAAAGTTGAGCTCACAAGTGAAGTGGGGCAGTGAGAGGAAGCAGAGGGTGACTGCAGGGACCCAGCCCCAGCAGGATGAGGTTTTCCACCCCTGTTCTCCCAGAGGTTTGAGCTTGTCCCTGCCCCACTCTGAGAGCTGCACCCCACCACTGTGGCTGGAATAAGCAACTCGGATCCCTGTCCCGAGGGTGAGGCTCTGACATGTGAAATTCCCAAAGTGCGGAGTGAGAAATCAGGAGTTCTGCTCCTTCTCCAAGGAAAAAAAAAGGAGACCTGGAGCAGCAGCAAGTGTGGGAAACCCCCGTGGGAGCCATCCCAGCTGATCCAAACGCTGCCTGCTCCCATTCTTGGCATCGGAGACGTCCCTAAAAGGGGATCCCTGGCCCTAAAGCTGTGTCTGGGGTTAGAGGCTGGCAAAGCCAGGGTGCATTTCCCAGATGGAAAAGCCTCAGGTCCCTGTGCCCTCATTTGGTGTCCCTGGTTGCTGTGGGGGTGCTGGGGAGTGGTGGCTGCTCCTCCCCTGCCTGCAGATCGGATAAATGAAATTCCAGTGACCATTTCACTCTGGTCTGGGAGACTTTAACTCCCATGGAAGAGCAATTCCCACAGACCACAGAGGGATGAGTTCCCCCACACTTGCTCAGCTGTTGGAGAGAAGGGGAATCGGGGATGGAGGGTGATGATTAATGAATCTGTGTCCCAGTCTGTGTCCCCAAGCTCAGCCTGGTCCCTGCTCATCCATCCCCAGGCTCAGAGCCAGAGAGGGAGACACCAGGGAGGGACAATCCTGTGGCTGCACGGGATGCAGCAATCCCCAGGGAAGAGGAGCATCCCCCAAGGGAGCTGGACCTGCCCCACCTCCAGAATGGTCCTTTTTGTGCTCTGGGGAGGTGAGCTGTGGCTGGGGGGAACATGGCAGGGCAGGGCTCCTTCACCCTGACCCCTTGGATATGGAGGGAGAGGGAAAAGCTGCCAACACAGACAAGCAGGAGCAGCCTCGGGAATTTGGGATGTTCTCCAGCCCTCATTGTGTGATAGCCCTGGCTCTACCAGGTGTGTAAAGCTGAGAGATCCTGTGCAGGGGCTGGGAAGGGAAAGGGAAGGACTGGCGAGACTGGGAAAAGCAGGAATCCTGTCCTGGTGTCACCGGGGATCCCAACACCATCACCCCCATCCCAGGGGAGATCCAGCGCTTCTCCCCAGCTCCAGACATGGAGACAGATGAGATTTTGGGATGGGCTGGGGGGAGCAGCACGTCCCCAGGGCAGGGGGTGACCCTGGTGTTGCCTTCTCCTCCTGGAGACCCCCCCTCATTCCCCAGCCCCTGCACAGGATCCCTCGGAGGACGGACGAGCTGAGGGACCCCTTGGTGGCATCTGGAGTGGCCCAGGGAAGCAGGAAACCCCTCCTGGTGGCCCCAAGCCCCCTCCCTGAGGAATTCCAGCTATGCAGGGAGCAGAGGTGTGAAAGGCAAAGATAAACCCCATAAATCAGGCTGTGGGAGGAGGAGGAGGGCACAAGGTGCACAGAGCTGCAGGAGGATGGCACAGGGAAACCCCCCCAGGCAGAGGGAGGGGAGGGATAACCTGGAGCAGCCTGGAGAGGGGGGCTGGCCAGGGAAAGGCCATCTCAGTGTAAAAAAACCTAACAAAACAATAAAAAAAAAAAAAAGAGCAGAATGTGGGGGGAAAAACAGAAGCAGTGAGTTAAGCATAGAAATAAAAAGAACTCAAAATACCATTTTACTTCAATTTTAGTCTGTTTTTTTATATTACTGCCATAATGGAAGATGGAAGGAGACACAAAACTCTCCTTGAAGGATGTTACGAATAAAGTATTTAAAACATGTAATTGTTTTTTCTGCCTAGACAGGAGAACCCCCTAAGGCTGGAAGCTCCATTGTGCAAGCATCTATTCCTGTGAATCCAGCTTTCCATATGGGATGGATGGATGGATGGATGGATGGATGGATGGATGGATGGATGGATGGATGGATGGATGGATGATGGATGGATGGATGATGGATGGATGGATGATGGATGGATGATGGATGGATGATGGATGGATGGATGGATGGATGGATGGATGATGGATGGATGGATGGATGATGGATGGATGATGGATGGATGGATGGATGGATGGATGGATGATGGATGGATAATGGTTGGATGGATGATGGATGGATGGATGATGGATGATGGAGGATGGATGGATGGAGGGCGGGATGGATCCGTAAATGGATGGACAGATGGACATCTTGGCAACTTAGCTGGTGACCTGCTCCCCTTTCCTGAGCCGTTCAGGAGAAAATGTCTCCAGGCCCATTTTTGGGACACGGGAGCAGTCACAAGCTCCTGGTGAAAATCCGTGCTGCTCCCCATTATGTGTGATCATGAGGGTGGTGAAAAACCCAAAGAGATGCTCTGGATCTCATCCCACCTGCTCTGGTGCACCTGGGGAGGGGTGATCCCAAGAGAATCCCAGCTTCCAGAGCAGGACACAGAGCCAGCTCCCGTGCAGAGTGAGAAGGGAAACGTGAGCCTGTGGAGGAGCAGATGGGAAATGTGACCCTTGGGGCCACCGAAAATGAAGAGGGAACTGCGTGGTCTTGTGGCTTTCAGCTTGATTCCACGCAGAGGGGGGATCTTAAAGTGCACCATCCTCATTGGTGAGGAACTCTGGGGCCTCTGGGCAGTGTCCCCAGCCCTGGCAGAGGAGCTGGGGCCTCGCTGACACGGAGCGCCCACAAGCCGTGCGAAAATCGGTGACTCGCTGGAGGAGAAAGAGAAAAAGCTAAAAATACCCTGAGTGAGGGAAGAATTCATCACTCACTCACTCTCCCAGCTCTTATTATACATCACAGAGAGCTGTTAACACAAACCCCTGCCACAAAGAGAGGCCCGGGCATGAATCACTCCCCGTGAGATATCCGAGAATCCAGCCAGAGGTGGAACCCAAACGGACCCCGATAGAAACCCAAATGGACCCAGACCCCAAATGCTCCAACCACCAGCTCCTGTTCGTGCTCCTGTGATCATCCAGGAGACGCTCTGGCCTTTTGGGAAAGATATCCAGGGGCAGAGAAGAGAGATCATCCCCCTCTGAAGGACTTGTAATTCAAAAAGGCTGAAGGGGAGCAGTGACCAAAGCCCAGGCACCACCCCCAGCTTAAAAGATCAGGGGAAAGGGGTTTTTAGGGTGCATAAAATAGGAGAGAGAGGGGTCAGCATGACAAGCCCATCTCCCTGCCTGCATGGGCTCCCACTGTGCCCCATGTGACTTTTCCAGCCTGCAAGGATAACTGCACCTCCCTGCTCAAAGCCAGCTCATGGGTTTATGGAATCCCAGAATGGTTTGGGTTGGAAAGAACCTCAGAGATCATCTCATTCCAACCCCCCCTGCCGTGGATAGGGGCATCTGACTTCTCCCCTTAGCTCCCTGATGGAGAGGAGGAAAGGACCAGCTGAAAGTTAAAGTCCGAAGGCCCTGGGGAATGAAACCTGTTCTCTTCTCCACAGTCCTGGATCACAGAGAGGGCTGGACACCGAGATAAGGCAGATGCCTGGAATAACCCAAATAGCTGAGATAAGCCCTGTCTGGGCCTGGCACATCCATCCATCACTGACCTGGGGCCAGGAGCCTGCTCTGGCCTGACCCAGACCCCAGGCACTGCAGCCACTCCGCCCTCCAGACCCCAGCGCTGCTCCAGGCAGGGTCAAGGTCTTGGAATCCTGGATCCTCGTACAGGAGGGTGACAGGGGCTGAGCCTGGTGGCTCTGAGCTCTGCTGGAGCAGCCAGTTCCCCCCTGGAGGCAGCAGGGTGGGGTTCAGTGGGTTCTGACCAGCCTGGCACACAGGGAAGGGCTGGCAGTGACCAAGGTGGGACACCAGCTGTGCAGGGGAGATCTTTGCTCGTGTGACACTCCCAAGCCAGTGGGATGCTGCCCTCCAAAAGGTCAGGAATGGGCTGTGGAGGGGGCCCTGCAGGGCTTTATTCCCCCAGATGAGCTCATGTGCTGGCAGGAGAAAGCCGCAGATGAAGCTGAGCGGTTCCTCATCAGTCTCATGCTGCCCAATCCTTTGCTCCAGGTGGAAGGGATAGTGAGGGCTTGTCTTCCAGCTTCTCCTCATTTTCTTATCTCTTCTCCCACTTCCTCAGAGCCTACCAAGTCACCTCTGAAATGTGAGCCCTTGTTCATCACCACGCCAAACCATTCCCCTGAATAAGCCTGGTTAAAGCCAAAGCTGGAGCCCCACAGCTTCCCCTCCCTGGAATTCCAAGGGTGGAGAGCCCTGGGAAGGGAGGGCAGCGCTGCTGACACCGCAGAGGGGATGGATGGGATGGGAGAAATGGATCAGAGGTGTCTCTGCTTGTTTTGGGCACTCTGGTGCCTCCTGCAAGGAGGGGCTCAGGGCACAGGGCAGGCGCCCACAGGAGGCTGCAGGAGCCAGCAAGCTCTGCTCCTGTCATCATTCCTGCCGGGAAAAACAGCTCCCAGCGCTGGGAACCTTAATTGGGCTTCCCTCATAAATCACCTTGGTGTCACCCAGGTGCAAGCTCTTCCCAGGCTGGCATGCAAAGGCAATCTCTGCTTTCATCCCACTCCGTTCTTCCCCTGACCCCTCAGAGCCTCTGTGCCCCAGCCCCCTGGGACATCCCAGGAGCCCTGCTCCTACAAGAATGTCAGCTATTCCAGGTTGTTTTGCCCTGTTTTGATGCCCTGAGAGACACTTGCTGTGCTAGCAGCCAGCCACTGCACCTAGTTTCCTCTCCTAGATTAGTCATTCTTCCCAAATTTCCTTCTTTTGTGCAGGGATTCCCTCTGTTTCCTGCTACAGGCTTCATTTTCCCCTGTTCTGTGAGCACTTGGAAGTATTTGTCCTGCCAGGGAGGCTAGTTCATCTGTTCAGCTATTTTTATTCCTCCTGCCGTAGCATCTAAAGAATTGTTTTTTTTCCAGAATAATCTCTGCAGGTCAGGAAGGGAAAAGAAATCATCTTGGACACAGCTGAATGGGTTGAAAGCAGTTTCCTACACACCAGGACCTCATCATCCTGCTGAAATCTTTTAAGATTGATACTCCATGACTCAGTGATCCTTGTGGGTCCCTTCCAAATTCAGGATATTCCACGACTGAAGTGGCAGAAATTCAAAACAGAGCCACGTTCTTTGAGACATCAGGTGTCAATGCTGGAACTGGGAAGGGGGGGGGAATCCACTGCACCTCTGAGGACTAAAAGGGTTTTGATTTCTTTCCAGAACTATTAAACCTCAGCCCAGCATCCCACAAAATTGCTCTTGCTCTCAGCATGCCCGGGCCTGGCACCAGGAAACGAGGGAAGCTGGGATGAGGTGATCACTGAAATCCCTCCCAGCCCAAACCATCCTGCCGCTCTCTGCTCAAGCCTCTGCAAACACAAACTCCTTTGGAATCTGTAAATATTTCTGGGCTCAGCTCATTCTCCGTGGCTGGATCGGCGTTTGGGGCTTGAGGCTCCCTCCTGCTGCTCCTTGTGGGGCAGCAAACCCAGCCCTGCCCACCAGTGAGGGATGTGGGGAGCATCCCTCGCGCTCTGCCTGCAGGGACACGCCTGGAATTCCTGCTCCAAGCCAGGGGCTGGCTGCTCCTGGCAGGGCTGTGCCCGGGAGATGGAGCTTTGCCAGCTCCTGGGATCCCAGCCCCACAGGGAGGCATCAGCCTCACCCCAGGGGCGGTTGCACAGGGGACAAGCCCAAATTGGAGCAGCCTCCTCAATTTCCTCTGTGGGCGCTCGCAAACACGGAGCCCGAGTGCCAAAACGCGTTCCCCGCATTGCATTCAGCCAAAATATCCCCGAAATATCCCCAAAATATCCCTGCTCCTGAGGGAGAACATCCCCCCTTAGGCTTGCACTGCACATCTGGGCCAGGAGGAGAAACAGCAAATGTGGAGCTTTCCTGGAGCACAAGAGCCTTTTCTGGGTGTTGTTGATGCTGCCTCTCATTTGTGGGACACGTCTGAAGGTCTGCCTTGAACACCCCGAGCTTCAAAATGCTGTATTTGTCCTCACAGTGGCTTCCAAAACATGGTATTTTATTCTCATAGTAGCTTTCAAAACACAGTGTTTTTCCCTCATAGTTGCTGTTTGGAAGATGGTGCATTCCAAAGCTTGAAACACGGTTTTTTTTTGTTTTTTTTTTTTGTTTTTTTTTAAAGCATAGAAATAAAAAGCCCTCAAAATACCATTTCACTTCAATTTTAGCCTATTTTTTAAAAAATATTACTGTCATAATGGAAGATGGAGTGAGACACAAAAAAAAAAGGTTTTAAAAAAAGGTGTTTGGAAGATGGCACATTCCAGAGCTGCTTTCAATACCAGTGAGGTTCAAAACTCAGCTTTCTGTCCTCAAGAGTGTGAGGCTGCTGGTTCAGAGGAACCCTTCCTTGGTGGGAATTGGAAAAATAAAAACTTGCACAGACACTGAAGGGTTTGGTCTGCAGCCTTGGGAGAAGCTCGGGTTGGAGTAAAAATATAGTACACAAAAGACATTAAAGCAGAAAACCCATAAACTTACATTCCTATAGTTGAAAGTAAGAATATGCCTTAAGTGAGAAACGGTTTTGATAAGATGGTGAAAGGTTTATAAAGTAGGAAAATGTATTGATAAGATGGTGAAGGGTTTATAATGTACGAAAATGTATTGATGAGCTGGTGAAGGGTTTATAAAGTAGGAAACTGTATTGATAAGATGGTGAAGAGTTTATAGTGTAGGGGTGTCATCGTGTAGAGTAAAGTGAGAGTTTAGAGGTTATAATGGAAGCATTTGTGTGTACATGTGATAATATTCCATTAGATAAAAATATCCACAGTGCAGCAGAAGTAAGTAGAGGTGATCAGTTAGAAAAGCCAAAATAAACTTTGTGGCAACTGTCCATTGGACTAGAAAGTTCTATATTGTCTTGTAACAAAGATTTTGTGACTACTTTGAGCTATGGCTGACTGCTTGTGCCTCTAAAATCTTACAACTGCTGAGATTGATGTCTGTCTGAACAACAAATCCTTCTGAGCCTGAAAATTGTGCCATCCCTTCATTACCAGCAGTGACAACAATGACCCTTGGTGGCCTGAGCCCCCCAGCCTGGCAGAGCTGGTGAGGGGCTGTGTTCCAGCTGCAGCTCCTCCTTGGGTCCCATCCTCACTTCCAGCTCCTCCTTGGGTCCCATCCTCGCTTCCAGCTCCTCCTTGGGTCCCATCCTCACTTCCAGCTCCTCCCTGGCCAAGCTGAGGTCAACTCTGCCTCTCCCTCCTCATTCACACAGCACATCAGAGTCAGACCCAGCCCTGGACCAGCCCCAGTTTTGCCCCTTCCCTCCTGTTGCCACCATGAGGGGTCTCCAATGAATATCCCACCTCATTCCCACCAGGACTCATCCCAAACCTTCCGGGGCTGGGGGTGTGTGGCCAACCCAAAGGAGCTGTCTGAGCTCTCTCTTAATCCTCCTCTGGCCTCTTCCCTGTCCAGGGCATCACCTAAACCCTGACCCAGGCCTGGTTGCTCCCCCAGCCTTTGATCCTTCATTCCCAGCCCAGCAGATTCTCCCCGTTAGGAATTCCACGCCTCGAACTGCATCAAGTGCCAGGCCTGCACCTTCCCCTGTAATTTAGCTCTAATTAATGCCCATTTATTGTTAACTGTTTTCAGCTGGGCTTAGGCTTAATATCAGCTGGTTGTTACGCAGAGGCCAGCAGGGATTGTTTTCATCTCCTTTGTTACCCGTTGCAGCCGTTTTCCCCCCTTCCCTGCTGACAGATGCCCACAGAATGTGCAGGATCAGCATAAAGTGTCCCTGTGAGGGAACAACGGGGCTTTCAAAGCCACCAAACGCCCAGGGAAAGCCTCCCCACCTCCCCAGGTCAGTGCCCAAGGTATGTGGATGAAGGAAAATTCCCCCCCAGTTCTACAGGAGAAATGCAGTTTGTATTTTTTTTTTTTACTGGCGCACAAAAAACCTGTGATTGAGGGTGGAAATTACCCAGGAGCTATTTTGAAAGAATTGGGGCATTTTCATGCTTTTTTTTCCTATTTTCCATTAGCTCATTTCTGGCTTTGAGAAAGAAAAATATATTAAAAAAAAAAAAAAAAAAAAAAAGAAGAACAGAAAGAGAAACCTTTCCTTCTACTTCCTTTTGTCACATTTCACTCCCCGCCCCCCCCTCCAAAAAAAAAAAAAATAAAGATAGGAGCAGTGAAAGCACAACACCACAAACCCAAGGAAACAGCAATATTTAGTTGAGGCCTTCAGAGCCTGGATAAAAAAAACAGAGAGTTGAAGAAGGAAGAGGAAAGGTTGAAAAAGATCAATTCCAACCATGAACCTAAACACTGCCAGCCCCACCAAAACCATGTCCCCAAAGTGCCACATCCACACACTGAGCCCTTCCAGCATCCCACCACTGCCCTGGCCAGGAAATTTCCTGGATATCCAGGAAATATCTCCTGATATCCAATCCCAACTGTCCCTCCTCCAAGCTGGCCAGGGGCAGCGAGGGCAAAACTCCCCAGAGCTCCAGGTGGGCTCTGGAACCAGCACCAGGCACCAGAACAAGCAAAGCCTCCACTGCAAAGGGTGACAGTGACAATTTGAGGGGGAAAGCAGCACTGGCAGGGGGTGAGAAGGAGAACTGAGGCGTGGCAAAGCCCCTTGCTCCTCTGCTGGGGGCGGAGGAACATTTTGAGAAAGGTCAGGAAGTGCTGGAGGAGCAGAGACATCCCCAAGGAGGGATGCAATGTGTGAATGCAGGTAAGAAAACCAAAAAAAACCCAACAATAAAAAAAACAAACAGTAACAACTGCTCAGGTTTGACATTTCCCCCACCCTCAGGGGATATTTCAGTTCAAGGGGATATTTCAGTTCACTGCTGCTTGACAATTGTTGTGAAATTGGCAGCTCTTGCCACATTTGGGGCTTTCTGCTCCTTGCTTTGCTCTAAGGTTTGCAAAATCAGTCTCTGGTTTTTGGTGGGGAAAGGAATCAGCACTCCAGAGTTTCCAGGACTTCAAATCCCACCTTGCACCCAACTTCCCTTCACCCCAGGGGTGTGGGGGACACTAAATCTCCTTAAAACCTTGAGTGACTCAGGCAGAGGTCCCTTAAAGCACGTTGGGATGATGGGGACATCCCAGGCACAGGCTGTGACCTCTGGAAATGGGAAATAATGGGAAGGAGGGAGAAGTCTGCACATTGTTAAACTGTGAAAAACAACAATCACTTGTTTTTTAAAATTTTAAAAGTTTAGCAGTGATAAAATGGTTATCAAAATAGCAATATAATTAGAGTAAAAATAATTTGGGCAATTTGGA
Organism: Diglossa brunneiventris; assembly: GCA_019023105.1. NCBI lineage: Eukaryota > Metazoa > Chordata > Aves > Passeriformes > Thraupidae > Diglossa > Diglossa brunneiventris. Next base: position 1,345,345 of record CM032360.1, read on the forward strand.
TTTGAGACAATACAAACAAAGAGTTATGGATGGTCTGGGTACCTTTTCTGGGCAAAATAAGCCTGAAAAAGGACCCATGTGAACAGAGGATTAACCCTTAAAAGCAACAGCCTGTTGCATATTCATACACCTCATACATGGTGCATAAATTCCATTCAAACACAGGATTCTGTCTGGGCAGTGTCAGCTTCTTCCTCTGAATCCTGACAGCATCTTCAGGGCTGAGCAAGGTGGGAAGAAGTTCATTTCTTCTGATAATGGAGCAATAAATTCTCTTTCTCTGAAAGATTCAGGTGTCCTGTGGCTGCTATCTCAGTGAGAGTACCTCATTCCTCTCTTTAAAAAAATATCCCAAATACATAGTTTCTATTTTAACTACAAAAGTTACATTTTTAACTACAAAACTACATTTACCGTACTATTAAAATGCTAATGCAGCACTACTAATCAATACAACATAATACCTATAGTAAATATCTGCACAGAGCCATAGAATATGCACTTTTCACATAAACCATCTTAAAGCATCCCGTCCCCAGCACAGCCTGAGAGCTGCCCCGGGACAATCACCCGGAGCCATCCAGCCAGGAGCTCTTCCCTGCAAAGACCTCGTTTGCTTTAATTACTCTCATTTGGAAGTCAATTCAGAGCAGCTTTCCTGAAGATTCCTGCCTGGAGCAGCCCCCGAGGAGCTGGAAAACAACAGAAACTGTTTTCAGTTGCACATCAGCCCCCTCAGGCTTGAGGAAAACAGCGGAAATGCATCAACAAAACACTTTAAAGATGCTTCCTAAAGCTGTTTGCCCCAGCTTGCTCTTACCCAGGATTTCAGCACAGGCAACTTCCCAGCCCTCAAGGCTGGAAAAAAATCAGAGACCCATCATCCATCATCATCATCATCATCATCATCAAAGGATTGGGGATGGAAGGACCTTCAAAACCATCCACCCCTGCCATGGGCAGGGACACCTTCCACTGTCCCAGGCTGCTCCAATCCCCATCCATCCTTCCCTTGGGCACTTCCAGGGATCCAGGGGCAGCCACAGCTGCTCTGGGCAGTGCCAGGACCTGCCCACCTTCCCAGGGAACAATTCCTAATTCCCAATCTCCCATCCATCCCTGCCCTCTGGCAGTGGAAGCCATTCCCTGTGTCCTGTCACACACACCATCAATATTGGATGCTGCCAGTCCCAAGGGCTTTTTGGTAGCCAGGAGCAGCCTGACTGATGCTCCAGCGTGTTTTCATCCGCAGCAGCTTGGGCTACCAAAGCAATGGCTGCCTGTGGCCACAGCAGTTTATTTTGGGAGGTTTATTTTGGGAGGTTTTGGAAGGTTTGGAGAAGAGCAGCATACTGGCAAGGAAGGGTTTCTAAAATATTTTCTAGCACTCGCTATTAAAAAAGAAAAAAAAGTTGGTGTGTGGTATTTTCTGGGGTCCCCCGTGGCAGGAAGGAATGAATCTGACTCCATGTTCTTAGAAGGCTATTTATTATTTATGATCTATATTTTATTAAAGAATGCTATACTAAAGAATACAGAAAGGATGCAGACAGAAGGCTGCAAGAATGATAATGAAAATCTCGTGACTCTCTCCAGAGTCCTGACACAGCTGGCTGTGATTGGTCATTAAGTTAAAACAATTCACATGAAACCAATGAAACAATGACCAGCTGGATAAACAATCTCCAGACCACATTCCCAGGCAGCAAAACACAGGAGAAGCAAATCAGATAATTATTGTTTTCATTTTCCTCTGAGGCTTCTCAGCTTCTTCTTCAGGAGAAGAAATCCTGGCAAAAGGATTTTTCAGAAAGCATGACAGTGACGCTGATGTTTCAGCAAAATTTTCTTTTTCAGGAAAGAAAAATCAAGAGCAAGGCAGAGCCGTCCCCTTCTCTGCTGCCCCCCTCTTCCCCTCTGAATTCCCTGGGAGCTGAAGCAGTGACTGCCACGCTCTCTGGCTCTCCTGGCTATAAATCCATCAGGTTTCAGCCACTCCCCAGCCAGACTCTGAAAATAAGCTCTGCCTGGCCCTGCAGGTGACCCAGAACAAGCAGCGGAGCAGGGTTTGGATCGCAGCTTTTAAATCCTGGCCCTGCTCCTGCCAGCAGCTGATAACCAGAAGCCAAGGGCTGGATGTGGCACCGGTGCCCTGGAACGCCAGCCTGTCCTGCAGGGAGCAGATGGCAGCCCGGATCTGGGCACCACCTCAAGGCACTCCGTGTCCAAGCCCTCTCCTGGCATGCATGGATGCATTTCCCACCCAGCAGGAGCTCTGCAGCAGCTTTGCACGGTCCCTTTTCCCCACTGAGGTAAAATCCGGGAGCTGCGGTTCTGTTTCCTGACACACGCGTGTGAGGGACAACTGCTCACTTTGAAAGTTTAAAAAGGTTTATTAGACCTTGACAAAAATACAACAAAGGACTGCATAAGTGTGAAAAACGCCCATCACTTGTTTTTTAAATTTTTAAAGTTTAATAGTAATAAAATGGTTATAAAAATAGTAAAATAATCAGAGTAATAAAAATTTGGACAATTTGGATCAGGACAATACAAGACAATAAGAACAAAGAGTTATGGACAGTCTGGGTACCTTTTCTGGGCAAAATAAGCCCAAAAAAGGACCCACGTGAACAGAGGATTAACCCTTAAAAGCAACAGCCTGTTGCATATTCATACACCTCATACATGGTGCATAAATTCCATTCAAACACAGGAGTCTGTCTGGGCAGTGTCAGCTTCTTCCTCTGAATCCTGACAGTGTCTTCAGGGCTAAGGAAGGTGGGAAGAAGTTAATTTCTTCTGATAAGGGAGCAATAAATTCTCTTTCTCTGAAAGATTTCAGTGTCCTGTGGTTGCTATCTGGTGTGAGTTCACTCTTTTAAAAAAAGTATCTTACATAGCATAGTTTTTATTTTAACATTATGTTATAACCTAAAACTATATTTAACACACTACTTAAAAAAAATTAATACAGCATCACTTTCTAACGCAACACATATCATATTCATTTTAATATTTGCAAAAAGCCAATCACAAAATACACATTTTTCACATAAGTGAAAATTCACAGCGCTGAGAACTGCCCCTTGTGCATACCATGTGGGAGCATCCTCCTGTGAGGCTGTAATCCCTGCTGGCCCTCTGTCCCTGCTTGACGAAAAATAGTGGAAATGCATCAACAAAACACTTTAAAGATGCTTCCTAAAGATGTTTTCCCCAACTTGCCTTTACCCTTATCTTCCAGCAGGAAGATTTTTGAAGCCTTGGCATGTGGCTGGGAGAGCCTGGAGTGGGCACAGGCAGCTTGGAACCCACCCTCGCTCTGCAAACAAAGGTGTTTCCCTTTCTCAGATCTCCCAGCCCTTCCTCAGAGCAAGTTCCAGGGTCAGAGTGGCCGGGTTTGGGACGTGGGGACAGCACACTGTCCTTGCATCGCAGACAGGGCAAAACAGGCAAGAAAAGCAACAAATGAAAAGAGTGCTGAGGCCCCGGCACAGGGTGCCCAGAGCAGCTGTGGCTGCCCCTGGATCCCTGGAAGTGCCCAAGGCCAGGCTGGATGGGGCATGGAGCAGCCTGGGATAGTGGAAAGTGTCCCTGGAATGGCAGGGGGGTGGAATGAGATGGTTTTGAAGGTCCATTCCAACCCAAACCATTCTGGGATTCCTTGGCAAACAAAGCCTGGCCGTTGTGCCTCAGAGGGGAGCAGGCATGGAAATGTGCCCTCCAACCTTTTGCGTCCCTTCCCTTCTCCAAGGCAGGTGCTGTTCTGTGTTCTGCTCCCTCCACCTCCCCTCTCCTGCCCTAGCACAGGGAGAGCTCCTGAAATAGCTGCTCCTGAGCCTTTTATTTGGGATGCAAATCACTGCTATTCTGCAAGAAGAGCTCTCCCTTGGAGAGCCATCCTGCCAGACCTGTTCCAGCTGATTTCCTCACAGAGCTGAAGCCCTGCCCATAAAAAACCTCCGGTTACAAACCAGGCTTCACCCCTTTCCTTTCTTTATCATTCCAGAGCCGTCCCCGTCCACATTTGTCTCCTTTTATTTCCCTTCCCTCCCATCTGCGTTGCTGCACTGTTAATAAGATTTATGGCTGAGCATTCTCTGGCATCCAGGTGATTCCGTAGGCACTTGCTGGTCCGGTTTGGAAAGCAAACAGCTCCCCTGACCATTCCCCCCCTGGCTCTGCTACCTGAATTCCTTCAGGCAAACCCTGGGGAAGGTAAATATTTGGTCCTGGCTCCACAGCTTTAAGGGTCCCCTCTCCATGGGGGGGTCTGGGCAGGGTTAGGGATGCCCTTTCCCAATGCCCTTTCCCATGCCCTGGGTTTGCTGAGGACCAGCAAAACTGGGGAGGAGGGGAAACGAGAACTGTGAAAAATGTGTATTTTATGATTGGCTTTTTGCAAATATTAAAATGAATATGATATGTGTTGTGTTAGAAAGGGATGCCGTATTAATTTTTTTAAGCAGTGTGTTAAATAGAGTTTTTAGGTTATAGCATAATGTTAAAATATAAACAATGTATGTGGGATATTTTTTAAAGAGAGGAATGAGGTACTCACACCGAGATAGCAGCCACAGGACACCTGAATCTTTCAGGGAAAATGAATTTATTCCTCCCTTATCAGGAGAAATTAACTTCTTCCTGACTCGCTCCGCTCTGAAGAGGATTCAGAGGAAGAAGCTGACACTGCCCAGACAGAATCCTGTGTTTGAATGGAATTTATGCATCATGGATGAGGTGTAGGAATATGCAACAGGCTGTTGCTTTTAAGGGTTAATCCTCTGTTCACGTGGGTCCTTTTTTGGGTTTATTTTGCCCAGAAAAGGTACCCAGACTGTCCATAACTCTTTGTTCTTATTGTCTTGTATTGTCCTGATCCAAGTGGTCCAAAGTTTTATTACTCTAATTGTATTCCTACTTTTATAACCATTTTATTACTATTAAACTTTAAAAATTTTAAAACCCGAGTGATTGTTGTTTTTCACAGGAACTCTGCAGGACTCTGGGATCACCAAACCAGAGCAATTCCATGGAAGATCCCTGGAGGCCACTGCTCCAAACCCTTTTTTGAGTTCAAGCACCCCCAGGGATAAACTGGAATTGTAGGAAGATGCTGCTTCTCGGGGAGGATTTTCTCAGGTTTTCTTCAGCTCTGCACAAGCAGGAGGCACTGAGAGCTTGTCCAGGAGTAAATTAAAACCAAGACATCCTATGCCTCCAGCCAGGAAAGCAGAAAATGGGGAAAAAACAGCTTCTCCAAGAGTAATTGTGCAGCAGAGTGACTGAATGGGGCAGACAGCAGAGTTAAATCCATGCCTTGGATCCTGTGGCAGCAGCAGTACCAGGAAAACCTTTGTGGGCTTTCACACTGGAGAACAAGCAAGGGAAATCCAGCTGTCATCTGCTCCAGTGACTGGGGATGAGAATTTGCAGATGACAGAGCAGGAAGGTTACAGAGAGCTGTGTCCATGGGATCTCAGAATGGTTTGGGGTGGGAGGGACCTTCAGGACCATCCCATTCCTTCCACTATCCCAGGCTGCTCCAAACCCCAATGTCCAACCCGGTTTTGAACACTTCCATGGATCCAGGAGCATCCACAGCTGCTCTGGGCAGTGCCAGGGCCTGCCCACCCTCCCAGGGAACAATTCCTAATTCCCAATCTCCCATCCATCCCTGCCCTCTGGCAGTGGGAGCCATTCCCTGTATCCTATCCCTCCATCCCTTGTCCCCAGTCCCTCTCCAGCTCATTTTTCTGCACATGGGACACAGCAAAGGGGCCTTTTTTTTCACCAAACCAGGTTACCCAGCTCCCCAAAGCGTGGTGATAACCCACAGGGTCGTGGTGCCAGGACAGAAACCTTTTCCCTGAGCTCCAGATCTCCCTGGAAACTTCTCTGTGGAGCAACAGAAGGAAAACCAGTGCCAAAATGTAAGCTGAGAAACCTCCTAAATCTCTCTCTAATCCATGGGCCCAGCCCAGGTCTGCCATGGGATGGGAAATTTTTGTCATCTGCCAACAACAAAAGCAAATTGAGGGGAACTCCATTTTGCACCGTGTAGTTTCTTCTGCTGCTGGCTGCTGGGATGTATTTTTATTTTAAAAATAAGAATAGATTTTAATGTGAAATATATTTGATATAAAAATATATTTTAATGTAAAATATATTTATATAAAAATATATTTAATGTAAAAATATATTTATATAAAAATATATTTTAATGTAAAATATATTTTATATAAAATATATTTATATATATAATATATATAAATATAAAAATTGGGTTTTTGTCTGTTTGTATATATAAAAATATATATAAATAAAATATTTTTTAATTTTAAAAATAAAAATATGGGTTGTGCTTGTTTGGTGGTGCTTCCTAGAGGGTAAAGTCTTGTTCCCTGCACTTTCTCCTCTCTTTTTGTGGGCTGTGATATTTACAGGGCACCTTGGGGACGCGGTTTGGTGGCTGCATTTGAGCTGAGAGGGCTTTTCCAAGCTCAGGGATGCCTCTGTGATCTCGCTCCTCTCTGAAAATCCTGTCAGTTTTGCTCTCTGTGCCAACTGCCCCTTTGAAGGGATTATCCATGCTGGAATCTCCCTGCAGCCGGGACGGCAGGCAGCTCCAGCCAGCCCATCTGCAGGGCAGTGCCATCAGGGAGGGACCCCGTGGCACTCCAGGGGCAGCTTTCCCTTTCATGGAGGGCACCCCCTTGGAAGGAGCACTTGGCAGCAGATGAGTGAGCAGCGAGATGGCTCCAATCCCGTAATTTAATTAGAGCTCTGTGGAAGTGCCCAAGGAAAAGCCCATTTCCTGAGCAGGCTGCGGTGCCTGGGACCCTCCCAAGCTCCCCTCAGTTAGAGAGGTCTGGAGGGCAGGGGAAGGGCAGGAATTCTGGTTTCACCCCACAGAGGCAGGAGGCGGCAGTGGAAATCTCAGCTCCAGGTCTCCTTCCTTGTGGGAGAAGTTCCAGGCCTCCTGCTTTGCAAACGAGTGTCAGGAATATTAATCCACAAACACCAGAGGTTTATGTCCAAAAAGGAGACAGAGGAGTCCTGGAACTTCATTTGAATGAAGGGAGAGGCCATGGGGCATTCCCCTGGGGTCTCTCCTATTTTTGGAGGATGCAGCCCCCCTGTTTATCCCAATTTCCCAGCCTCATTTCCCTTCTCTCTTTCCCCATTGGCTGAGGTTCCTGACAGGTACAGACTTCCCAAAACACCTGATACCAGAGATTTCCCTCCAATGTATAACCCTCCCTTTTAATTCTTAATTCTTATGGAATTTAGGGCTTTTCTTCCCCACTGTTTCTTTCATCTTTCAATGTCCAATTTCATTTATCAGCCAACCTAAAGTTTATTTGTAAAAACAAATATCATTTTTCCATTCACCAATCAGTGGAATCCTTCCCATTTTTTTTTTCTTTTATCTCCCAGTGCTGGTTTCATCTACCAGCAGACCCACAGCTTGTTTGGAAAGACAAATCCACTGTTCCTCTCACGAGCAAAAAATGTTGGCCAGGATCTGCTCCAGAAGGAGGATCAGTTCAGCAGGAGGTTTTGTCTGGATTCTGGGGGGATCAGGATCAGGATCATGATCAGGATCAGGGATCAGGATCAGGGTCAGGGATCAGGATCAGTTCAGCAGGAGGTTTTGCTAGGATTCTGGGGGGATCAGGATCAGGGATCAGGATCAGGATCAGGATCAAGATCAGGGATCAGGATCAGGATCAGGATCAGGATCAGGATCAGGATCAAGATCAGAGATCAGGATCGGGATCAGGATCAGGGATCAGGATCAGTCCAGCAGGAGATTTTGCCTGGATTCTGGCTCATTCCTGCCCCACACATTCCTGGTACCACGGCTCCCAGGAGCCTCCCAGGGGGCTCAGCCAGACACAAACCCCCCCCCCGGTGCAAACAAATTCCTTCACAGCAGCAAAATCCCGGCAGAAAAATGCCTGATGAACAAATTAACAATCCCTGGCTGCTGGCCACCCGTGCAGCAGGCCCCAGCTTGCAGCAGGAATTGCTGCCCCATTTTGAGCTCCGGATGCTCCAAGGTGAAAGGGAGCTTTGTCCCAGAGCCAGGGATGCCTCAAGCTGGCAAGCAGCTCCTCCTGCACCAAGCCCTGGTGCCAGGACAAAGGCAGGGCTGGGCATCCCGTTCTGGGCTCCTCAAAGCCTTGGCCAGCTCCCAGCTCCAAGGGGAAGGGGGGAATTCTGGTGTCTCACTGCAAGTCCTGACCAGTGTCCCTGGAGACACCCTCTGGAAATGCATCCAGAGAACATTATCCCCCTGTCATTGCTGCTTTTAGGAATTATTCTCCCTGGTCATAATTCTCCCATTCTGAACTGTGGGAGCAAACTTCTTGGGGCAATAAACTCTAGAATTGCCAAACCTCTTTGTAACATGCTAAACTCCTTCTTGTGCTCCAATATTCACCTACAAGTCTGATGTTGACAGTAATCTCAAGGTGACCTCTGAGGACAAACTCAGCTAAATGCCCTCAGGAGATGCCACCATCCCAGATCCACAGAATGTCACTATCCCAGTGCCACAGGAATACCCCAGGAGATGCCACCACCCCAGTCCTACAGGAACACCCCAGGAAATGACATTATCCCACAGGAAACGACACTGAAGGCCAGAGGGAGCTGGGAAAACTTGGCTGTAAGAGCTGTTCCTGGTGGCAAACAAAAAAAGGAATGAATTTTTGTAAATCCAGGGCCAGCCACACCTGCGGCTCAGGTGTGGTGATGCTCTTGGGCTGTACCTGAAGCAGCCTGTCCCCCACAGCCCAGCCCTGCCCCAGCCTGGAAAATCAGCACCAGGCACAGCCAGCCCTTGCTGATCCCAGGGCAAAGCCTGGAAAGGAGCTGCTCTCCTGCCATCTCCCTGAATTTCTGGGTGCTCCTGAAGGACCATTATCACTTACAGCACATTTCCCCAAAGGATTGCCCTTCTGCTTCTCACTTCCTTCCTTTTCACACAATTTAGGCAAAGAGTAAATCATAGTTTGCTAACCCAGGCAGGAGGAAATTGCTCTTATTTGGCCAAGGCTCTGCACCTTGGTGAGTTCAGTGGCCTGGTCTTGGAGCAAAGCTGTAGGAAACCACCTCGGTATGTTTTGATCCCACTACTGGTTCCCAAGGGACTCCTGGGTGAGGGGAGACTCTAAAGGTGTCCAGATGCTCCAGGCAAACCCAGACCTCCCCCAGCTGCTCTGCAGAGCACCAGGCAGGGCTCTTCCCACCAGCTTCCTCTTCTGCAGAGGGCTCTGTGCGCAGCTACAGACACAGACACAGAGCAGCTGCAACTTCCCTGTCCCAAAATCCCCCCAGTTCACCCTGCAGGCAAATAGGTTTTCATCCCATAAAATCATACAATGGTGTGGTTTGGAAAGGACCTTAAAACCATCCAGTGCCACCCCCCTGCCATGGGCAGGGACACCTCCCACTATCCCAGGGTGCTTCAAGGCCCATCCAGCCTGGCCTTGGGCACTGCCAGGGATCCAGGGGCAGCCACAGCTGCTCTGGGAATTCCATCCCTGCCCATCCCCACCCTCCCAGGGAACAATTCCTAATTCCCAATCTCCCATCCATCCCTGCCCTCTGGCAGTGGGTGCCATTCCCTGTGTCCTGTCCCTCCATCCCTCATCCCCAGCTCCTCTCCAGCTCTCCTGGAGCCCCTTTAGGGGCTCTGAGCTCTCCCTGGAGCCTTCTCCAGGTGAGCACCCCCAGCTCTCCCAGCCTGGCTCCAGCTCTTGGAGCTGTAGGGTAGCTCCACATCCTCCTGCTTTGACCCCAGGGCTGGACACAGCTCTGCAGGTGGGGTCTCACCTGAGCAGGGCAGAGGGAGAGAATTCCCCCTTCCCTGCTGCCCAGGCTGTGGGATGAGCCCAGGGTATGGGGATTTTCTGGGCTGCAATGGCTGGGTCCTGTTGAGGTTCTTAGTTCTCCTCAGGACTGCTCTCCATCCATTCCCCACCCCTGTATTCCTGAATTCCTGAATTTCTGTATTTCTGTATTCCCGTATTTCTGTATTTCTGTATTCCCGTATTTCTGTATTCTTGTATTCCTGTATTCCTGTATTCCTGTTTTTCTGTATTTCTGTACTCCTCTATTCCTGCATTTCTGCTTTTCTGTATTCCTGTATTCCTGTATTTCTATATTTCTGTTTTTCTGTATTCCTGTATTGCTATATTTCTGTGTTTCTGTATTTCCTGTATTCCTGTATTCCTGCATTCCTGTAGTTCTGTATTCCTGTATTTCTGCGTTTCTGTATTTCTATATTCCTGTATTCCTGCATTTCTGTATTCCTGTATTTCTGTATTAGTTCTGTATTTCTGTATGTCTGTATTCCTGTATTCCCGTATTTCTGTATTCCTGTATTCCTGCATTCCTGTATTCCTGTATTCCTGTATTCCTTTATTATTGTTTTTCCTGTATTCCTGTATTTCTGTATTTCTGTATTTCTGTGTTTCTGTATTCCTGTATTCCTGTATTCCTGTGTTTCTGTATTCCTGTGTTTCTTTATTCCTGTTTTTCCTGTATTCCTGTATTTCTGTATTCCTGCATTCCTGCATTCCTGCATTCCTGTATTATTTCTGTATTTCTGTATTTCTGTATTCCTGTATTCCTGTATTTCCTGTATTCCTGTATTTCTGTATTTCTGCATTCCTGCATTCCTGTATTATTTCTGTATTTCTGTATTCCTGTATTCCTGTATTTCTGTATTCCTGCATTCCTGCATGCCTGTATTATTTCTGTATTTCCGTATTTCCGTATTCCTGTATTCCTGTATTTCCGTATTTCTGTATTCCTGTATTCCTGTATTCCTGTATTTCTGTATTCCTGCATTCCTGTATTATTTCTGTGTTTCTGTATTCCTGTATTCCTGTATTTCTGCATTCCTATATTTCTGTATTTCTGTATTCCTGCATTCCTGTATTATTTCTGTATTTCTGTATTCCTGTATTCCTGTATTTCTGCTTCTCACTGAGCCGCGCAGCACGGGGCTGTAAATTCCTTCTTCCTGCCATGTCACAAGCAGCAGGAGTGAGGGATGCAGGATTCCCAGCCTTATCCCCTGCATTCTGTCCCTTTTTCCCCCCTGGCGTGGCAGCCAGGTGCAGCAGTGCTGGACTCAGCCTGGTGGTGCTGGGATGTCCCTTGCTGGGGACAGAGAAAATGAGATTTATGGTCCTGCTGTGCTTCAGGCTCTGGGTGAATCACAAGTGACTTGGCTGCTTTGAGACCCAGGGCAGCTGAACAGCTGAGGTGACTTTGGCACTTTGTGGCCCTCACTGTTCTCTTCTGGATGTTGTCCCCTGATGCTAACAGGGGCGGGAATTTGGGAAGAAACCCCTCCAGGAAGCTGCAGCAGCCATGAGATGGACCTGAGCTCAGCGGTCATTCCAGAATCCACTCCTGGGAAAGGCAATCCTGGGACCAAGCAGGGCCTCTGGAGCCTGTGGCACCTAATTATAAGGGAAGCTGAGGAGAAAGAGGGGAAAAACGAAACCCACCAGGAAAACAAAGGACATTTCTGAGCACTGATTGCTTTACCACAACTGCATTGCCATCCAGCCTCCAAAAATTCTAGAACAATCCCACTCCTGAGTCATCTTGTGCAGTTTCTGGAGCTAAACAGCCGCTTTTGGGAGGGATACTGCCCTGTCCTGCTCAAAGCAGTGGATTTATCCTGTCCTTTCCTGCAGGAGGAACAGTACAGTGGTTTCTGGCAGCAGTGAGGGGGTGTTTGCACACATCTGCAAAGCCCTTCCAGGCTCAGGGAGCAGCCAAACCCGCAGGGAGAGCTGCTGGGAAAGGAGCTCAATCCCCTGGGATGCAGCAGGGCATTGGAAAGGTGAAATGGGAGATCCAAGCAGAGGGAGATGCAACTATGGATGGCCTAGAAAATCATGGAGAAGGAGGAGGAAGAGGGAGGTAGGGAAGGGAGCCTGTCAGCACCAAGTAGATGAGGCAGATGTGGGAAAGACAGATGGAAACTCTTTCCCAATGGAAAGATGTTTCCACCGGGAGGATTTCCTTCTGGCATCAATCAGGGAGAGCACAAGGCATCCATCCAGGCCCAGAGCTCCTAACTGGGGCTCCCAGAACAAGATGGGCCACTGGGGAGGCTGCTTGGGCAACTGAGCTCCGGCTCTGTGCCCTGGCAGAGCTTTCCTGCAGGAAGCTCTGTATCCCTGAGGGAGGGGACAGGGGCAGGAGCCAGCCCACCTCGGGAGAAACAACAATCCTGTCTGGGCAAGAAGGAGCCCAGGGTTTCCAGGCTTGCCTGCAGGATCTGGGAGGGTGTGCAGGGATGTTATCACATTCCAGGCTCAGCTGATATCCATCTTCCCCCTTCACCGGGCCTGACCTCAGCAGAGGCAGGGGCTGCGCTTGCTCACTCAGGATGACTAAAGCAAGGTTTGGTCCAGCTCCTGCCAGCCCAGGATTGCACATACACCAGGCTCCTTCTCCAAGGAAAGGGCTGGGGGGGTTGGATTTTGCAGCTGCTCTTTCCCCAGATCAAGGGCAGAGACACCCATGTGAGAAATGACCTTGTTTTGTTTTATGGCTGTGCAGAGAGGTTGATGTTTGTATGCACTGTGGCCATCCCATGTCAGGAAGTTGCACCACAGGGCTTCAAAAAGAGACTGGGAAGATGAAATTGCACCAACTTTTAATGGTGTAGAGAGGGACAGGGATAGCCCTAAATTGGGTGCAAAGAAATAGAGCCCCTAATTTTCAATGTTCCTCTCATGCTAAAATTCCCTCCTTTAGCAGCTGAAAATGCTGGTTTTATGGGATAACACCAGAAAGTGCCTTCCTGCAGCTCCAGGATGCTCAGAAGATGGGAAAGGTTTTTGAGCACTGGGTTTTCACAGCTCCCACCTTCACAAGTCACATCTTAAACACAAAGCAGCCAAGGCCGGGGAGTGCTGGGCTGTTGGGTGACCTCCAGTACCACTGGGCTGGACTGGTCCCTGTGGGGAATGCACTAAGGGAGAAAAAGAGTCTGGGTACATCTGCGTGCAGGCCAGGGCCAGCCTGGTAATGAGGCAGCAAATTCCCACCCCAGAGCCTGCCTGGGAAAAGGAACTCAGGAGGAGCTGACATCAGGCCGGGCCAGAAGTGTCTCCATGGCTGGAGGAAGAGCTCCTGGCTTGTGTCAGGAGGCCAAGTGACTCAGTTGTGGTGGGTGGGGGTAATGGGAGAAAGGGGATGTGGTCAGGGAGCAGGGCATGAGTCACCAAGGAAGGGCATCTGCTGATAACAGCTGGATAAACTCACAGCAGAGACGCCAGGTCTGCTGGGGAGAACATCCCAGCTGGAAGGGGGATGCAGACAGCAATCCCAACAGGCAGAGCAAGGGAGAGCTGTGAGAGCCTGGCATGGGATTTTCCTGCTTGGCAGCTGCCTTGGTTTGAAAAGCCAGGTGTCTGCTAAGGAATGCAGGAGCCCCCCCTGAAATGGAAAATGTGAACCCCCTCCCTCCGAATTGTTGTAATTTTGAAATTAAGGGGCTCTCAGGCAAAGATATGGGAGCAGGGATAACAGTTCTTTACTAGGAAAATTAAAAATACAAATGTAATAGTACAAACAACAAAAAAAACTACTGACAGAGTGAGAATACAGCCTGACTCCCTGTGTGTCAGGGTGTTGGTAGCAGTCCCATTAAAGGGTGGCTGCAGCCCTCCTGCAGAGACAGGTGTGGTTCTGCTGGAGCAGTGATCCTGTAGAAGGGTGGAGTTTTCCTCTGAAGATCCGGTGGTGGTGTACATTGGTCTGGTCTTCCTCTGGGAATCCAGTGGGAAAGGGCCGCTCCTCTGGGAATCCAGTGGGAAAGGTGCTGTGGTGTTCCAACTGTCAGAGTAGATCCAGGAAGGAATGCTTGGCTCCTCCCCCGGGTGGAATACCTCTAATGGGATGGTGTTATTTTATCAGTCATGCAGTGACACTCAATGGCCCATGAACACAAGGTATTTCCCTGAGGGAGGACTGGTTTGTGGGACAGTTAAAGAAAACTGCCCAATGAAGAGAAGAGAAGAAAAGAGAGAGAAGAGAAGAGAAGAGAAGAGAAGAGAAGAGAAGAGAAGAGAAGAGAAGAGAAGAGAAGAGAAGAGAAGAGAAGAGAAGAGAAGAGAAGAGAAGAGAAGAGAAGAGAAGAGAAGAGAGAACTGCCCCACCTCAAACAGATGGGGATAGAACACACACCCCCAGCCACATCTTCCAGCCTAAGACAGCAGCTCAGCAGGGGCTCAGGATGAACATTTTCCATGGCCTTGTGTCTCACACTCTGTGATTTCACCATTCATCTGGACTTGGAGTCAGCCTTGTTCCCTGCTGTATTCCCTGTTATATTCCTTCCCTACATAGGGACAGACAATTCCCTCCCATCCAACAAGGCACCAGTCCTGCAGACTCCTCTGTGGAGCAGTTCCCTACAGGAATGATCTTGGGCAAGAGACGTGGGACAGCACAAATCAGTTTGCACTCTGCTGCTGCCTCCTCTCCTCCACCACCCTCAAAACCTCAGCTCTGAGCAGTCAGAGATCCCACTGAAGAAAATGAGGGAAAAGGAAAGGCACAAAGGAACCACCTTCACCCGGTGGGAATGACACAGGGGATGCAACCTACAACTCTCAAAAATGCCCCTGGAAGCAGGTGAGGAACATCAGGAAGGGATATGGGCCAACGTGTCCCGTGAGGAGACCAAGGATGAGAATTCACTGCCAAGTCCCTGGGACACTGTGGTGCTTTGTGGTGGTGCCCACCAGGCTGGGAGGCCATGGAAAAGCACACACTGGGGCCAGGATTCCTGCTGGATCCTTTACCACACATTAGTCAGCACCGTGGAGAATAAGTGCAGCCAGAGTGGGATCACGTCTCCATGATCTAATCCCTGCTCTCCACCAGCGTCCAGCTCCCATGGAGCTGCAATCCTCCTGCAAACCTATCCTGCCCTCCCTGGGAGCTGACTAACGAGATGTGTCATGGTCACAAGGCTGCTCCTCTGCGTCCAGCACTGCTCTGGTACTTCCCCTTCAGCTGGGAAATTGGAGAAGCAGCGTCCACGTGGCACAGGAGCAGTGGGGGAAGAGGTGCCTGGCTGCCAACAGCAGCTCTGTCCCTCTGTGTCCCTGGGGACTCATCCAGATGATCCTGGTCCTGTCCCACAGCTCTGCCATTGTTGGGATCTTTAGCTGGTCAGAGTGACCCCGAGATAATTTAGAAAGTCTCTTTTCCCAGCCCGGCGGTCGAAGAAGGAGTCAGAGCTCTTCATTTCTCGGTCTCAAGGTTGTTTATTGTATCTTATCTATAAAATTCTTTCTCCCGTCCTGCCGAGGTCCGCTCAGCAAGGCAGTCTAAGGCACTCTGCTCCCCCGGGGCCGTGTTATCTTTTTATACTAAAACTATGAGTACAATATTTACAATGACTTTCCAATACCTATCATCTACGTTAGACAGTGAGCTTCTACTCTAAACCAATCTAAAAGTGCCAAGATCACAGCAGAAGATGGAGGCCAAGAAGAAGAAGGAGAAAGGCCGGACATGCCCAGATTCCTGCATCTTGTCCCCTGAACCCCCATTCTAAAAACCCCAAAATCTACTTTTTCACCCCGTGATAACTTCACTATAATTCTACCTAAACTGTTGTGGCTTGCTGATCTTCATACAAGGTTGGTAATTTGCTCCACGGGTCATAATCAAACCCACAGGTGTTTTGGGCTCTGTGCCAGGGTCTCTGAGCCCCCTGGCAGGGGTCTTGGCTGCTCAGGACAGCCAGAGGGATGTCCTGGGTCCTGACATGCCATCACTGGGAGGGCACCGGATTATCCAAGGGATCTGCTCCCTCTTGCTCACAGTGCCAGGGAGAGGGATCCTCATGGGAGAAGGGTGAGGATGAGGTCATGGAGACCATCTTTGGCACAGGAACTGGGGTGAGACCAAAATTCCTGAGCCTGGGGAAGCCACAAACCACCCAGCTCAGTCAGCAGCGCGTGGGGACATCAGTCAGCTTCCCTGCAGGGAAATGTTATCTCCCCACGATCCCGTGCAAGGAGGAAGGGATCCATTGCCAGGAGATGGGCTTAAGAGCAAGCACAGGCTAGGAGGAGCTCAGGAAACACAGCTTTCCCCTCATCCCTGTGCCTTGGCATGCAGGCTGACCACATCTGTGCAGCTGTGTCATCCCAAGCACAGAACCCAGACACTGCCAATGCCAGCAGGTTTCTTTCTGCTCTCCTGGGTCAGGACCTGAAGGGATAAACATGAGGCCTCCTAAAACTCATGACCTGCTGACTGTACAGGCACTTTATCCATCCAGGGCAGATTGCAACTCTTGTTTTTTCCCCCCATGCCTTGCCTTAAACAGAGGAATAATCTGTGTTTTGGAGCAGTGCATCCTTTAGCTGTGTATCCTGGAGCAATCCCCCATTTGCTTCCAGAAGTTGCTAGTGAATGTTTTCCTAAGAAAAAAGGCTCCTGCTGCTTCTGCCTCTCCCAGTGCCTGAAGTTCTCTGTCTGGATGTGTCCATTGGCCACACAGACCCAGCTACATCCTGATCCTCCCATCTCAGACTGGATCATGGAATCACAGCATGGTCTGGGGTGAAAGCAACCTTAAAAATCACCCCCTGCCATGGGCAGGGGCACCTTCCACTATCCCAGGGTGCTCCAAGCCCTGTCCAGCCTTGCCTTGGGCACTTCCAGGGATCCAGGGGCAGCCACAACAATCTGGGCAAAGGAGGCTCAGTTACTCTCAGGAATAATCCTATTAAACACTACACACCAGGAGTGAATTGCTTTATGTCAAGCCTGCATTTGCCAGCGTGTGCTGTAAATAAATATTTGATTAAGGTAATAACCCTGGTGCAAAAAAAAAAGAGATTTACATTACCACCTTTGAGCTGAACACAATATCTGGTGCCTGCATGTTGCAAAAATTAGACCCTCCCTCCAAGCACTCAGAAGCAACAGGAATCACAATTGTGGGAATCACAATTGTGGGAATCACAATTTCCCACTTTGTGGGAAAGCCCACGGGGCAGAGGGAATTGCCAAGCACTGCTGAGAGTGCACTTCTCACCCCCAAAGGCAAAGGGTGAACAGTCCTGATCCTGAACCTCCTGCAGAGAGCAATCCCACCAGTGCAGGGATGCTCCAGCATTACTGCTGGCACTGGGAGCTCTGAGTTACACGAATTAATTACTCCGGTATTACCCCAGCTCCACAAAAACCAGCAGGATCATTTCCTTGCCCAGGCAGCCTTAATGAAGCTCCTGTGTGGGAAGCTGGGAAGGGAGGGAGCAGGGAGATTCCAGGTTTGGAGAGAGGCTGGAGCCAGCGGAGATGGCTGGAGGAGATGTCGGTGCGGGCAGACAGGTGTGGGCACAGATGTCAGCCAGGCTGGCAAAGGGAAACCAGCAGGGTGCAATCAGCTCCTCCCTGCCAGCCTCCAGCCTGCCTCAGGCATGCCCTCACACCAGGGCACTGCTTTTCCTGCTTGGGAATGGCAGTGGCATCGCTGGTGGGTTCCCAGCCTGCTCCAAGCCCAGCCCACATTCCCATCCCATGGCAAAGTGTCCGGACACATCGACCTCTGCAAACTGTACCCACAATCAGCTTTCCAATTCCAGCATCCCCCTGTGCTCCTCCACACCTCTTCCACTTCCAGTTGCTCTCCCCAGGCTGTTTGCTGGACAAGCTGTAGCCAAAGCCTCAAAGGGAGGCAGCAGAACCTCCCTGTCTGCTAAATCCATCTCCCAGCACTGCACTAGCAACATCCTCCTGTGCCTGTAGCCATCCTGCAATCAGCTTCTTCCCCACTTCCTCTTCCTGTGGCCATTCACACGGACCAGAGTCCAGCAAATGGGCCAAGTTTTATTAATAGGGATTGAAGAGATGTTGTTGGCAGATAAAAGATGCAAGCACACTACCTGCATGACATCACCTCACTCTGCTTCTCCTGAAGGGCCCCAAGGTCGCTCCATCCTCCCTGTGGGACATCCAGGTCCTCTCCCTCCTGCTCTCCACTGCCTCAGCTGCAGAAGTGATCCGTGTGCTCCTCCATGTGAGCCCGGCTGATTAGGAAAGATATTAATGAAGTCAGTTCCAAACTGAGTCCCTGAGCACTTCACCTCTGAACACATCCTGTTGTTCATCCTGCTTCCAACCCACTCGAAATTTCTACAGCAATGATCAGGTTGGTTCCCTTCATTGGAAAGGAAAAAACAAAAAATCTCTTATCAATAAGATGCATTTTGGCTCCATCTACTCAAGCTTGTGATATCAGTTAGGTGTTTATTGAGCTCTTCACTTGTTCAAAACTGTGTCACAACTCACCTTGACTAAAATCAGTCCTTCTGTCTGAGGAGGAGGCCAGAGGAGCCAAAGCCAGGGGTAGAGGCTCAAACTGGACACCAGTCCCTGGCTTTGGCTGTGGGTGGCAGCACCTCTGAGTAGGACTCAGCAATGATTTGGGCAAGAAAATTCCCCATTAATGAGCTTTTTGCTTTTTAAAGATGAGCCTGAAGCTGGGTCTCTAAACAGAGAATAAATTAATGGGGACATTGATTGTGCCCCGTTCAGGCACAAGTGCCCAAAGATGAGTTTTTGTGCGAAGATCATCTCTGGCAGAGCCAAGGCCACCCCATCCAAATCAGAACAGGTCCAAAACTGTCCTAAAAGTCAAACCAAATCTCCCCCATGCTGGCAGTAACAAGCAATAACACTTGCTTGCTGCTGCCAAGAGAAAACTAGCCCTGCCCTGCAAGGAAAGGAGAATCATGTGTTTCAGGGGGAGAAAAACCTGGAATCTTGACTGTTTGGAAGTCAGCAGCACTGCTGATTGGTGTCCAAGAATATGTGGATGTGACACCTGGGGACATGGTTTGGTGGTGGCTTTGGCAGTGCTGGGCTGGGCTTTGTGGACTTGGAGAGCTTTTCCAACTTCGATGATTCTGTGATTCCCACAGAACAAGAATTCCTCACCCCAAACCCTCCAAGACTGAATGGTGACATCAAATAAGGGTGTATTTAACCACGGGGACATTGGTTAAAGCCCACAGACATGATCCAGAACTGTTAAGTCTTTGCTTCTTTTAAGTATAAACTGTCCAATTAAGAAATTACACCTAAATTATTTTTACTTTTAACCCAATAACCAACCACCCGTGGCCCACAATGGGGACTTTTTTATCCAGTTACACAAAAACACCCAAACCTATGGAGAAGAAAGTGAAGAAGAAGGAGAAGAAGTAGGAGAAGAAGAAGGTGAAGAAGAAGAAGGACTAACTCTGCCCATAAACCTCCATCTTGCTTTACATATATATTACCATATTCTAAAACCTTAAACTCCAAGTTTTCCACCCTGTGATATTACGCACTTCTACTCAAACTTTAAATCCACAATCCCAGTTCTATCATTCAATTTTAACCCAATAACCAACTACCCATGGCCTGCAATGGGGACTTTTAAATCCAAGTACACAAAACCACTCAAAACCCATGGAGAAGAAAGTGAAGAAGAAGATGAAGAAGGAGAAGAAGGAGAAGAAGGACTAACCTCTGCCCTTAAACCTCCATCTTGCTTTCTTTGTATTACCATATTCTAAACACTTAAACTCTGAATTTTCCACCCTGTGATATTACACACTTCTATTCAAAATTTACACCCACAATCCCAATGCTATAATTCAATTTTAACCCAAAAACCAACCACCCATGTCCTGCAATGTGGACTTTTTTATCCATTTACACAAAACCTTCCAAACCCATGGAGAAGAAGGTGAAGAAGAAGAAGAAGAAGAAGAAGGTGAAGAAGAAGAAGAAGGTGGAGAAGAAGAAGAAGGAGGAGGAGGAGGAGAAGGAGAAGGAGAAGGAGAAGGAGAAGGAGAAGGAGAAGGAGAAGGAGGGGAGGAGGGAGAAGGAGAAGGAGAAGGAGAAGGAGAAGGAGAAGGAGAAGGAGAAGGAGAAGGAGAAGGAGAAGGAGAAGGAGAAGGAGAAGGAGAAGGAGAAGAAGGTGAAGAAGAAGAAGGTGAAGAAGGTGAAGAAGAAGAAGAAGGTGAAGAAGGAGGAGAAGGTGAAGAAGGACCAGCCACTGACCTAAAACCTCCATCTTGCTTTATCTATATTACCATATTCTAAACCCTTAAACTCTAAGTTTTCCACCCGGTGATATCACACACTTCTATTCAAACTCCACACCCATAATTTTAGTTCTAACATTCAATTTTGGAAGCCTTCTCCATGGCCTCAGATCAAATGCAGTGTTGTCTTGGGGGTCAGTGCCTCTCAGCACAGAAAGTCTGAAATTCTCAGCAGCCAGGGTTTTGTCCTGCCAAGGACAAATCCTGTCAAGGACAAATCCGCATGAGCCCTCAGGGCCTCTGCAGCTGTCCCTTGGAAAAGGGCAGGGATAAGGGCGTGGCTGGACAGCGCAGGACAGGAGGTTTCACTCAAGAGCAAGCAGATCCAAATGTCCTGAGAGAGAATTTCCCAGGAATTCATTGTGGGATGTGGATGCTGCCACCTCAGCAGCATCTCATAGGCGGCTCCTTCATCAGGCACTTCCCGAGCACTCACAGTTCTCAGCAGGAATTCCCGCTGGACACAGAGACACCAGCTCAGCACCTTGGAGGCAAAAGGGAGCTGCTGGCCCTTTGGAGATGCCCACAGCATCTGCAGGAGCTCCCTGGGTGATGCAGAGGAAGGAGCAGGAGGGTTTTGTGCCTCACCTCCCACGGCCAGCCAGCACGTCCCAGCGCCGTGATTCACCCACGCTCCCCAACCTGCCAAGGTGCTTGGGTGCCTTCCAGGCTCTGCCTGCCTGTGCCACGGCATCACAGCAGGCTGGAAGTGATTCCTGGAGACGGGGAAGGAGCTGCTCCAGGCAAAATTTTGGTGCATTAAGTGTCTGGTGAAGCCCCGTGAGAGACAGAAGCCAAATCAATTATGAGTCAAGGCCTGATGCCCTTCTTCAGCTTTATGGGAATTTCCACCAACCTGCAGTAGGAAAACTGTCTTCTTAGGAGGTGATACAGGAGTCAGCATGGAGGAGAGAAGCCCCAAATATTTGAGGTGCCTCAGAGAAGAAAGCAGCTTGTCCTGCTTTGTTTGATGGCTTTAGAAATGAGCAGAGATCACCCCAGCCTACAGCAATGCCCAGACCAGGAGACACCATTGTTGGGAATGATAAAAGTTTGACAAGGAAGTCTCACAGATATGTGTGCTTGGCTGAAAGATTTTTGAATGTAGAATCTGATGAAGGAATAGAGATGGAAGCAAGTTTTGATATAGAAGAAAAGAATTGCTGAGCCAATCTCATTGCGTAACCAAGGAGGCAAAGGGTGTGTTAGTTAGAAGGGGTTCTTATGGCTTAGAGCAAAGGATAAACCCACCCCAAACAAAATGTTTTTACCAAGCAGAGAGATAGCACAGGCAAACAAGCCTGCTGATATGGCAAGTAGAAAAAAGGTCTCAGAATTTTTCACTGCAAGAAAACTGAAAAACAACTCCTAGCTTAAACTGTAAAGTACTGACTTTTAGTGATTGGAGAACAGTAACATGAATATGGTAATTACAGTAGTTATGGTAGCCTATAGATAAAAGTAAAGGTATAGATTGGTTCTACTGTATTAAGATGCTCAGCAAAGAAAAGTATAAAATGCATTGTAACCAAAAGAAAAGTCTATAATGCACTGTAACCAAAACCAAAGGGTCTCCAGGGCTGCCTGCAGCTGGAGCTGACAGCTGTAGGCACAGCTCTGTCACCCACAGCCCTGGCCTGCTGTGACATCTTGGATGGAATAAAGTGCATTTTGGAGAGCTGCCTGGAGTCCCACATCCCTCAGTCATGCTCTTACACACCACCCCATAAAGGTAAGACCCAGGAGGGCAATTCCAGCAGCACAATGCCAACCTTGGTGCCCTTTCCCTGGGATCCAGAGGCCATTTGAGTTCAGGACACAGAGACTGCAGGGATGATGTATTACAAAGCACCCGTCTCGTTTGGCCTGGCCCTCTGGAGGTGTTGAAACACTCAGTTCCTCCCTGATCCCTTCTAGCACGCAATTCCAGAATCCATCTTTGACTGCCAAAAGTCAGCATCCTAAAAGGACAACCCCACTTTCCCTATGTATCTCCATGCAAACAGACTCCACCAGTTGGGATTAGCCCAGTGATCTCAACCAGCTGCAGCTCTGGGGGCCTGGGAGAGGTGGCTATGCCCTGTGCTGCTGCCACCAGCACCCAGCACCTCTCAGAAGGCAGCTCTGACCTCCTGGGAGCCACACTTTATCCCCATTTCCAGAAGAGCAGTTGCTATGGCAACAAAAATGGTTTGCATTTTTAAATGCTCCCTCAAGGACGTCCACGCAGGAGGCTGATGATCAGGAGAGCACAGGGATGGCCCCAGCTCTGGATGAGCAGGTCTGGAGTGAGCCCAGGTTTCCATCCGTGGATATTCTGGAGTGCAAGGGCCTCCTCTTCACCTTCCCCCTGCAGAGAAGGCTGCCTGCATGTGCATCATGGAAGAGAAGATCCAGGCAGGAAAACTGTTCCTGGCAGCTTGACACAAACAGGGAAAAACAACCACAGCCTCACCAAAAAAAACCCAAAAAAACAACCAACCAACCAACCAAACAAACAAAAAACAAAACAAAAAAAAACCCACAAAAAACCAAAAACCAAACAAACCCCAAAAAACCAAGGGGGAAGAAAACCAGAACAAAGCCTTTTTCTCCAGAAGGTACTAAAATTGACTCCACTGTTCTCATTTAAATGGACAAGGACGTTCAGGCAGCACTCGCCAAGTTTCCTTCCCGAAAAAGACTTGCAGAGAAAGTCCTCTGAGGGATAATTAAGTGGCTGGCAGGCAGGAAACAGAGGATAAAAAATAAGCGGAATATTTCCGCCGTGGAAGGAGATAATCGGCGGGATCTCTTCCCATGAGTGCTCAGCGACTCACGGATCACAGAGCCACCCCCAGCCAGCCACTGGAGCACGGCTTTGGGTGCCACCAGGGCAGAGGGGAGAGCTCCCAGCTCTTGGGATCAGCGCTGAATGTTTGGGTTGGAAGGGACCTTAAAGCCCATCCCATTCCACCCCCCTTGCTGGGGTACCTGTTGCTGATTCCACGACTTCTGGGGCTCAGGCTGGGCCCTCCCAGGGGGCTCCCCTGTCTGGGGAGACTCCCCTGGAGTGGTCTTGTGTCAGGAAAGAGAGATGCACTGGATTTTTTCGGTCTTCAGGTTCTTGTTTGTTGTTATCTTATCTAAAGTTTTGTACGCTGTCCACACCAGGCTCAGAGCACTGCAAAAATGGCCAACAATCTCTTGTTGCAAGGTCTTTTAAGACTAAACCATCCAATTAAGAGCTGACACCTGGATTATTTCCCCTTTAACCCAATAACTGATCAAGAGCCCAATATGTGGATTTTTCCACCCAATTACAAAATGCCACCCAAACCCATGGAGAAGAAGGAAGAAGAAGCATGAAGAAGAAACCCAGGGTGACACCCTGTGCCCTCCATCTTGCTGCCATCCACAACATACCAAAAATCCCAAACCTCAATTTCTCACTAAGTGATTCACCTACACTACTCTCCATGACCTATTTCACACTTTTGTGGATTCCAGTCTATCTTGAAGTCTGGGAAACTTTCTCCATGAATGAGGGTCAGAGTCAGTGCTGCCCTGGGGGTCAGGGCACCCCAGAGCAGACAGAGAAATATTCCCAGTGCTGCTCTGGGTTTCCACACCCCCTAGCCCAGGTTGCTCCAAGCCCCATCCAGCCTCCAAGGTGAAGCATCCTCTCTTTTTAAAAAAAATTACATATGGGACACTGAGATGGATGGGGACAGGAAAAAAAAAGCAGCAACTAGCAGGTTTAAACCCAACATTTGTGCTGCTAATTGTTTTTAAATCCCCACAGTGTCCTGAAGGTGTTTTGCTCAGGTGAGAATCACTCCACCACGCCTGGGACGAATGCAAACAGTGCAGATTGTCTGTGTGTCCATCCAGGCAAACTCCAGCTGGGATGCACAGCCTGCATCCCACCTGCCTGCCTCTCTCTGGTGTTCATGGATCCCTCCCACCCTGCCAGCCTGGGAATTTTCTCCTGGCTCTCAAACCAAGCTGAGCTGCTGCAGGGAGCCTCTGTGAAACCACACCCTGCCTACGTGGACTGCATGGTCCTGCCAAGGGCTCGGTGCCTTTCTGTGCCTCTGGCTGGGCCAGTGGTGGCTGCAATAATTTCAGGGGAGCCTGTGGACCTCGGGGGAGGCAGAGGGAAAAGACAGACTCAGTGGAAGAGGAGCCGCATGCTGTGGGAGTTAATAATGCAAAAAGGGACGGGGAAACCTGCACCATCCTGTCTGGAGAGTCAGAGCTGTGCAAAGGCACCTGGCAGGGGACACTGGTGGCAGTGAAGCCATGGCCAGGCCAGGAGAGGCGTGTGGGACAGCTGGACATGCAGCAGGAAAAGCACAGCTCAGGCAGCAGCATTGGCGTGAAGGGAGAACAAGAGCAACACAGGAAAGACATGGAGAGAGCCCAGAGAAGGCCATGGGGATGCTCCAAGGGCTGGAGCCAGGCTGGGAGAGCTGGGGCTGCTCACCTGGAGAGGAGAAGGCTCCAGGGAGAGCTCAGAGCCCTTCCAGGGCCTAGAGGGGCTCCAGGAGAGCTGGAGAGGGACTGGGGACAAGGATGGAGGGACAGGACACAGGGAATGGCTCCCACTGCCAGAAGGCAGGGATGGATGGGACATTGGGAAGAAATCCTCCCTGTGAGGGCAGTGAGGCCCTGGCACTGTCCAGAGCAGCTGTGGCTGCCCCTGGATCCATGCAAATGTCCAAGGCCAGGTTGGACAACAGGGCTTGGAGCCCCTGGGACAGTGGAAGGTGTCCCTGCCCATGGCAGGGTGGAGTAAGATGGGCTTTAAGTCTCTTCCACCCCAAACCATTCTGGGATTCTGTGATGCCAAGCCTGAGTGTGGCAGAGGCCGCGGTGGGAGCTGTGGTTTGGAGTTTTGATCCACGTGCACTGCAGCATTGGGAATGTCCCCAAACCCTGGTGGCTTGCTGGAGATGTTTTAATTGGTCCCAGCAGTTTGTTTGCTTCTGTTTTTCTAGGCTCCCATGGTTTGAAAGCTTCCTTCTTCACCAGCAGCCCTGGTGGCAAACCTTTTTGACAAAAAGACCCTTTTGAAAGGGCTAAGAGATGATATTCTGCGCACTGCTGTGATTTCAGAGCTGAGATTCAAAACCCAAGCAAACAGACAAAATGCTGCAGGCTGGGAGCTGTGGAGTTTGTGGGACGTGGGAGAAGAAATCTTCCTCTACCAGCGCAATCTACAAGTAAGCAAACTGCAGCCTGCAGCCTCCAAAGATCCCCAGCCCCCCCAGCACACGTGTTTCTGTCTGTCCTGCTGCAGAGCTCCACATCTTCCCTCCTCCCACCCACCGGCTGTCCCTGCTGCAGCTCCCCAGCCTTTCCCCAGGGCCTGCTCACCAAAGGATGCTCTTCCTCCAAAGAAACACTCCCCTCTCTGCCCAGCAATGCTCTGACACCAGAGCTGCTGTCTTGGGATCACCAAAGCTGGAAAAGCCCTCTAAGATCGCTGAGTCCAGCCTTGCACTGCCAAAATTCATGACTAAACTGTGCTGCCCAGGCTCTGATTTTTGCCTCTCCACCTGCAAAGAGAGAAGCACTGAAAATAAAGTTCTGCCAGCAGGTCGCTTTTCTGCCTGTGTTGGTAACCCCACACCAGAGGTGTTGGTGGAGGTGGAAGGGTTAAATGGATTTACTAAATGAAGCAGAAAATCCCACTGTTTTCTTTGGTGCCCTTGCTGGAAAACATTTGCCTACTCTCCTCCCGGCTTCCATCAAAAGCCCTGCAGGAAATCAAGCTGTTGAAATCTGCTTTTCTGGCTGCAGGGGTTTCTAACAGGTCAAAGCACTTTTTAGCCAGCAGCAACCTCCTCTTCCCCCTCCCTCCACACCTGGCATGGCAGGGGCTTCACACCCATCACTGATCAACACTTTTTCCTCCCTCTGACTGACCCACCTCAGGTTTCCCACCCTTAGGAATGCCCTCAAAGGTGGCTGAGGCAGAGCCAGAGAACATCCATGAGGAATTCCTGCATCCCCTGTGGCTCTGAAATTGCCAACTCCTGCGGCCACCAAGCTTTTCCAGCGCTTGCAGGAGAGAAATGGAAAGTTCATTTCCAAGGAAAAGCAGTGGGAATCCTCACTCCCTGTGTGCTTCTTCCTCTGCTAAAGGAGCCATATGGCAGCACTTAACTGCACTCACTGTGCTGGG
Organism: Diglossa brunneiventris; assembly: GCA_019023105.1. Taxonomy (NCBI): domain Eukaryota; kingdom Metazoa; phylum Chordata; class Aves; order Passeriformes; family Thraupidae; genus Diglossa; species Diglossa brunneiventris. The sequence goes on from CM032360.1 coordinate 1,371,688, forward strand.
ATGGATTGGCCTTCTGGCTCTCCAAGGCTGCCCAACTGTGCAATTGCCACCAAGCTGCCACCTGCCTGCCTGGCACTCACTGTCCCCCTCCCCGGGCTCCAAACTTCTGCAGGCAGCTCTGGAGGGCTGCACTTCATTCCCAGACTCGGATTTAGAGTGGTCTAGCTTGGTGTGACCACCCACAGCACCATGGTGTAGGCAGGTGTGTTCCCTCCAGGTCACAGCCTCCTCGTGCTCTGTGAGCCAGCATGCAAGGACAGCTCATCCTCCTCCTCCTCCTCCTTCTTTTCAGACCACATCATGTGAGGTTTCTACCCTCTCCAAAGTGAGTGAAATCCCAGGCAGAAAAAGCCAGAAGGAAAACCCAGCAAACCTGATAAGGGGTTTAGGGGAACATCTGGCAGTTCTGTGTCATGTCTGATCCCACATTCCAGCTCAAACCACAGGATGGGCACCGTGCTCTCCTCTGTCCCAGAAGCACAACAAAGTGTCCACGGGGCTCCTGGGCAGCAGCTGATGGAGCAGAAGCTGCTCCTCTCCTCTGGGTCACCTCCTGCAGCCAGCTCTGCTGAGAGGAGACCTGTGAGGAGCACCTTTGGTGCCTCCCACCATGGGATTCTCCTCAGGGTGTCCTGTGCAGGATCAGGAATTGGAGATGATCATATCTGTGGGTCCCTTCCAGCTCTGGACATTCTGTGGTTCTGTTCCTGCCAGCAGAGCTGTGTGTGGGGCAGACAGATCCAACAGGGATGGTCACAGACCTCAGCAGCTGGAAACAGCAGGAAAGGGGAGCCTGAAGGGCTCTGAACAAAAATTCAACCTCAGGAAACGTTGTAAGAGAAGCCAGGCAGGTATTAAATCACAACAGCAGGTATCTGCTTTAAGATCTTTTTACACAACAGTGGTAACGATAAAATCCAGGTTTCTGCTTCCCTATCGGAGAGAACAAATATTGGAGCCACTCAACATTACAGGGAGCAGGGTCTAGGTGGGCTGGAAGGGGAAAACTAAGATTTTATATGGGTGAGTTAAACAGCAATAAGATTTCATGTTAAAGAAAAAATCACATTTGGTGTTAAACTCGGTATAGTCGGAAGGTGAGGCTCGCTTCACTCCCAGGAGGGAAGACCCATGGTGGGTTTATCTTCAGCTTAAACAAGCAGATCACCTCACAGATTAACCCAGCTCCATGTGCTGGGGTACCTGGGGTGACTGCAGTGGCTGTGCCAGGCTGGGCTTGTCTGTGCTGCTGTGTCAGCCTCGGTGTCTGACACATCCTCCTGCTCTGGAGAGAAGGATGTGACTTGGGGGGAGCAGAAACGTGCACCAGGCAGCTCCAGCTCAACTAACCCCCTTCTCCCTGGGCTCTGCTCATCCAGCTGCATTACCAGAGCTCATCATTCCTGCCCCAAGCTCTCAGAGTTCGTGGGGACACAGTCAGAGCACTCAAAGGGGGAAGGAGGAACCTCTCCCTTGCGGGTGAAAGCCAGGCTCAGCCCCACAGAGAGGTGGTGGCTCAGCAAAGCTCTGCAGGATCCCTGCCAAGCACTGAGCGTGCCACAGGATCAGGGGCTGCTTCCCAGACAATGCCAGGAGAGCACCCATCAATCCAGCTCGCTTTGCACAAAGTCTTATTTTTAGTGCTCAGAGCGAGCGGTGCCAGATTGGCAGCTTTATAAATAGAAGACTTCTATTTATCCTGCAGTCTGGGGAGCGCCGTGCTAAGTCACTCTTACGACCTCAATAAATCCAGATTAGGTGCTCTCGAGGCCGTGTCACCATAGAAATGACATCTCCCCTGTGTTCAGCACAGCTGGGGGGAGCTGCTGCCCCTGTACCCCTGTGTGGTGCCCTCCGATGTGTCACGGTGTGACGCGAGTGTCATTCCAACAGGACAGGGCATCCCACCCTCAGAGCCCTCAGTCCCGTCTGGAAGGTGATGATGAGCCTTACATTTTGGGGATTTGAGGGGATTTGAGGACGGGGAGCAGCACACTCTACACCCTGTCCCTGAATGATGGCCAGAGGCTGCTCAGGGCAGGGTTCAGGAAATCGTGGTGGCCTTGATCCCATCAGCTGCACCCACCATGGCAAAACATCAGGGCTGGGAGTGAGAGCATCCTGCTGCTCTGGAGAGGTGGGGGAAAAGGGGTACAGCAGGAAAAAACCAGTGTGGTTTGAATGGATAACTTATATGCAATGGTGAGATGTTGCTTTCCTAACAAGCTGACTGTCAGTAACAATTAAAACACCAAATCAGAATCACTGAATGGTTGGGGTTGGGAGGGACCTTAAAAATCATCTCATTCCATGGGCAGGGACACCTTCCACTATCCCAGGGTGCTCCAAGCACTGTCCAACCTGGTCTGGGACACTGCCAGGGATCCAGGGGCAGCCACAGCTGCTCTGGGCACCCTGTGCCAGGGCCTGCCCACCCTCACAGGGAACAATTCCCAATTCCCAATATCCCATCCAACCTTGCCCTCTGGCACTGGGAAGCCATTCCCCCTTGCAGTGTCACTGCAGGCCATTATCAAAAGTCCCTCTCCAGCTCTCTCAGAATCTCTTTAAGCCCTGGAAGGGGCTCTACAACCTCCCTGGACTCCTAATAATTCTTTCCCTCTTAAAAAAAAAAAAACCCAAACACCCTGTCCAGTTCCCTTCCACTTGTTTGTTTTTTTGGTTTTTGTTTTTTTTTTTTCCTTTCAGTGAGGGGTTGCTTCATTTAACCTGTGGCATTATGACAATTCCCAGCATGACAAGCATTTCCTAGTGGTCACACAGCTCCCTTTGGACTGGTTGTGCTGGTCCCAGGGACAGGGAGTGCTCCTCCTGCTCCTCCTTTCAGGATGCCTGCTCCCAAAATTGCCACCTAATTCCTCATGCATCCACCTGAGCCCATGCACTCCTCCAAAGCCCAGGCCTGCTGCATGCCTGGACACTGACTGGTCTTCCTCTAGGCTCTCAGCCAGGGAAGGGCAAGGGGAAAAGGTCTGGAAGGCTCCGTGGAATTCCCTCTGTGGGAACCGGCCTGTCCGGCTGCCGGGAGCGCAGGCGCTGGGAAGCGGAGCGGATCAAAGAGCACAGGAATTCCAGCAGCTGGAGGTTCCTGATCCTTTCATCTCAGGGAGATTTCTGCAGTTTCCAAACCTGGCAGGCTGCCGCAGTACAAGCTGCTTGGCTCAGGCACAGCTCTTTGTCTGGTCAGCTGCTGGGCAGCAGGAGGAAGGCGCTGGATTGGGATGAGCCTGCCCAGGCTGCCCAGGAGAGCTCCATCCTCCTCCTCACCTGACCTAGAACAGGGTCTGCAAGGAGGGCAGAACCCCCCAGAGTGTGAAAAGATGATTGTGGAAAGGAGCAATCTTATTAATTTCATAATATCATCAAATGGGTTGGGCTGCAAGGGACTTAAAGCCCATCCCATTCCACTCGCTGCCATTCCAGGGACACCTTCCACTGTCTGAGGTGGCTCCAAGCCCTGTCCAGCCTGGCCTTGGACACTTCCAGGGATCATGGGGCAGCCACAGATGCTCTGGGCACCCTGTGCCAGGGCCTCAGCATCCTCACAGGGAACAATTTCCTCCAAATATCCCATCTAACTCTAACCCTGCCCTCTGTCAATGGGAAGGCATTCCCCCTTCAAAGCCTGGATCTGGAATGGCTGCTGGAGAGACTGGAGGTTTGGGTTTTGTGGGCAGGTGAGTGGAATTAAAATGCAAAGTCAGGCAGGTTGTAAAGAAGAAGGAATTAAAAAAAAAAAAAGAAAAAAAAAGGGTAATATATAATTAAATAAAAAAAATAAATAAACCGTTTAAAAATGAGCTGAAACAAACCAGGCCTTGTGAATTATTTGCCATGCGTTGGTGTCCGGGTTTAGAGCCACGAACCTGAGCACTAAAACCACCACAGAGTCATCACAGAGCTGCTAAACAGGGATTTCAGCCAAATTCCCAGTGCTCAGGAGAGGCTGCATCACTCACAGGCCAGGATGGGATCAGGAGCTGGGATGAGAATGAGAATCTGGGATGAGGACTTGCTGGAAGGCACATTGTGAGAAATGGACTTGTAGAAAATCCTCAAAACCTGACAGAGGGCTCATGTACTATACATCTGTATGCAAACCCTGAGATTAAAAAATAACTCAAAAATTACTTTAAAATACCATAGAATTAGGCAAACATTGTTGAGAAAGAAATTGAACAAGAAACAGGTTTTAAAGGATGGCATTGCAAATTAGACTTTAAAGAAATAGAACTATGAAAGGTGCATTGTAGTAGGGCCCACGAAGAGTAATTTTAGATGATTGGCTTTAAGGCATTTACAACAAAGCTGATGGGCCAAGAAACACCTATAGTGTTTTGTAATTAGGAAATAGTTAAATTCTAACAGTAATGCTGTGAATTATAACATCTGTATTGTCTCACCCTTCACATGAGACTGAAAATGGAATAAAAGTTTTTAAAGCACCTTTCAGTTACCTCATCTCTGGGTCAGAAAAGAGCTTAATCCAACAGCAAGTGGGTGCTGCAGGAGATGATCCCACTTCACACAGCAGCTCCAGAGGTTTCAGAAGGAGTTCCCTCTGTCTGAAATGACAGCAGCATCTCTCAGATGCTTTAAAAAAAAATTAAAAAAAAAAAAAAAGGAATTTTGTTGAAATGTCTATTTTGGGATTAAACCCTTCAGTCTTTCCAGGACAGAGGGGATATTGTGCTGCATAAGGCAGTGGTTGGGAGGGTGAGGTTCCCATCCAAGCCACTCCAGCTCTCATCCATCCCCCCTTCCAGAGGCATGGGCAGCAGTTTGGTGCCCCAGCAAGTGAGAAGAGCCCGAGCTCAGCAGGAGCAGCCACCGAGCCAGAGGGACAGCACAGGCTCAGCCCTGGAAAGGGAGGCGGAATAAAGAGCTGAAGGCATCCGAATAAAGCTGTGAATGGTTTGGCAGGAGGGAGGGGTGTCCTTTGGCCTGTTAGCACCCCCAGCTGGTCTGTCATGCCTGGCTGCCCTTCCAGCACAGCTCCTGCCAGGACAGAACCACAGAATCACAGAATGATGAGGTTGGAAGAGACCTCTCAGATCATCGAGTCCAACCTATGCCCTAACACCTCACCTAGACTATAGCACCAAGTGCCATGTCCAGTCTTTTTTTAAACACATCCAGAGATGGTGATTCCACCACCTCCCTGGGAAGGGCATTCCTGTACTTTATTATTCTTTTGGTGAAAAGAGACTGTGTCCTCCAACAACACTTTATGCCTTGCACCTCCCAGCCCTGGCATCCTCTGCCTGCATCCTCTGCCTGTTTGCCCCTGATGTGAGGAACCTCTCGCCAGAGGACCCAGAGCTCATTTCCCACCAATTCTGCCTGAGCAGGAGCGACCTGAGCCTGGAGGAATCTCCTGGGCAGCAGGAAGCCCCAGCTCCTGATGGCAGAGCACACTCTGGTGGGGTCTGGGCCGTGCTGTGCCCGTCCAAGGACGAGCAGGGCGCTCAGCAGTGCCTGTCCCTCTGCTTCCTGCGCGGAGCCCAGCTCCCAGACACACTCCAGGCTGCTCCAGAGGAGGGGCAAACAGGCTGGAAAGCTGACAGCTAGGTTGGCTTCCCTTGGATCTGTGCCTGAGCTGCCAGCTCAGCCAGACAGAAGGCTGCTTCCTTATTTATTTCATAGTTAAAGTGAAAGGCACCTTCTGGGAAGCCCATTTTCCTCAATACTCACAACAGTCAGTGGTTTTGCCCAAGGATTTTATGCCTTCAGGATCCCTGGGATCCTTGTGAGAGAGCTGGAGTTCCCTGCTCCCCCAAAACACGATTTTTCTCTGCTGGAACTGATTTCAAGCCTAGCTGTCCCACTGCAGTGACCACAAACTAGCTCTGAGTTGTCACACTCAAAAAAAAAACCCAAAAAAACCCCCAAAAAACAAAAACTAACAAAAAAAAAAAAAAAAAAAAAAAACAAAACAAAAACCAAAAATCAAAAACCAAAAAACCAAACCCCCCCCGCCAAAAAACCACAGGAAAAACCAACCAACCAAACAAAAAACCCCAAACAAAACAAACAAACAAACAAAAAAAGAACAAAAACAAAAACAAAAAAAACCCCATGGAATGGAGCAAATCCTACTCTCAACTTCAGATCTGCTCTAGCACCAGCCCAGCTGGGGTAAGTCAGTGTTCAAGCAACATGAAGCAGATTAATCCATGTTTCAGTGGGAATCCTTCCCCAGACCCGTGTTTCCTGCACAACCACCGTGGGCTGGGAGTGGGCAGGAAAGATTGGAAGAGCCTCCTGTCCCACCTCATCCCCCAGAGCCTTGATGGCAACCCCAGGGCTGTCTCCACCCCAGAGCTGAGGCAAACCCTGCCTGCCATGAGGTGTAACGTGGTTGGCAGGGCTTGACACTGAGTTCAGGGGAGAAGGAACACGATATTCCTCTTGGCTTTCTGACTTCAAACCCTCAGACATGAGCTCAAATCATCCCTCAAGCTGGGTATTTCCTTCCTCGTGCCTCAGTTTCCTGCCGCTGTTATGGGAAGGGATTGTTCCCTGGCAGGGTGGGGAGGGGCTGGGATGGAATTCCCAGAGCAGCTGTGGCTGCCCCTGGATCCCTGGAAGTGTTCAAGGCCAGGCTGGACACTGGGGCCTGGACCAACCAGGGCTGGGGAGTGGAACTGGATGATCTTTAAGGTCCCTTCCAACCCAAACCATTCCAGAATTCCATCCTGCCTGTGCCCAGAGGAAAGGAGCTATCAGGACGTGCCAGCTTTGGCCCTATCCTTGTCCCCACCAGGAGCAGCAGTTTGGTGTCAGTAAATTCAAGCAGCCCCTGAGTGTGCAGTTTATTTATTTCCAGATCATTAAGCCTTCTCCTAGCGACAGTGTTTAAAAGCCACGATGACGTTTCGTTCCTCCTTCCCCCCCCCCTTCTGCTGTTTGGCTCTTGAAAATTAAAAGATAAGCTTTGTAAATCTCACTGAGAAGAGGGAACTGTCACTTCAGCTTTAGAAGAAAAGCCAGCAAAGAAACAAAATTCCTCTTTTGGCAGAGGAGGAAAAAAAAAAATCCATTATTAAAGGCTTAGAGACAAAGGCTCTCGACACAATTAAAGGCAAACCTAAGCCTTTGAAAGCAGAGGGCATGACACTGGAATACACACAAGAGGTGGAGATGAAAGCCTCCATTGTGGGGCTGCTGAAAAAGTTAAGGGGGAAAAAAAAAAAAAGAGGAGAGTTTCAATGGATGCATTTGCCTAAACCAAACTGGATGAGAAGCTTCCCAGAGAAGGGCTGGAGTCCTCCCATGTGTTTACACAATGCCAAGAGCTGCTGGGCTCAGCCTTAATTAGGATCCTGGGGCATTACTGGAATAACTTGGGGAGCGAGGGTCGCCGTGTTCATTAAGCAGAAAGAAAACAGGGCTCTGATATTTTCCCTGGGAAACTTTCCACCTGGGCAGCCTAATCTTCCTCTCCAGCCTGCTCGGCTGAGGCAGATGATGTTTGGTTTGGTGTTGTCGAGGCAGGAGAGCCGGCTGGGGACACGGTGCTGCTCCCCAGGCACACGGCTGACTCTCAGCCCAACAGCAGCGGCAAGATGTGGCCACCTCTGGAAAACACTGAGCCTTCGTGGCTCTAAATTAAGAGCACCAGATCCAAGGATAACCAGCATCCAGGATGGCAGAAACGCTGTTGAAGTGCTTTGTTCCAAAAGCTGCTCCTTGCTCTCAAGCCCTCCATGTCCAACCAGCAGCACCACGAGCCAAACCCTCACCCTGAGATGCCCCCAACCACCATGGAAATGTCCAAAACCCCTCACTGCCACTTGGCAAACCCTGAGCTGGGAAGAGACCACCAGCACCACTCCATAAAACCATGGATTTGCCATCCACCCCCTCCTGCAACCTCCCAAAGCCAGGGTGGCCTGACCCTAGGTGGCTGCACTAGGCTGGGGAGATGATGATGATGATGATGATGATGATGATGATGATGATGATGATGATGATGATGATGTTTCTGCTGTCCTAAACTCTGACTCCTCCCTGAGAGCCTCAGAGGGCTTTAAAAGAGAGCAACTCCCTCTTTGCTGTGGATCACATAGGTTGTTTTTCCCCACCTGGTGCGTTAACACAGGCAGTTTAACTTTATTAATGCTGGGTTTAGTCCAGGGCTCAGCAGGGAGGGCAGGAATTACTTATACCCAAACTCAGCACCGTTTTTGGGAGGTTGGAGGGGGAGACTCTGTGGTAGGGACAGGGCACAGAGTGCCAGGAAGGGCTCTCATTACAGGCACATGACTTTTTAATCCTAATTCTCCTCTCCACAGCAGTTCCTGGGATACCTGAGCCTGGTTTGGGATGACTCAGGTGGAGGCCAGAGCACATTTACATCCTGCTCATAGCCACAGGCCAGCCTAATTCACTGTGCTCCACTCTGAAAATAAAAGCAAGGTCCAAGGATGGGTTTAGAGTCCTTTTTGTGTGTGTGTGTGTGTTTTCCATTGGTCCGTTCCATCACCAAGGAGACGGAATTCCTACACTCGCTGTTTCAGACATAAATCCCAGCTCCTGTGCCAATGGCCATCACAGCACAATTACATAAGGAACATGTTGTGTGCTGAGCTGGGGCTTTGCTCCCCGTACCTGTGATCTGCCAGGGTTTTGTGGCCATCCAAAGGGGAGCACAACATCCTCCGGGTCTGCTCCAAGCCCAAATCCCTCCTGGCACCGTGGCCCAGAGTTGCCTGGAATCACTCGTCTTGTATCGTGTAGAAAATCCTGCATAAAACACAGCAGGGCATCAGGGAAAGGAGAAGAACTCCCGGGCTGCTCCTGCAACAGCTGCTGAGGCAGGAATTGAGAAAACACCTCTGCTGCCAGGCCATTGTCCTGCCCTCATGGAGCAGCAATGCCCCTCTCTGTGCCCTAATCCTGGTTTTTGTCCCTCCCTCCCTCTCAACCCCACTCCTAAGTGTGAGCTCAGTTTTCAAAGCGCTACACAGGATGATGTTAATGGGAATTCTGTGCCCGGGATGCCTTTCAGAGTGCCAGGTTTATCCCCCAGGACACAGACTGTCTCCTGTCGTTTGCCCGACGCCTGTTACACTGGCCTCCATCTGCGTGGCAATCCCGAAAATCCAGCACCTGATGGAAAATGGGAGGCAGAGCTGCCGCAAGGAGGGCAGGGCGGTGCCCACTGCAGGGTCAGAGATGCCTGGGGGGCTCTCAGAGCTGTGGAACCTCCACACAAAGCCAGTCACATAAATGGTTACCTAAGGATGTGTCTTCCCAGATCTGCATCACAGGGAGCTGATCCTCAGGAGGGTGGCTCCAGTGGCACACCAGGGAAGATGTGTCAGGAGGAGTTCCTTATCCTGAGTGCTGGAGGCTTGGGAAGTGGAAGTGTTGCCTCTCTGAGCCCCCCAAAACAGCCCAGAAGAGAAAGCCAGAGAGATGCTGTGCTTTGCAGCAGAGAGATCCCCCCCATGCACTGCTCGGTGTCTCTGCATTTGACCTCCTAACCTCCCAAAATGCAGCCCAAACACATCTGGTCTTCAGGACTGGCTTCTTACATCAGCCCCTGTCCTGTCCTCTTCTAGAATCAGCAGCAAAACCCTTCCTTGAAGCAACAGCTGGTTCCCATGATCTTATTTTCAAGCCAACTCCTTAACAGATACTCCCTTCCCCTCCTCCCCCCACCCAGTTTTAGCTGTGTTACTGCTCCATCTGGTCCCTCCGTGCTTGGAGGAATGCCAATACCTCCTAGGAAAGGAAAAAAAAAAAAACACCAAAACCTTCTCTTCACTTTGGGATTGCTGGGAAAACGTGAGCAGGCACTGGCAATGTCTGTGACCGTTTTCAATTCCGACTCTGGAGCATCCCAGGAGGCTTCCAGCAGCTCTGAGCCTGTGCCTGCTGCCAAGTCAAGGTGGTCCCCAGCCCCCTTGGGCATCTCTGTGCACCCCTCAGGCCAGCCTGAGGCGCAGAGAGAGGAGCTGAGTGGGTGGCGCTGCATGGAAAAACATTCCTCTGGGGTTTTAACCTGTCTGCAGACCTCGGGCGTTCCTTTCCTCCTGCTCCTCTCCCCCACAAAAAAAAAATGAAACACAGCAACTTCTAAAGGTGCTGGTGAGGGCAGAGGGAAGTCCTGAAAGATTTCTCCAAAATCCAGGAGACTGTGGCATCATTTCTCACCTGCTGCACCAGCTCTGCTTTCCTGCTCCCGAGGAGGAGCAGCACTTTTTTAGGATTGGTGAGAGGGAATACGTAGTTTGCCATTCCTGCCTACACCAGACCAGACAAGCATCCTGGAAAACATCAGGAAGCCCAGTCCAGGATGAAGTAAAGGCTCTGGGGCACTTCCTATTGTTGCTGGTGCACGTGAGGAAAAGTTCCTTTGTTTTTAGGACAATAGCTTCCTTGCCTCCAGGGATCCTGGTTCCAGCTCCTTTCTTGCCTGTGTTATGGCTCAGGAATGAAAAACAAAGGAGGAATTGAGGAAAGCAAGCCCAAGCAACCCCAGGAAAGGGTGGGTTTGTGCTCCCCTGAGCAGGGGCTTTGTTAGGGCAGCCAGGGAGGTGTGAGATTATGGCAGAGGGGATTTTCCCTGCTGCTAGCAGCCCATGGCCGTGGCTGGGTTTGTCACTAGGACACCCATAAAGGACAGGGATATAAAGTCTCCAGGGCTCGGGGCCATGCTGGGAAGCTGCAGCCCCAAAAGCAGGGAGAGCCAGCTCAGTCTGCCTCTCTGCCAGCAGGGTGTCTGCATCCAGCTCCCTGTCCTCGGTGCCTAATCTGAGGAGACAGCAAAGACACTCACACTGCCAGGCATCCTCCTGGGAGCGGGGCTGTGCCTGCCAGGGAAGTGTCTCCACAGTGGCTGAGCATTCCCAGCTCTGGGAAGGGGCTGATGCCCAGGCAGGGGAGCAGGCAGCTGGTTCATGCCACAGTGACTTGCCAGGAGAGGCAGTTCCCTGTTTAAATCAGCACAGCCCAGAGAGGTCTCAGGTGCAGGAGGGAGCCCAGGCACCTCCAGAGCTGTCCTGTGCTTAGGAACACATCGTGACACAAGTTCTGCTTTTCCCTTAAGCCAGTAAAGAATTATGGAATTGTTAAGGATGGAAAAGACCTGCAAGATCATCAAGTCCAACTGTTCCCCAAGCACTGCCAAGGCCACCACAAAACCACATCCCCATGGCAACATCCAAGTGCCTCTTTGAGCACCTCCAGGGATGGGGACTCCACTACCCTGGGCAGCTCATTCCAAGGCCCGAGCACCCTTTCCATGGAGAAATCCTTCCTGCTGTCCACCCTAAACCTTCCCTGGCCCAGCCTGAGGCCGTTCCCTCTGCTCCTGTCCCTGTTCCCTGGAGCACAGCCCAACCATCCCCCTCCTGTCAGGAGCTGTGCAGAGCCACAAGGGCCCCCCTGAGCCTCCTTTTCTCCAGGCTGAGCCCCTTCCCAGCTCCCTCAGCTGCTCCAAAACCTCCCAGCCCTGCCCCATAACAGGCACATTTTTAGATGCGGTTTAAAGAGATCCTGGATCAATCCCACCCTGGCAGGGAGGAGGTACCCAGAGCTCCAGGTCTGGCTTTGCTCTCTCAGCCTCTGCACGTAAAGCCAGGCTTTAGAAGGTGGTTCAAAACCTTTCTCCTGTTAGGAAAGATTAATAGCTGGCAAAAAAAGCTTTTTTGGGGTGATGCCCATCCCAGTTTTGTAAAGTGAGGGGGGCAAAGCCTCGGAGCAGAGAGGTTTCTACTCCTTTCCACAAGCCTTGGAGCGGGGAATTACTTAACAGCACCACTCATAATTATTTGTGAGGAATCTGAAAACTAATTAGATGTTAGGAACCTTAATTAGGCTGCTTTCCTTGAAAGGAGAGGGAAAATTAGGGATTCTCACATCCTTCAGTGCCACCAGCCCAGCTTAGCTGAGCTCAAGGCCCAAGTTACACCTGGCCAACCACGGCAATCCTTCCTGGGAAGGACCAGCAAGGATGGAGTCCACCCCAACAATCCCATCCCTGAGACGTGGCCCTAAAGCTCCCTGAGTCCTGGCAGCCTTGGGAGTGTGACCATTCTCTGGGGAGCCTGTTCTAGGCGCAGGAAAGCAGCCCCAAATTGTGCTACCAAGACTCCCAAGCACCAACCTCAGCCAGGGGAACCTTGGCTGTGCGAGGCAGAGTGTCCTTTCCTTCTGATCCAGCCCTTAGCATCCCTTCTGCTCCTCAAAACACACTGATGGCTGGGCCTGGAATTGGCACACAGCAAGGCAAGAGGCAGGAGCAGGGAAGGAATCCTTTCCTCTCCACAGGACCTGCATCTGGATTCCATCAAACTCATGGCAGGCCATTCCCAGAAAAGCTGAAACCCAGAGCAAGCTGATCAACAAATAACAATTAACAACACAGATCTTGTTTATGTGGGGGGATTACTGAGGTTCAGCAAGCCTTACTCAGCCAAGTCATGGTTAAAGGAGATAACAGCCTAGAAAATACCTGGGGTGGCTAAAAAACCCCTATAAACCCCCTCCCCTCACTGTGGGGAGGACCTGGAACTGTGGAGATAAGGAAATGGAGAGGCCTGGGCTTGCCCAGGACTGAGGATGCTGCAGCAGCACTGCTGAAGATTGCAATGCAAGATGATTTCAATTACCACCTCCACGCCAGATTACCTTTGTCAAGTGGGCAGTTTGCTTTATCTCTCTCTCTGAGTGACCACATTCACACCTCCCTCGGGAGGGGACATTGCTGATAACAGACTATTGAATGTCACTGCATGGCTGATAAGAACAAAACATCCCATTGGGAGATGTGAGCCCAGAGGGAGGAGCCAAGCATTCCTACCCGGATATAATCCAGAGGTTTTTGAGACACCAGCACGGCTTTCTCCACGGGATTCCCCAGAGGAACAGCAGCTGTCTCTCCACGGGATCTTCAGAGGAAGAATACATCCTTCTCTAGAGATCCCCCTCGCTCCAACAGAACCACACCTGACACTTCAGGAGGGCTGCAGACACATTTCCAATGGGACTGCCACCAACACCCCACAGGGTGTCAGGTTGGGTTCTGGCTCTGTCAGTGTTGTTCTGGTGTACTGCATTGTTTATTTCATCCTTTTTTTTTTTCTTTCCCTATTAAAGAACTGTTATTTCCTGCTCCCATAGTTTTGCCTGAGAGCTCCTTAACTTAAAATTGATAGCAGTTCAGAGGGGTGGGGAGGGTTTACATTCTCCATTTCAGGGGAGGCTCCTGCCTTCCTTAGCAGACTCCTCTCTTTCCAAACCAAGACAAGCACCCACGGGGCAGAGAGTGACACAAGGGACAAAGCAGCCCCATGGTGAAGGGGAGGACCCGCTCTGTGATCCCAGAGGGGCCGCATGAACCCATCAGGAAGGCGTGGAAAGGCTGCCTTTCCCACAGAAACAGGGCTGTCATCCAGCTGAGGGTCACACCACAGGCCTGGGGCTCTCCGGGCTTCTCTCCCAGCGTGGTGTCCCCAGAAGAGCTGGGCAGCTCCAGCATGGAGAGATCCCAGCACTGCATGGGGCTCCCTCTCCCCAGCAGGGATCCAAAGTGGAGAGTGATTCAGCAGGGTATTGATTGAACTCTCTGCAGACAAATGACCTCTCTCTCTCTCTGGGCCACACTTTTTAGTGCAGGGCTTCAGCCTCCTGCATGAATATTTTAATAGATTTACCGTGGAGCAGCTTCACCTCTGCAGGGATGGGGAGAAGCAGGAAGGGAAGCACAGGTTGGAGGTTTGGAGTTTCTGCTGGCAGGCTATGAAATTGAGGTTTTTCCACATAAAGAAGTTCCTACTGCTCTCAATTCCCATTAGCACTGCGCCAGAAGCACACACTTGGCTGCAGTTCTCCAGTCTGCAGCTCAGAGGAGGGTGAGGGATCAATCATGGCATCATTTGGGGTGGAAAAGCCCCCAAGGTCATCAAGTCCAGCACTGCCAAGCCCACCACTAACCCACATCCCCAAGTGCCACATCTGCATGGCTTAAATCCCTCCAGGGATGGGGACTCCACCACTGCTCTGGACAGCTTCTTTCCATGAAGAAATTCTTCCTAAAATCCAATTTAAACCTAAACCAAGACGAGCTACACTGGAAGGGGAGGGGGGATGCACACAGCCACCAACATCCTATGGCTTGGGTGAGGCTCACACCTCACCCAAAACTCCTCTGCTCTCATTCAGCGGCACAAGAACTCCTGGCAGAGGGGCTTCTCCATGGTTGCAGAGAACATTTTTCCTCCAAAATCGGTATTTTTCCATTTTCCCCTGTACAAAAGAAGTGATGGAACCCTGGTTGCTGAGAATTTTAGACTTTCTGTGCTGACAGGCGCTGACCCCCAAGACAACACTGCATTGACCTGAGGCTGTGGAGAAGGATTCCAAAATGAAATGATAGAACTAAAATTATGGGTGTGGAGTTTGAATAGAAGTGTGAAATATCACATGGTGGAAAAGTTAGAGTTTAAGGTTTTAGAATATAGTAATATATAAAACAAGATAGAGATTTTAGGGCAGTCCTAGGACTAGAAGCTAGTCCTTCTTCTTCATAAGTTTGAGTAGTATTGTCTAATTAAATTAAAAGTGGACATTGCAGACCACAAGTAGTCATTAAGTTAAAAAGTAAAAATAATTTGTCTTCTCTTAATTAGACAGTTTATCCTTAAAAAAAAACTTGTAAAGAAAAAGACACAGCTCCATTTTTAACTTATTAAAGTACTGTAAAACTCACAGTTTGTAAAACTATAATACAAATAAAAACTAATAAACATCTAAATCCAAATGAAAAACACCCTCTCACTGATTTAACCCTGACCTTAACAAAAAAAAAAAGAAAAAACCAAGCAAACAAACAAAAAAAAGAAAAAAAGATAAAACCCAACCCCCCCAAAAAAAAAACAAAAACCAAAAAAAAAAAAAAACAAAAAACAAACCAACAAACAAAAAAAACCCCAAACAAAACAAAAACAAACAAAAACCACCAAAAAAAAAGCCAAAAAAACCCAAAAATTCCTCAAGGAAGCAGCACACAAACCATCACAGCCTTGGAGGAATCCAGGCTGCTTTACCCCAGCTGGGAGGAGGCATCTCCAAACTGGAGATATTTCATCCCCACGTGGCTGCTGTGACAGCTTGAGATGGAATCCTGCAGCACCCGGGATCATCTGCATCCCAAATCCAAACATCCTGTGTCATCCCCTGCAGCAGAAAGCAGCTGAGCTTTGAGAGGGGGAATGCCTGCATTCTGCAAGGAATTCTGCAATGGAATTCTGCATTCTGTAATCAATAGGACAACACGTGGAAATGCTGCCAGCCCAGCTCCCAGTCCTGCCCCTCTTTACCTCCAGAATCCCACTCTTACACAGAATTACTTGTCCCACGAGTCCATTCCTAACACAAAAAAATTGGGGTTTCCAGACTGTTCTTCATCTCCTCTGCATGGTGGAGGGAAATCCAAGCTGCTCTTTTCTCCCACAAAATGGGAATCTGCCACCAAATCCAGATGCAACTGTGAGACCTTATGGTATAATAAACTTAATTTTTCAACACAGTCGCTGCTGCATCCCCTGCAGACCTGGCTTTAATGGAAAAATGAGGCAGGAATTCCATGGCTGCAGAGGTTCCAGTCATCTTTAAAGGATGAGCTCATATCAACCCTTTTCTTACATTGAACTAAAAATGTTTTTTTTGCATCCAGGACAAAACTACAGCACCCCACCTCTATCCCACTCTCCTAAACAAACCTCAAAGGTCAACAGAGATCTCTGATAACAAATGAAAGACCAAACCCACCCCAGAACCCAAAGGGAGAGTTACAAACAGCATCTATTGCTCCTAGGAGTCCCAGACACGTTGGAGCACCAGGATTTTTACCCCTTTTCCAAGGCTGATGGTGAAGAACACCTCCAGGTAAAACACACTTCCACCACACAACAGTCCTGAATCCACAGCGCCAGGAAGGCTGCATTTGCTCAGAGATTTCCAGGAAATGAGTCAATCAGCAGAGGAGAAACACTGCATTGAGAAAGGGAATGGGAATTTAAAGGGATTCTTTTCAAGTTAACCAACAGAGCCGGCTGAGATGCAGAAGCCACTGAATTTGCCCTTAGGCTGTGGGGAATGAGTCATTTTCTTTTCTCTCTCTCGGTATAAATGTCAATCCTTAGTGACTTCACCTTTTTCTCTGCATTGCTGGGAGACTGTGTCGGGCACTGCTTAAAAGTTTTTAGCACAGGGAGAGGGTTGTTGGCTGCCCAGCCGGGTGTTTATTATGGGATTGTGTCACCGCGATATTTTCTGAAAAATCCTCTTTGCCCAGGATTTTCTCCTGGGAAGCTGAGAAGCCTCAGAGAGGAATGAAAACAATAATTATCTGATTGCTGCTCCTGTGTTTGCTGCTTGGGAATGTGGCTTGGACATTGTTTACCAACAGGTGCATGTTTGATTGGTTCCATGTGAATTGTTATTACTTAATGACCAATCATGGTCCAGCTGTGTCAGACTCTGAGTCAGTCACAAGTTTTCATTATTTCATTCTTGTTATGCCCTCTGATGTATCCTTTCTCTTTCTTTAGTATAGTTTAAGTATAGCATTCTATGATATAATATGATATGGTATGATATGGTATGTAATAATATAATGTAATGTAATATAATGTATAATATAATATAATATAATATAATATAATATAATATAATATAATATAATATAATATAATATAATATAATATAATATAATATAATATAATATAATATAATATAATATAATATCAGCCTCTGAGGACATGGACTCAAATTCTTATCTCTCACCTCATCCTGGGGACCCTCACAAACGCCACAGGATTGCACTGGGGAGGGTCTTCTCTGCTGCTTTGGCTGGCTCAGCTAGGGATGGGGGGAATGTGGGGGGACCTTGGAATCTGGTCCTGCAGAGCAGATGGCTCCAGCTCTCCACTCAAGTGCTGCCTGGATCTAGACAGGGCTTGGAGCACCCTGGGATAGTGGAAGCTGTCCCTGCCCATGGCAGGGGGTGGAACGAGATGGAATTTTGGGTTCCTTCCACCCCACATCCCTCACCTGTGGAAGGAAGGCGCAGCACAAGCCATGACAGGATGGCAGCTCTGCTCTCAGCTCTGCTGCTGGAGCTGGGGCACAGCTGTGGGGACTGGGATCAAACGTGGGCTCCTGCAATTTAACAGGAACCTACAAAGGCAGGGAAAATTGTTCTGCAAGATTTCCTGCCAGCCTGTGCCACCAGTCTCTCCTGCTGCTGAATGCGTCCATCCCAGCAGGGAAGTGGAAGAGAAGGGTTTGGAGCAGTGAATGAAATAAAAATTCCCCTCTCTGTTTGAAGCCTGCACTGATGGCAGCCCTTGCATTCAAGCTGCCACCTGAAGCTTCGTCCTGCTGTCCTCCCACTGTGGCACCACAGGAGCAGGACACAATGACACAGAGATGCTCCCTGCCCTCCTGCCTCCCTCGTGCCCACACCTCAGCCCTGCCCTGGAAACCTTTTTTTGGGAAGCTGTTAAATCAGGCTTCAGCTGGCTCCTGCCCTTCCACCATCCCAAATAACTTCTAGTGAGGGTCAAGTAGCGGGATCAACCTCCAAGAAGCTCTGAGGTGTTCACAGAGGTGCAGAGCCCAGTTCTGGGTAATTTACAGGATCCTCTGTGGCTGAGGGAAATCTTTGCCTGTGCTTTGGCTTCCAGCAGGCTGAGCAACACGAGGAGCTGCTCTGCAAAATATGTGTGCAATCCTGGAGAGTTTTTTCCCTGCTGACTTTTAAGGAGATGTGGTGTCCCTCCCCACCCAGCTCCCCTTCAGATTAACTTTGCTCCCTGCCTGGTGGGTCGAATCCCCACCAAAAACACATCTCAGAAGCTGCAAAGGAAAGGGAAAAACACACTTTCCCCTCTGGAGCAGCAGCACAGTAAAGAGGCAGCTGCACCCTGTGCTGCAGGGATGTGCTGGGCACCTCATTGCACACACACATTCCCACTAATCCATCCCCTCATTCATGCCACGTGTGTCTGAGCACGGAGCTGGCCCAGCCCGGCTTTGAAGCAGAGCAGATGTGGAGTTATCTGCTCCACCAGGGCTCCAGGCAGCCAGGGGGGACAGTTGCCTTTGGCAGAGGATGAAGGCACCTTTCTGCTGGGGACAAGGACAGCTGGACTCAGCTCGTGTGTTCCCGCCACAGGACCTCAGGTTGCCTCCTCAGCAGCTGCCTCCTCACTAGTGCCAGAGCTCACCAATGTGGGATGTAACAGTGGCAGCAGCACTTTACAGCTCCATATTTGGTGCAAAATTTTAAATGAGCTGCTGTAACAACAGCATTTCACCTGCATTTCACCTTCCTTGAGAAGTTCACTCCAGTAAACACCTGGAGTTATAAATTTCCTAATACTACTGAAGCTCAGCAGCCAGGGCTTCCAAAGTGTTGGTTTGTGTCTCCAGACACAGCTGCACTCCCAGCTTTCCACCTGTGTCCCTTCTGTTATACATACATGTTATACTATTGGCTTTTTGCAAATATTAAGATGGATTCTCTATGTGGGGTGTTAAAGTAGCTTTGCTGTAAAGATATAGTTTTTATTTCTCTTGTTAACTAAAACTTAGAAACAGCTGATATGTTTGTCTTGAAATACCTGCTTGGATGGGATAACATCCAATGAACGTATGATGAGGACATCTGTGCAGATGTGCCAACTGTCAGCACTCACTGTCTGAAGGAAATATGGACCAAAGCCCAAACTGGAGGTGATGATAAGAATGGACTAAAGCCACAACTCTAAAAAGGCAGACCTGAGGAGGAGCCATGCTAAACAGTTCTTGGAACATGTAAAGTGGTTTGGGGAATGTAAGAGCCTGAATGAGGGATGTGGGACTCCAGGCAGCTCTCCAAAATGCACTTTATTGTATCCAAGATGTCACAGCAACCCAGGGTTGTGGGTGACAGAGCTGTGCCTACAGCTGTCAGCTCCAGCTGCAGGCAGGCCTGGAGACCCTTTGGTTTTGGTTACAATGCATTCTATACTTTTCTTTTGGTTACAATGCATTCTATATTTTTCTTTTGGTTACATGCATTATAGACTTTTCTTTGCTGAGCATCTTAATACAGTAGAACCAATCTATACCTTAACTATTATCTATAGCCTACCATAACCACTATAATCACCATATTCATGTTACTGTTCTCCAATCACTAAAAGTCAGTACATTACAGTTTAAGCTAGGAGTTGTTTTTCAGTTCTCTTGCAGTGGAAAATTCTGAGACCTTTTTTCTACTTGCAACTTTGCTGACTTGTTTGCCTGTGCTCTCTTTCTGCTTGGTAAGAACATCTTCTTGTTTGGGGTGGGTTTATCCTTTGCTCTAAGTCATAAAAACCCCTTCTAACTAACACACCCTTTGCCTCCTTGGTTAGCCAGTAAGACTGGCTCAGCAATTCTTTTCTCCTATATCAAAACTTGCTTTCATTTTTATTACTTCTTCAGATTTTACATTCAAAAATCTTTCTGCCAAGCACACATATCTGTGAGACTTTCTTGTCAAACTTTCATCCTTCCCAACAGGGGAAACATTTAATATGCATAATTGTTTCTGAATATCTAACAGGCAGATGCAATAGAAATGGCATATAAAGGGTATTTCCAAAATAGCCAGGATGTCTTGGCTGAATGCCAAGAGGCACCCAGCCATAAATCTTTACTTTATTGTCTTTGTCTCCTATTGTACTTTATTAGACTTTTAAATTTTTACAGGAGAGTGAACCTTGTTTTTCAGAAGGCCCTTCAGGGTGTTCACAAGCCCACAGCCTGCTCCAGGCTCTGTGTGTTCAGTGTTACCTACAGAGAGCAGAACACAGTGGGACATCCTTTGGACATTTCCAGGGATGCTGAGTCCAGCACTGCCCTGGGCAGCTTGTTCCAAGGCCTGACCACCTCTTCACCTTTTTCCTACTATCCCATCTAAACCTGCCCTGGAGCAGATGGAAGGAACTTTCCCTGCCTGACTCTGAGCTACCAAACTCTGCTCCTCCCTCAGGCAGGGCTCTTCCATGGCATGCAGATGGTGGGATGCTCCCAAATCTGGCACAAATGGTAAATACAGGACTGACACGCTCAGGCGAGGCATAAATCACATCTGCAATGGTGCAGAAATGGTTTTGGCATAGGAATCAATGAATCCCAGAATGGCTTGGGTGGGAAAGGATCACAAAGTTCATCTCGTTCCCACTCCCCTGCCATGGGCAGGGACACCTTCCACTAGCCCAGATTGCTCCAAGCCCTTTCCAGCCCAGCATGGAACACTTCCAGGAGTGAGGCAAACATTCAATATTCTCACTATAAACCACCCCAAAACAAATACCAATAAAAAACAAACCAAATACAAATAATATAATACACTTTCAGTATAACAAAACTAAACATGCAATAAAGAACTGTTCAGTACCTGTTAAAACAATCAATTATTATCCCCAATGTAAAAAAAAAAACAAAAAAAAAACTATACCAGTCAATATCATTCCAGATAGGACATAAATAAACTTCAAAAAACAGATTTACCAACACAAAACACCACCACATGACAAAACAAGTAGTAACAACTACCCAAAAATCCTTTAGAAACCAAAAGCACATACAACCAACAAAATTATTAAACACCTGTCCCAGGGGAATACTCTGGGAATAAAGGGCTGGGAGGAAGGCCAAAAAGAGATACAAAGCTCCCCATAAAGACATGGCTTAACTGCAGTCTCCTCTCTTGGAGGCAGCTGTCCTTCACACATAAACACGGTAGACACCTCTAAAAACATTTTTTTTTGGTCCTGCCTTTTGCAAGAGAAGCTTTAGTTGCAGCAGAAACTTCACAGGAGTTTTCAGAGGGGTGGAGAAAGTGCCCTGGTAACATCCAGGGTAATTACAGTGCTCAGCTTACCCTGAAGCTCCTGAAGGCCAAGGAAATTGCTATGGGCAATAAATAGAAAAGGGTGGTCTGGGAGCCTGCTGTCCAGCACAAAGTCCATAATTTCAGACTGCAAAGGAGATGTTAATCTTTTTTTTTTTTTTCCCTAGCACCATTTGAAGTGGCTTTACTTAAAAAACCCACATCAAACCTAGCACACTCTTTACTCCAGTGCAAGATTTTTTGGCTTGATGTGCCCCTGAGCTGCTGTTCTGGCCTAGGAGGATGGTGGCTCACTGGGTGCATCGAGTTAAAAAAAAAAGAAATGTCTAAGTCTGAGCTCTCCTTGGACCACCTAAAATTCTCACTACCAAAACGATTTCATTAAATTCCCACTACCACAATAATACCATAAAATTCCCACTAACCATACACGTGCAGGAGCACCTATGGACAGGACATGGGCACAGGACAGGAAACCTCACAGCCCCAGAGCTCAGTTACCTGTAGGTTCCCAGGTGCTGCTGGACATGGAGCACCACACCTCAGTGCAGAGGTGGATTCCAGGGCATCCCTAATTCACAAAGAATGGGAGGAACCAAGGGGAGTTTCTCAAGCTTTGTCCCACTCCCCCAGCTTCCAGCAGCAAACCTATCCATGACATGAGACTGCCTCCTCCAGAAGAAATTGGAAGCAGAGATTTTCCTAGCCACAAAATGCTCTCGCTGCGTCCTTGTGTTCCCAAACAGGAAGATGTGGAAGCTGAGGAGCCCACATTTGCTTTTTTTTTCCCAGAACAAGACCAGATTTCAGCCTCTTTCGCTAAGACACACAAACCTGGAGCAGATCAGAGCCCAGGCAGCCCTTCCAGCCACTGCCTTCAGGATGGAAATGCCTCTTCTGCTCTCCTCAAGCAGGAGCCACGTGTCTCCTCTCCACTCACGGCAGCGGGAAAGGCCTGGGACAAGGTGCTTGGAGTTGGGAATGATTATCCATCCCATCTGAGGGAAGCAGAGCAGCTCCACAATTACTGAGCAGGCTGTATTGTATGGCACAGGAGAAACAAAAGGGATTGATTAATAAAATTAATTGATAAAATTTGTGTAAGGTGCTTGGAGTTGGGAAGGATTATCCATCCCATCTGAGGGAAGCAGAGCAGCTCCACAATTACTGAGCAGGCTGCATTGTATGGCACAGGAGAAACAAAAGGGATTGATTAATAAAATTAATTGATAAAATTTGTTCACTGGCAGCACAAAGAAAGCACTGACGGGTGCCAAGCCAAAACACAGGATCCCAGGGATTTAGCTTCCCCTCTGAAGCACCCCTCACCTTTCAGCAGGGTGCTTTGCCACCTTTTAACTTCTCCTGCTTGAAAATTCGGTGGCCACTCTGGCTGGTCATGCCTCCAGCCACAAAGTGTTTCACCTGCTGAGCTTCCTCCAACTTGCCCAGCCCTGATCCCTCTGAACTCCATAGGCATTTTCCTCTTTGTTACAGCAAGCTGACAACACTTCCTACTTTGCTCAGAGTGCACTTTTCCCCTTCTATTGATCCAGTTCCAGCATCCCTCACTGGTGCCAGAGCTCACAAATATGGGATGTAACAGAGCAGCAGCACTTTGCAGCTCAATATTTGGTGCAAAAGTTTAAATGAGCTGCTGTAACAGCAGCTCACCTGCATTTCACCTTCCTTGAGAAGTTCACCCCAGTAAACACCTGGGAGTAAACAGCCTAATGCTACTGAAGCACAGACAGGAGACCAAAACCCACCAGAAAAAGCCTAAAATATCCTCTGCTCCAGGACAGTTCCAGGTGTTTTGAGAGCAGGTCCATGCAGAAAATCCTGGTGGATGGTTTAATGGTTTAATGCTGGGTGTGGATATTCTCAGTTCAGTTGAAGAAAGAACAGAGATCATTTCTCCCAGGCCAAGCCTGGGAAACTTAGAGGAAAGAATTCAAACCATTATTATCTCTCCTTCTGTAACCATAGTTTATAGATGTGGTTCTCCAGAGTGTGCTATTCATAATTCATCAGTAGTGTGAGAGAAGACCCCTAAAGGCCAATCAGTTCTTAGGTGCACCATTGTTTCTATAAGAACTGTAGATTTCTAATAATAAAGTGTCTTTTCATGCCTTCTGATGATGGAGTCTCTGTATCACCTTTGTTCCCAGTACCCCTTCAGTGATAGCTGGGGTTTAACCCATGGTTTAATGCTGGGTTTAACCCATGGTTTAACGCTGGTCTTGGCAGTGCTGGGTCAGAGGTTGGATTCTGTGATCCTGGAGGGCTTTTCCAGCCTTGAGGGTTCTGGGATTTTACCTTCAAGCCTCCTCAAAGGCACTCTGGCTCTGCCAGGCTTTAAAAAGCAGCTCAGCCCAATTGATTTTAAGCCAGGTAAAAAGCCACAAAAGTAAACATGATTTCAGTGAAAAATACGAGCCTGTTACTTGCCATCTGAGGATCTTGCTGCCTCAGAGCCCTCAGAAGTCACAAAACTTCTAAGCCCACTCAGGTTTTGCTCCATTCTCCTACAAATTTTTGCTGATGCTGGGGCAGGAGTTGGCTCACCAGCATCACTCTTAATAGGAACAGGCTTGATTAGACCATGCACCAGCCCAGTGAGGACAACCAGCCCTTATCACTAACCTCAAACAGCATCACAGAGAGAAAAACCCCATCGAGGGAGGCACCATTAGCAAGAGCCACATTTAAGCCCAGCAGTGGCACAGCTGTGAGCATTTTATTTATTTTTATTTAATTTTATTTCTTTTTATTTCTTTTTATTTTCTTGTTTATTTATTGCACTTAAACAGATGTGAAATTAAGATGTGCACATCTTCCTCTGCCTCCAAAAGCTGGTTTTACAGCGTGCTGCAGCCTGCAGTGTCTCCTGATAAAACACACAGAAAAACCCAGGCAAGAAAGCGCAACACTCACAAGAACTGTACCCAAATGAACTCATGGAAGCTGGACTCAGGCATGGAAAGGAAACCAGGGCTGAGACTGGCCAGGGCAGCCCAAAATGCTGGCAGGAGCTGCAGCACTTGGCCAAGGAGGTGGCAGCGAGGGACGCTGGTGTCACCATCAGCAGATACCATGGCCAGCTCTCCCCACCACCAGCAGGGTCAGGAACTGCACACCCAGATGTTCACTTCTTCCCCTCAGAAGTGAACACACCCAGATGTTCACTTCTTCCTCTCTGTATCAGCTCCACCACCTGCATCCACCCACCTTTCCCCTCAAGAGCCACACCTGCTGCTGCAGCAGGCAGTCTGAGAACCCACTCACCTCCATAATTCCCCTCAACTTGAAACCCAGAAATGAAACTTCTGGTGCTTTCAGGCTGCCCTGCCTATGGTCAGAGTTCACATTTGCTATATCTGGCTATACAAATGACCCTTTCTTTCCACTGGAAAAACAGTTCAGCTGTCAGATATGATGACCAAAGACAAGCACTGGTTTTTGTAAACACAAAAGCTTTTAAAACCTGGCCCCTGGTTTCGGTTCCTGAGTCAGTGTGAACTCCAGGGACGACGGGGGAATTACAAATATTTTATGAACTCTGGTGAACTCACGCTGTGCACATTCCTTATTCATTCCTCCTGACAGAGTACTGCTCAAAACTTTTGAAAAGGTACATTTAACTCACCTGAAACTCCAAGCTCTTACAAAGACACAAGAACAGGGCAGATTTTAAGGGCTCAGTCTGGAAGATGCTGGCTCTAATGAACAGTCAGAAGGTCTGCTGGCCAACCTGGGCCTTGGGCAAGGAGACAGGCAGTGCCAGAGGGCGGGGATGGATGGGATATTGGGAATTAGGAATTGTTCCCTGGGAGGGTGGG
Organism: Diglossa brunneiventris; assembly: GCA_019023105.1. Classification (NCBI taxonomy): domain Eukaryota; kingdom Metazoa; phylum Chordata; class Aves; order Passeriformes; family Thraupidae; genus Diglossa; species Diglossa brunneiventris. Next base: position 1,396,453 of record CM032360.1, read on the forward strand.
CAGGCCCTGGCACTGCCCAGAGCAGCTGTGGCTGCCCCTGGATCCCTGGCAGTGCCCAAGGCCAGGCTGGATGGGGCTGGGACAGTGGAAGGTGTCCCTGCCCATGGCAGAGTTAGAAAAAGATGATTTTTAAGGTTCCTTCCAACACAAAATATTCTAGGATTCAATGCACTGAGACCCATGGACAGGCAGAAATTCAATTCAGCTGATGGTGCTCCTTCTGCCTGATGCCTTGTGAAGGCTGCTCTAGAACAGAGGCTGGACAGAGTTAAAGTAGAGATTGATTAAAAGGATCTCCTCAATGGATCCACCTTGGGCAGCACAAAAGCCTGACCAGGGCTGCACCCAAGATGAACCAAAATGGTCACAAAAATGGACAACTGGTCACAGGGTCTGTCACTTTTGTAAGTTCTGCTCCATTTGCATATTGCAGTTCATGGTTCAATTCCAGCTTTAGCCCATGCAGTCCCATCCTGCTTGTTTTTCTCTCTCCAGCCCACGTTGTTTATGCTCTTGGGCCTGAGATTTGGGTAATTTGTCCTTGGTGCCCAGCTGGAGCAGGAATTGTTTTGTCTCCCTGCTCTGTGCGGAGAGCTCACCATGCCCTGATATGAAGCTCAAAAGTACACTCTAAAGCAGCACAGAATCTGAAAAACATAAAAGCTCAAACCTGAGGCATCATGCTGGCAAGGCCACGTCAGTTTACAGGCAAATTGTCATCCTTGCACTCTGAGAACCTCGGTGCTGAAATGTGATCCAATCCCTGAGGAAAACACTGATCTGCAGGACGAGAGGGAAGTGACACTGGCCCATGGCAAAGGGAACATAGAGCCAGTGTCATTCAGTCCTGCCACAGTCACAGCACAGCCACCACGCTGGCACGGAATCCTCACACACAAATGGCAATTCCTTCATGCCAATTAAATTTGGGATTAGATTTCACACCCCCCCCCCCCCACCTCTATTTTGCCTTTCTCCAGGATCTCTTGAGGCTTCAAAGGCACCTTCTGCATCACACCAGGATGTTTTCTCATTACAGGGAGCAAGCTTATCAAAAAAGTGCTGCTTAATTCCACCCTTCAGCCCATAAGCAGTGACCCAGATTCCTGATCTCCATTAGGAGAAGTTGGCCCCTGAGAGTTTCAGGCTGGATAACCAGACAGGGAGGCTGCCAAAACAAGGACATGACGCAGGGAGAGGCAGAATGAGCCAAAGCAGGGCTGGAGTTTGTGGTCACAGCCAGGTCAGGTGCACAGAGATGGGCTCATTCCCTGAACTCCAAGCCCAGGGAAGGGATATCCCATCCTCACAGGCTGGAGAGCTGTAGTAGTAGTGATCAGCAGAATACACAAAATGACCCAGGAGTGGCACCAGTCGACTGGTGGCCAAACTCTCTCAGAGCCTTGTTTCCAGACTGCCAGGCTCAACAGGGGGAGGTGGAATGTGAAATAAAACATGGAGAATTTACAAAGAAACCCAGGAGATGAGTACACAGAGAGGCAGCCAAATGCTGCGGTCACACTGGGCTCTGAGGCTTCATCATAAATCACAATTCCTCCCTGAAACATGTTTCACACACTCCAGCCAGACCCTGAACTGTTCCTCTGTGCTGTGCCACACCAACCACTGAGCCAGGCCACTGCTGTCAAGCTGTGCCCCACACCTGTCCCCAAAGAGGATTTGGGATTAAATCCCCACGTAAGGGATGCTCCTGTCAGGAGGGTTTGCAAGCTGCACCTCCTGAGCCAGGTGAGAGAAGCACAGCTGGGTGTCCCAGTGGAGGCACCTTCATCCCTGCTGTGGGAGCGCCTGAAACAAATTTTTTTAGGAGGATCTGTTGCCATGGGACAAGGGCTAAGGGACAAATCTGTCCAACAGCACCTTCAGGAGAGTAGAACCACAGAATAGTTTTTGCTGGAAGTGACCTAAAAGTTCATCCAATTCCATCCCCTGCCATGGGCAGGGACACCTTCCACTATCCCAGGTTGCTCCAAGCCCCATCCAACCCGGCCTTGGGCACTTCCAGCTGTGCTTCCTTTCCAAGTAGCAGGCATAGCTGATTTTGCAGCCAGCTGTGAGGTGCATCTCACACAGAATTAAAAGCAAACCCCTTTTTGCCCAGACAGGATGTTGTCCACAGGGAATAACTCACACTAAACACAGAGTGTGATGCTCCTGGCTGTGACTCTGCATCCAGAGAGCTCTGTCTGAGCTACCAGCACCCAGGCTGGTGCTCATCCTGACTCTAATAGATCATGGCAGCCCAGAAGGGCCAAATCCAGTTGGATTTGGCAGCACAGGATGTAAAGAAACCCAATCCTGAGTGTCCATGGAGGATCAGAGCTCAGCCCTGCAGCCAAACAGATGTGCAAAGCTTGGTGCAAGGACAGGCCAGGCACAACAAAGCTTTAAACAGCTTTTTTGTTATTGTTTTTTTTGGGCTTTTTTATAAACCCAGTCAGCTGCTTAATGCCTCAGTGTCCCTCCTGAGGCAGAGGCAGGGAAATCCCTCTCTCCAGAGCCAGCAGGTTCAATCCTCTCCATCCCACAGCCCTGTCACTGCTCACACTCGTAGGCACAATCGGGGGGAAAATCATGCTCCTTTTCAAGGTCAGGCCAAAATTTGGGGTGGGAAGTTGGAACATCACGGCAAACAGAGAGGCAGGTCTCCACCTGGCCTCAGCAGCTCCAACTGGATGCACCCTGGTGCATTTCTAACCAACAAACCTTGGAGCCCTGCTTCAAGGAGAGCTTCCAATCTACCCCAACCACTCCAGAAAGGCACAAATGACAGCTTCTGACACCTGATGGGCAATTTTATAGGAAAACTTGATTTCCCTGTGGAAGAGGAAACGCAGGGTTGGTCCCTTCCCAGCTATCTGAGCCCCAGAGTATTTCATCTGCTTCCCTAATGGCTTGTCTGCAGCAACATTTCCTTTGAAGGCTGCTCACTGAAAGAAGCTAATTGCTTTAGAGCAGCCAGAATTATTCATCTTGAATCCTCCAGTGCATAAACACCCTTTAAAATTCAGAAAATAAACCAGCACCCTGCTCGTGACTGGCTCACAGAACGCGCACGGCAGCGAGCGATCATCTCAAGCGCTGCAATCCCTGGGGATGTGAAACTGGGATGTGTGGAAATCTGTTATCCTGAGGGAACACAGAGCTGCTTCTGGGGGAGGAAGAGACTTGCTCTGGAGGAGCTGGCTGTGGATCCATGCCTTGGCTGATGCCAGGGCCCCTGTCCTTCTCTAGGCCAGCAATCCTCCTCCCTGTAGCACCATGCATTCCCAAAAAGTCAAAATTCCCTCTGGGAGGAAGCCTCAGACTGTCTCCCTTCCCTCCCCAGGAAGAGATGCCACTCCCCAGGCCAAGGCCAACCCCCAATTTCCTTCCAGAGGCCACCCACACCCTTCTCAACAAGGCACTTGAGAAGCAGCAAGTTGGACAGAACTCACAGCAGCAACAAGTTTGGGCAATTCCCACAATTCCCAGTGGTGCAAGAAAAGTTTCTAGAGGAATCCATAGAAATTCCAATGACTTGGATTGGAAGGGATCTGAAAGACCACCTAGTTCCAGCTCACACCTTCCACTATCCCAGGTTGCTCCAAGCCCTGTCCAATTCAGCCTTGGATATTTCCAGGGATGGGGCAGCCACAGCTCCTGTGGGAAACCTGTTCCAATGTCCCACCATGCCTGCCAGAATCAAAAACAGACAAGCCAGATCCATGCCAGGATTTGTCCTTCCAGATGAGTGTCCCAGAGAGCAGGAAAGGGTTGGGGCAAGGAAGATGCATCCTTGATGGGAGGGGATCAGATCAAGGAATGCTTAAGCAAACCAGGTGCACATTTGTCCATTGCCACCAATAAAGAGACAAAAACATTCAAAACAGTGGTGACACTTCATGCCTGGAGACTGGAGACAGCCGGGACATCAGAATTCCACTGAGCAGATGATTTCCCACGTTTTTCAATGGCTGTGCTAAATCATTAATAGAGGTTAGTGCTGAACTCACCTCAGGAACACTGAGCTGAGTCACTGCTGTTCTCCCACTCCAGTTTATCCTTGCAAATCAGCTCGAGATGAATGGCTCCCTTATTCTGCACCCAAAAATAGAACACATGCCAAGGCTCACTGCCGAGCAGGTGCTGATTTGTGGCATCAAGCACGTTCAAACGGATCTGATGCATTCAGCCCTACACAGGCAAAACAGTCCACAAGAACCAAGGCTTCCCAAGCCACTGGGGAGGCTTCTCGTTGGGAATCTACTCCAGCCTCTGGAACTCACTGAATGAGCCATGCAGCTCCCTCCCATCTGTCTTAGGTTGGAAGATGTGGCTGGGGGTGTGTGTTCTATTTGCCATCTGTCAGAAGTAGGGCAGTTTTCTCTATCTGTCCCACAAACCAGTCCTCCCTCGGGGAAATATCTTGTGTTCATGGGCCATTGAGTGTCGCTGCATGACTGATAAAATGACATCATCCCCTTGGGAGAAGCTCCGCCCAGGGGGAGGAGCCAAGCATTCCTTCCTGGATCTACTCTGACAGTTGGAACACCACAGCACCTTTCCCAGAGGAGCGGCCCTTTCCCACTGGATTCCCAGAGGAAGACCAGACCAATGTACACCACCACTGGATCTTCAGAGGAAAACCACCCTTCTACAGGATCACTGCTCCAGCAGAACCACAGCTGTCTCTGCAGGAGGACTGCAGCCACCCTTTAATGGGACTGCTACCAACACCCTGACACACAGGGAGTCAGGCCATATTCTCACTCTGTCAGGGTTCTTTTCTATTACTGCTTTGGTTTTGGTTTTTTTTTCCCTTCCCTACGAAAGAACTGTTATCCCTGCTCCCTCCCATATCTTTGCCTGAGAGCCCCTTGATTTCAAAATTATAACTGTTTGGAGGAAGGGGGTTCACATTTTCCATTTCAGGGGAGGTTCCTGCATTCCTCAGCAGACACCTGGCTTTTCAAACCAAGACACCATCCCACTGGTGTCCAAGAAAGAATTATTCTTCTTCAAGGGGCTCTCCAAAGGGTTTGGCATCACCCATCCACACTTCATGGGTGACCAAGGAGGCCCTTTCTATGGCAAATCCACTCCAGAGGGTGAAAAACCAGGATGTGTCCCATCAGCCTTTATTGGCTGTCAAGTTAACCATGTGTGTGGGGACAGGAAAGCTGACCTGGAGAAATCAGCCTTAGACAGGAAAGGAGATACGAACTGAGGTCCTATAAAGCAAAAAATTGCTGATGCACAGGCACTGCCCCCTGTTTACACCACTCTCCCTGCCCCAAAGTGACAACGCAACGCTCCCAAAGGAAAAAATTACAGTAATGATTTTACTGTTCCTCCAAGGGCTGTGGATTGCTTTGGACACAAAAGCAACTTCCCAGTTCTGCTGCTGGAAAAGTTGTCCCACCATACATTGAAGATTAGGAAGGAATTGTTCCCTGTGAGGGTGGGCAGGCCCTGGCACAGGGTGCCCAGAGCAGCTGTGGCTGCCCCTGGATCCCTGGAAGTGTCCAAGGCCCGGTTGGACAGGGCTTGGAGCAACCTGGGATAGTGGAAGGTGTCCCTGCCCATGGCAGGGGGTGGAATAAAATGGACTTTAAGGTCCCTTCCAACCCAAACCATTCTGTGGTCCCATGATTTGTCCCAGAAACAAATGTGGTTATTTGGATAACATTGCAACAGCATCACTTCCACAGAGCCTTCGGGGAAAAAATAAAAAGTCTTAATAATCCCCAGAAAAATATCTGCTGTGAAATCACTCCCTGTGAGGATGATATTATGGAATAAGTGATCATCAGCCAAAATTAGTGCATGGAAGTCATCGATTACAGAAACACCCTGACATTCTCCAGCAGTGGCTGTGCAGATGTTGCACCAGAGCTGCTCCACAGGCTCCTCTCTGAGGAAAAGCTCTGCTGTTGTCATGGTTGCTTCATTATCTCAAGTCTTGGGTGACTATCAGAGCAAAAGTCACAGGATCTGACTCCTAAACACTTGTAAGAGCAGCAAAAAGCCCAGCGCTGGGGCAGATTCGGGTTGCTGATAAGCAAACAATCCTGCAAATTGCTTGCACTGCCAGTCTGACTCATGCTTCTGTAAGCACAGCTCATTTTTCACTCCTCTAAAAAAAAAAAAATGAATACCCAAACCAAACAAAACACAAAAAAACCCCAACAAATTTAAAAAACCAAACAAGCAAGCTCCAAGTGATTTTTCCATCCGGCAAAAGGTCTTGGGACACCTGAAGAATTGCCAAGATGGAGCTGGTGGCTCTGTGAGAGATTCCTGGCGCCTGGAAGGACAAGGACCTGCAGAGAAGCATCCCCAGAGAGATGGAGCTCAGCTTCCCCAAAGAGATGGAGCTCAGCTCCAGCCCCATCCCTGCACTCCAGGCAAACGGGCACAGCTGGAGGCACAGGACAAAGGCTTTTCCTGCCTCTCCACATCCTGGTTCCTGCATGTGCAGCACCATCTGCTGGCATTCTCTCCAGGAGCCAGCTCCTCACAGCTTGGGCAGCTGCCACCCAGGGTCAGGGAGTCAGGCACATCCTGAGACACGGCCCTGGTGCAGCGGAGCTCCAGGATTTCCCAGGAAAAAGCCCATTCCAAGGCAGCTTTCCAACAGCTGAGGCTCACCTGCTGTGGGTCCATGTCCACCAAGCATCGTGGTGCAGAGCACTCGACAGGAGATGGGAGCAGGGCCACAGGGGAGTCCCAGCAGATTAAAGAAATCCCACACAGGAATCCCAAATCCCAGTGATTTTGGCTCAACTTTTTCACCAGGCTCTGCGAGACACTGATTAGATTCATTTGAAAATCAGCTCATCATTAATTGGAAGGAGGAAGAGCAGCAGGACCTAATTCCTGCTTTGCAAGGCACAAGTCTGATCCCTCCAGAGAATCCCAGAAGAGTTTGGGTGGGAGGAGACCTTAAATCCCATCTCATCCACCCCCTGCTATGGTCAGGGACACCTTCTGCTAGCCCAGGTTGCCCCAGGTATAGCCTGGCCTTGAGCACTTCCAGGAATGGGACATCACCACCTCTCTGCTGGATGATTGCAGGAGCAAAAGATGAAAAAAACCCCAAACCCTGTGCTCAGCCAGAAACAGGCTGAGGGTGGGGTGGAATTATCACTGAGCGGCTGTTCTGCACAGAGGGGGAGTTAAACCACGACCTGGCACTTCCCTGCCCCAGCCAAAGCTGCTTTCCACCCAAAGAAACTGCATTTATTTGTATTTTCTTTGAGACTGACACTCAGAATTAAGTGCACAGAGAAAGAACATTCTGCACCATTACACACGGGGGTCTGAACCAGACAGAAATCCTGGGATGTTCAACCTCTGCAATTAACCAAAACAGCCTGGGAGAACACCAAAACACACAAATATTCCCTTTGGGAACAGGTGTTTCAGGAACAAAACAGCTTTGAAATGTCACACTGAAAGGAAGAGGAGGGAAAAGGGCAGGCATGCTGCCTTTCCTGGTTATCCTGAATATTTTAACTGCGATCCCACTGAGATAATTCAGAACTTCACATTAGGATATTCCAGGGCTGCAGCTTGCACTAGGCTGGGGTTTTCAGTGACTTTTTGGTTCCTCACATCCAGACTCTTCCTTTTACACATCCACCCAAGGTTTTTGTTGGAAGAGGAGAAAAGAAACTCAACAGGATTCCCTCCATGGGCATTATTTTAGAACAAGCCAAGCATCACTTGCTGTCCACTGATGAGCTTTTAGGTCCCTCCTAACCCAAAATATTCTGCATGTTGAAAAGACAGACAAATGTGCTATCATGAGGAAGAGCCACAACAAATCCCAGATCCTGTATTCTTTTCCCCTACTATTACTCTAATTCTCCAGGCATTTACTATGCTATCCATGGCCAACACAGTTTTACATTCCAGTTCTTGTCAACTCTTGGTGTTGACTCGAGGCAAACTCATGTGTGAATGGATGTAAACTGAAATTCCCTGCTCTCCCTGGCAATGATTTCCACGAGATATCTCTGAACTCCCATAAAAATGATAAATGAGTTTAAAACTGCAGCCATTCAAATGGAAAATCCTGCTGCAGGCCTGGTAGAACAGAAATAAAGACAGCAGAATTACGGCTGCAGAGCAGAAAACCCTGCAAAAGAGACCTCTGGAAGCATTAAAGCAACTCTAGAAACAAAAATAAAATAAATATTGCCATGCAAATGGTTGCACCAGTCAAACCTAAGCCACATTTCCTGGGTGCTTGTCCTTCTGCTGAGCCAAAGGCAAGAGGGAAAACCATATCCAGAGCTGTCAGGGTGTGACAAAGCTGGGAAAGGACCCTGGGAAGAGCTCCCTGATTAAACAGCAGCCCTGAGCAAACAGCCCCAGCCTTGCCTGCTCCATGATACATCTTCTTCTCCAAATGGGAAGAGGACAGGAGAGAAAACATTGCTTCCAGCTCATTATTTCCAGGCTGTTTCAGCTGTCAAAACACTGCACTAGATCCCTGTCACCTGGGAAAAAAGCTGGAGGGCTCAGATCCAAGGGCCGGGTGTGGTAATCGGGCAGAGCTGGAGCCCAGGATGTTGGGATATCCCATCTCCTGTGCCTCCATAGTGAACAGGGATGGACATTCCTGAATCCACTGAAGCTCTGGAAATGCTTGAGTGGGATGAACTCAAGTTCCTGCCCCTGAGCTCACTGCTCCAACATCTCCCAAGGTCTCGGCAGAAACAATTCTCAACAAAGGATAAAACCCAAGAAACAAAAAAAAAACAACGAAAAAACCCCCAAACAAACGAAAAAAAAGCCTCAACAAAAAGCCCCCCAAACAACAACAAAAACAAAAAAAACCAAACAAAAAAACCCCAAAAAAACACAGAAAAACCCCCAAACCCCCCAACCCCCTCCAAAAAAAACCAAACAACCCCCCCAAAAAAAACAACAGAAAAAAACCCACCCTAAAAATTAAAAAAAAGCCAAAAACAAAACCCCAAAAAACACAAAAAAAATCGAACCAAAAAAAAGCCCAAAAAACCCCAACCCCCCAAAAAACCTAAACAAAAAAAACCCCAAAACAACAAAATACTCTCAAAAAAGCAAAAGAAAACCACCCAAAAAATTAAGGAAAAACCAAAAAAAAACCAAAAAAACCCAACCAACCCAAAACCACAAAAAAAAACCCAACAAAAAAGCCACAAAAAACCAAAACAAAACCAACAAAAAAAACCCCCTAACCTGAGATAAAGAGACATCAAAAGATGCAACAGAGGATTTTCCACAACTCCACCAAGCTATTTTTAGTCTCTCTTTCATGGTGAGAACACAACATGCAGTTTCTCTGCCCCGTGTCCTCCACCTCCTCTGGGAGCAGACCTGCAACAGGGCATGTAAAATTTCTGTGAGCTGAGAGCTAAAGATGAAATTTGGGCTCTGATAGAGGGGTTTTCATGGCTGATTACAGCTCCACGGGGATGGGGGTGCTCCTGACCCCTCATCTGCATGGACTTGTGGGAAGAGTGGAAGCAGAAGGAAGTCAGGGAAGGATTTAGTCAAGCATGGCTAAGACAAGCAGCTTGTTTGTAGTGAGCTGGTTTATTCCAGCTCTTTCAGCTGTGAAATGCTCTGGACTGGTGTTCAGGACTCAGGATGAAGCTCACAGCCTTCCCAGTCCTGCAGACACACTGGGAATTCTTGGAGTGTGACATTCACATTCTCGGATAAAATCCCTTTGCCCAGGATTCTTCTCCTGGGAAGCTGAGAAGCCTCAGGGAAAAGGAAAACAATTCTTCTCTCATTTGCTTCTCCTGTGCTGTGCTCATGTGGAATGTGTTTGGAGATTGTTCACCCACAGGTGATTGTTCCATTGCATTCTGCTGTGAGTTGTTTTCACTCTTTGGCCAACCAGGGCCAAGCTGTGTCAGGACTCTGGAGAGAATCACCAGTTTTCACTGCTAGCTTTTTGGTATTCTGTAAGCATCCTTTCTGTATTCTTTAATCTATAAAGTAATAAATTAGCCTTCTGAGAACATGGAGTCAGATCCATCATTCCTGCCTTCTTTGGGGCACCTTGTTTACAGTATTGGGGTGTCCTGTGCAGGGCCAGAAGCTGGGCTTCAATCTTTCTAACTCAGGATATTCTACATGATGCTGGTCCTGGAGCTTCTCCATCCTCCCCTGGAGCTGGACACCAAGGTGGGCATGAACAAGGTGATATTCAAGAGGTACCTGGCTCAAAGACAGATGCTCTTCCCAGCTCCCAGAACTCCTGGAACACACCAGGGGTTCCACGTGGATCTGCTCTGCTTCTCCTGCTTCCTGGTGAAAGGCACATCCTCTGGGATCAGTGCTGAGCACATCTCTTCCCGAAGCTGTAGGTGTCAATCATCTCTGCATTATCATGGTCTGAGGGAATCCAAGGTGCTCATCTGGAATTTATGTCCCCAGATCCCTCTGCCAGGAAGGCTCTGACTGCCAGAGCACCAGCTGCGAAAAAAAAAAAAAACAGACTTAAAAGATACAGAAGGGATTGTGTGGGACCAGAAAGGATCTGGGATATCTCCAAGGAATCTGCAATGCAGCAGGATGCTGATCCAGCCTTCTGATGGACACAAGGCCATAAAAGCAGAAATTGCAGACGCTGACTTTTTCCCACTGGTTGAGAAGGGCAATCCAAGGTGGAATATCTGGAGAGGGACATTTGAAATTCATGGTTTCAGCTCAGAAGAAACCAGTTCAGGGGGTGTCCAGACTTACTCAGTGGATGTGCCTGACATTCACACCCAGATGTTGAGATCCCAGGGCAGCTGACAAGCCTTGTATTAATTCCAGACTAATCTGCACCATCTGTCAAAGTCTGAGGGGAAAAGAGCAACTTCTCCACTCTGGGGTTGGATTCTCTTACTGCTGCTCTGGCTGGATTCATTTGCAGAAGAGAAACTCTTGGTTTTTATGAAGTCTTCCATGAAAAATTCTCCCTGGCACCTCCACTGAAGGAGCCGCAGAGATTCCCTGGGCACAGCAGCATTTGCAGATTTCCAAATCCAAGTTTTTGGGAGGGACAGGAGCAGCTGTACCAGGCTTTTCTATGGTGTAGAAGAACCACTCTGCCCACTGAATTCTGGTGTGGTACCAGAATTCCAAACTCAAAATTGCAAGCTCTTCACCTTGAGGAGGCCTAGAAGGATTTGTTTTAGGGCTGCCTGGAAGTTTTTCAGCCCACAGGACCTACACAACCATGCCAGGCCCACCTCATTTGGTTTTCTGCCAAAGACACTGAACTCTAGAAAAATTCCAGCTCCAGGTGATGCAGGTCCAGAGAGAAAAGCAAGCAGAAGAAAAGGTCAGGCATCAGCAAAAAATGGTCTTTCTCTTCTGACAAGCATTCCTTGCATGGAAAAACAGCAAAACTGGTTGAGCCTGAGATATTCTTCCCTTCCTGAGTGCCCTGGACCCAAGATCCCCTTCTCTGTCAGAGCTTTTCATCTCCTCCAAACAAATCTCAAGAAAAGTTTCATCTACCCAAACAAATCCATGCATTAACAGGAGCTGTGTTAGGCTCTTTCACCTTGGGCTGGAATGCTTCCACCTCCCTTCCCTGAACAGGGAATACTTGAACTGGAAACCAGCAGACCAAGGGGTCTGCAGCCCCTGCCTGTCACTGATCCCTGCTCACAGTGGGGCACCAGAGAGGCCCTTCAGGCATCACTCAGCAGGATTCTCATCCCTGCACTCACACCTGCCCAGCATTCCAAGCAAGGCAGCCTCCAGCTGGGCTCTGCATTCCCTGGCTGGAGCCACAGCTCCTATTTCCATGCCTGCCCTAGTTTCTGGTCATAATTCTGTGGTGCATTAAGATCAAGGCTGCTCTGACTACCTGTGTGCATTTAGAGGGTGAGATTTTCCCCAGGGGGAGCTTTTAAAAGCAGCAGTTCACCTGGGTGAACTAAAAAAAAAATTTTAAAAAAATCTCCACCACTAAGTTACAAAGAGAAAAAAAAAAAAATCTGAGTTTTAAACAGCAACAAGCAACAGAAAGAACTCCGATATTGGTCAAGATGTCCCTGGATCTAGAGGAAGGATTCCCTGCTCATGGATAGGGTTGGATTTATGATCCTGAAATGTCCCTTGCATCCCAAACCATTCCATGGCTCTATGATAATCACCAGAGGGTACCCCGTCTCACATGGAGCATCCTGGAAAGTGATCAGTGATCTGGGCAAGGAAAAAAAAAAAAAAAGGAAAAAAAGGAGGAAGTTTCAGGCAATCTGCTGCTGCAGAAAGGGGTCGTGGGGAACAGGCTGGGTTAGTGGCTCCTCTGGGAGCCTGTGAGAGGGAAAAGGGAAGATTTCAAACAGGAGAAGCAAAAATGAAAGGAGAAAGAGGGGAGGGGAAGGAGGAGGAAGGGAAGAGACAACAAATGACTCTTCATTTAGCATAAAGAAACCAAGATGTCAAGAACAACATTAATCAAGTCACCGAGGGATGAGACAAAATTCTGTAATTGCCTCTACCCTGATGCGAGAAACCTGGGTAATAAACAAGAGAAATGGGAATTGCTCATTTACAGAGCATAAATTTGACCTAGTTGGTATCACTGAAACCTTCTGGGAGGCATTTGCATGATTGGAATGTGCAAGGAAGAGTCAGTGCTCATAACCTGTGTGGGAAAGGGGGGGAAGCCCTGGCATGGCCTGCAAGGAGAATATCTCCAGTGGGTCTTCCTGCTCCTGACTTTGGGATTGTCACTAAGCTCCTTCCCCACTAAACCCTCACCAGGGGAGCAGCGCCAGACATCCACCCTGACATTTCCACAGCTTCCCCAGCAAAGTCTTATCTGAATTTTTTTTTTTTTTTTTTTTTTTTTTTTTTGGTCAGAATTTACCAAAAATGGCTCTAAAGCTGCTTCCCCCTCCCCGTGCATGGACTTTTGTCTGGGCAGGGAAATCAGGAGCGACAGCTGAACTGGAAGGCAGCCTCTGCTTCAGAGCAAGCAATCCCACTAATCTTTTAATGCACAGACAAAGCAAATGCCAAACTAATGAAATACCGGCTTATGCCTTCAAAGGGGAACATTTCAGACCCAGCAGAGCCAAGGGAACAAAGTTACCAGAAGTTAACAAAAGTCAGAGCAAGAATATTTTCCCTCAAAAAAAAAAAAAAAAAAAAAAGAAAAGAAAGAAAGCAAGTGCTAGACAACCACAAATACCATGATTCAAGGAAGGCTCTTTTGAAGGGCCTGGGGATGAAAGCCCAGAGTGAGTGATGTGAGCTGTGTAATCTCCACCAAGAGGAGAAGGAAAAGCAAGGAGGGATTTGATGCAAATCAGCTCTATCATTCCTAGTTTGTATTCATTGGGAGAGGAGGGGAGGGGGAGACTCCAATAATTCAACATCCAGACAACTTCACAAGAGCTTAAGGAATCTTCGCAAGAGCGATGCTATTTCTGGTATGTCAGGAATAATCCAGAGATTAATTATTTCTCCTGGGTTTAGGCAGGCACAGGCACTGCCTTCCACCTTACCTCCTTGGGGCTGACATCCCTGGGAATATTCTCCCTGCTCCTTTGCACCTCCAAAGAGTCACGGATTTTCCACTTATTTTGGGGGTCATTCATTTCAAATAACATGCAGGATCTTCTTGGGAGTCAAACTACTCCAGCAACAGGAACATCCCATAAACCCTCCCAGATCTTGCACCCCCAGCAGCCATTTCAATGAATTTCACAGGGAAACACCCCAATATTGACAGGGCTGTGTCTCAAGCCCTCCATCAAAGTCCTAATTCCCAACATTTCACTGCTATGTCCATCAGAAGCTCCCAAAGGTCTCCACTACAAAGGTGACTTTTCTGGCCACAGCAGCTCCAATTTATTTGAATTTATTTCCCCCTCTCCATTTTATACAGAAAAAAAAAATAGCTGGAAATGTGTCCCAACAATATCTTATCTCAGTCTTTGCTGTGGCTTAAAAGTCAGCAAACCACCTTCTCTTGGAATTATTTAGGCTGGAAAAGACCCCTAAAATCAGAGTCCAACCATTGCCCCAGCACTTCCAATGCCATCATCAAATTGTGTCCCCAGATGCCACATCAGCTTTTAAATACATCCATGCCCTCTGCTGCCTCACAAAGGTCACCAGGCAAGTCTGCTCCAGCTCCACACCCCCCTAAAACCCTTGCAGCCCTCCAGTGATCTCTTATCTCCCCACAAAATCTCCCACTGCTTCCTCCCTTTTCATCCAGTCTCCAGCTCAGTATTTTACAGACCACCAGAATCAATCCTAGATGCACTGCAGAGGTCAGGGGGAAACCAAATTAAGAAATATTTAAAGGATGGCAGTATTTATTGATATTAATTATGTGGGGTTTCATGCAGATAACATGGGTTTTATTTATAAGTTGGATTGAGAGATCTCAGTTGTTCTGAGCATCAGAGGTCTGGGGAGCAAGAGTCAGTCAGGTGCCACCATTTCAGGTGATTTGTTATAATAACATTAACATAAGGTATAAAACAAGCTTAAATTGGTTTATTAATAGCTCTCAAAGTTTCATTATCAATAAGGAATGAGCATTTCAAGGGGAAATGTCCAGGGAATCACAGATCATAGAGTGGTTTGGGTTGGAAGGGACTTTAAAGCTCATCTCATTCCACTATCCCAGGTTGCTGCAAGCCCTGTCCAGCCTGGCCTTGGACATTTCCAGGGATAGGGAAACCTGAGGGTTATTTATCCCAATCTTATACCCCAATATTTTGGGATTAACTTGTTTTATGATAACTGAAACCAAGCTACGATTAAATTTGCAGGTAATGGAAACTGCTGGAGAAGGCTAAATGGAGAAAATCTCAAGGAGATCAGGCTGCTAGACACAGACATATCCAAATAGAGCCAAATAAGGTCACATCCAGGAACCAGAAAAGCAGGTCAGACCCACAAAATGAAACTGTCCCAGCCATTCTAACAGAGGCACGAGCAAGATACAAATTGTCAGCTAAAAGCACTTTCTAGCTAAGAAAATTTTCAGTCATTTCATGCTTAACCTCGGGACAATGAGGGGACAAGTCCTCTTTTTTTTGAGCACGACTCATAACTGTCCCAAAACTGGAGGAAAATCCACCAAAAAACAAATCCACCGCAGGTAGACTTGTGCATTCACCACACGAATGTGAAGCTTCCCAGATTTTCACTAAATCCAGGGCAGCAGATCAGGGAAACCCATCACTGCCACGGGGGGGTTCAGCCTTGGAGCTTGCCACGTGCAGCATCAACTTTTTAACTACAAACACCCCTGTGAAGCTGCCTCTGAAGTTTAAGAGAAATCCCAGGAAGATAACACTGTGCCATGCTTAAATAATCCCAGTGATCAGAAATCCTTTGATGCTTTAATTCTCAAGTTGGAATATTTTTAGAGGAGCGCTGGCTTTAGCTAAAAAAAGAGCCCACTCCACACACTATCAGTCAACTGATCAGCAGATAGTATCTAATCTCTAAATAATGCTGATCTGGAGAGAGGCTCCAGATTTATGAAAAGACACTTGCCAGCTGATTTAAAGGTGCAGAAGTGAACACAAGTAGCAGCAGCTTAAGGGAAGATGACTGCAGAAGCTCAAAGAGTCGACATCTTGAAAAGAAAGCTGAAGTCCTGGATGTCAGAGAATAAAAAAAATTAAGGGATATTAAGGCTAATAAAGGAACCAGGCTTGTGCATGCAGCGGAGAAGGTTATCCTGTCTCACAGCCAAGCACTTCCACGTTGTCCATGTCATCCTGGAACAGGGTTCACCACAAGCAGAGGAAAACACATTTGCCCTCCAATATTTTCTCTGGGTCTGGATTGAAGGCACTTGAGGAGGTAGTTCATGTTCAGACTCAAGTGTTTATTATTTCTTATCAGTAAAACACTCTCACAACCATGAGTTTGGCAGCTTTTCATTGTAAAAAATGGCTAACTATGTGTTGTTACAAGGTCTTTTAAGACTAAACTATCTAATTAAGAACTGACACCTAGATTATTTTCCCTTTTAACCCAATAACTGCAATCCCACAGAGCTGCAATGGGGACTTTTCTGCCCAATTACAAAATGTCACCCAAACCCATGAAGAAGAAGGAAGAAGAAGCATGGAGAAGAACAACCTGCCTCCACCCTAAAACCTCCATCTTGCTTCATATTTATTGCTATATTCTAAAATCCCAAACTGTAAGTTTTCCACCCTGTGATGTTACACACTTCTAACTACACACCTGTAATCTCAGTGCTATCAATCCGTTTTGGAAACCTTCTCCACAGCCTCAAGGCAAATGCAGTGTTCTCTTGAGGGTCTGTGCCTTTAAGCACAGAAAGTTTAAAATTCTCAGCATCTAGGATTCCAACACTCCAAAACCAGCAGATTTTGGAGCCTACTTAAAGTCTCTCTCAGCCCCAACATCCCTGGGGATCTCTCACTGCAGGCTTTGCTTGGTGACAGCAGCTCTGTCCCTCCTGTGGTCCAGAGGATCATACCAGGTAATGTCAGAGCTGCAACCTAAACATCCTCCTGGCCTGGAAAGAACTTTGGTATTTTAAAGAAGAGACTTTTCTGTCTTCTTTTTCTTTATTCTTCCCTCATGATCCTGTTAATGCAGCTTCAGGGCTCAGTGCTGCATTGTTCACCTCCAGAAGCACTACCTGCTGTCTCTTCACATAAAGAGCTGATGACAGCAAGAGCTTTATTACTCTAATCACTTGCAAGAAAAAAAAGTTACTGCACATGCACTTGACTACTCAATTTGCTTTATGCAAGTTGTCCATGAACGTGATCGTTTCTTTCAGCTATAAGATTGTTTAAAGTGCTCTTATCTCTTCCTCTCTCTTTTTTTTTTTTTTTTAATTTTAAATTCTATTTCAGTAGCATTGAGAAAGAGCCCAGAGAAGCTGTGGCTGCCCTTGGATCCCTGGAAGTGTCCAAGGCCAGGCTGGAAAGGCTTGGAGCAACCTGGGATAGTGGGAGGTGTCCCAGCCCAGGCCAGGGGGTGGGAATTGGATGAGTTTAAGGTCCCTTCCCACCCAGAACATGCTGGGATCCTGTGACCAGCCCTGGGCAAGAGGCTGCAGGGCAGCCAGAGGATGACACAGGATTTCAAGTGGAAACACAGAGTCACTGGGAGCTGACTTGTGGCACAGAAACCCCAAAGCTGGAGGCAACTGATTCAGTGCAGTGAGCTTGTCAAGGCTGTAATAGCTCTGATTAGAGGTGTCAGCCATGCCACATCAAGTGCCTCATGAGCTGCAGCACCAGGGCAGCCAGGAGACAGCAAGAAATCCATGCTGCTCATGAGCTCCAATTAAGGCTACCACTGACTAACAAAATGGGCAAAAAAAACCCCAAAACGAAAAGTAAACCACGGCAGGGAGGTGTGGCATTCACATTCTCTGAAAAATCCCTTTGCACAGGATTTTTCTGCTGGGAAGCTGAGAAGCCTCGGAGAACAGGAAAACAATTCTTATCTCATTTGCTTCTCCTGTGCTGTGCTCATGTGGAATGTGTTTGGAGATTGTTTACCCACAGGTGATTGTTCCATTGGATTCTGCTGTGAGTTGTTTTGGCTCTTTGGCCAGTCAGGGCCAAGCTGTGTCAGCACTCTGGAGAGAATCAGGAGTTTTCATTATTATCTTTTAGCATTCAGTAAGTATCCCTTTTGTATTTAGTATAGTATAGTATTCTTTAATATAATATATTGTCATAAAGTAATAAATTAGCCTTCTGAGAACATGGAGTCAGATTCATCATTTCCTCCCAACGTCTGGGGGCAATCCAAATACAATAGGGAGGTGATGAGAGGGAACAGAAAACCAAAACCACTCAGGATACAGAGTGGCTTTAGGTAGAAGGCCCAGAGAGTCATAAAATGATCACCGTGGAGCTGTACCCACAGCAAACTTCCCAGGAGCAGCCTGCTCCTTCCCAATGGCTTTAAGGTGAAGGAGAGTAGATTTAGACTGGATATTGGGAAGAAATTCTTTCCTGTGAGGATGAAGAGGCCCTGGCCCAGGGTGCCCAGAGCAGCTGTGGCTGCCCCTGGATCCCTGGAAGTGCCCAATGCCAGGTTGTACAGGGCTTGGAGCACCTTAGGACAGTGGAAGGTGTCCCTGACATGGCAGGGGTGGGATGAAACGAGGTGACCTTTAAGGTTTCCTTCCAACCCAGATCATTTTAGGATCCTATGATTTCCCTAAAGAGTTGTTTTCAGGAGTGCTTTGCAACTCTAGCAGGAGGAAATAACTCTGCTTACTCAAGCTCAGTTTTTATTTCGACCAAAGTCCAGCTGAGCAGGGTTTCCTGTGCCCACTGCTCAGAGCCAGCACCTGATCTCATCTCTGGAGGCAGGTTCCAGCTGTCCTGGAGCCTGCAGCACATCCAGCACGCCTTGGACCGGGCATCTGTCAGGAAGGATCCAGCTGATGGGTTTGAGGGCCCTGCTGTAATTATCTCATCACAGTGACACACACCCTGAGATGCAATCAGCTGCCAGCTAATTGCACAACATCCCCAGTGCACTCAGAAACAGCACAGGAGCCACATCAGCGGCAGGAATCCCATTAAAACCTCGGGACGCACAGGCCCACCCACATTTGAGCAGGTCCTTGAGGAAGAGGCAGAGGTTGGAAAGGTCCCGGTGGGAAGGGCAGAGCTTTGGGAAAGCCCAACAGGTGTTTCAAGAGGGAGGTTTTGAGGCAAACACGCTTCCTTGGTGGGTTTTTTTTTTGGGGGGAACACTGACCCTTCCCATCCCTGCTCCCAGTCAACTCCATCCTTGGTTGTGGCAGCTCGAGCAGCAATTCCAAGAGAGCAGCAGCTTTTTGTGGAGATTGTACCAGAAAGACAGCAAAGAGGATGGAACCTGAACTACTGTCCCTGCTGCCCTGCTTGTCCTGGGAGTACTTTACAATCCCTGCAGACAGATCCCTCAGCCTGGCAGTTTATCATCAGCATCCTGGCTTCTCAGGGCCTGAGAGGTAAATAAACACACAGCTACACTGATGCCTTCTGCCAGCAACTCAGAACAGCCACAGGGACAAGGCAAGTCTTTATTACAGCCTTTAGGCAGCAAGTCAAATTCATTCCCTGAGAATCCTGCACAAAAGATGCACAGATAACAGATTCCCATCTCCATCGAGGCATCTTTAAACATCACTATTGCACACTGTATTTAAGGCATGTTAAAAGTTCTTCCTTGAAAGCTCCCCATCCCCAGCACTGTGGGGTTTTTTGGGGCACTTGGTTAGAGACACAGCAGCATAGAACCCCCAGAAGTTCAGCAAGCACAGCAAGACAGCAAGGCTTAGAAAGAATTAAAAAATAAAGTCTCAACAAGAAAGCTCCTTAGAGGAATGCAATTGATTTTCCGAGTCTTTCAGACCACGTATTTTAATTAATATTTATCCTACCTACTTAAATGCCATAATCTGCGCTGTGTTAGAACTGCAGCATTCAACAATTGATGCTATTAATTCTGCCCACCATGGCATCTCCCTCTTCCAGATGCAAGGGGAAGAACTCAGCAGAGAACAGAGGGATCCTTGCAGCCTTCCACGTGCGCTGGGAAAGCAGCAGCAGCTGCAATAATGTGCTCAAGCAGATAAACATTCCAGCAACGCTGCTTAAAGCATCAATTTTGTCTTCCCCTCATTTGCAAGAAGCTCCTGTTGTCAGCTTAACTCAACAACCATTTCCACGCAGCAAACAGCTAATGGGCCACTGAGAAAAGCTCCTAAAAATTTAGCCTGTGCTGCTCCAGAGTTGAGCTGAAGCTGTGCAACCCATGGAAAAAGGGGGCTGGAATGATGGGCCATAGCAAGTGTCAGAGCACTGGCACTGGAAAAAAAAATAAATATAGAAAACAGAAATTCTGCCACAGGAGAAGCTTCAGTGGAGAACCAGCTCATCTGGGAGCTGTTAAGGACCAAGAACACTGACTCTGCTTTTGGGAAGGAGGCAGCTTTCCACACAGCCAGCCAGAGCAGATGTGGAGGCAGGAGGGCATCACCACACTTAGTGCATCCAGGGAGACCCCTGAGAGCTGACAGGAGACATCAAAACCACCATTTCTGGCAGAAATCCTCCTCCCCAAGCTCAGAGCAGAGCCCTTAAATTTGCTGTGAAATGCAAACCAGCCATAATTCCTTGGGGAATGGGGAGAGAAGCTACAAAGGGCAGAGCCTTATGGGGCAGACTCCCAGCTGCATCCCATGGGGAGGAATTTTGCTCCTTCATAACATTTTACAGAACTTCCCACCTCAGCCAGGTCACCAAGCTAAGAAGTGCTTGGACCTGTGGCATCTCCACCACTGGATCCCCTCTGGTACAGATTTAGGGAGAGTGAAGGGTTCAACTCCCCCGGCACTGCGCCACAATTTTTACAGCAAACCCATCCTGAAGAAGACACAGTTTGTCTCCAATTCAATTGCACTGCACCAAAAGATGGTCACAGCACTTGGGGGAAAAATTAAAATAATCCCCAAAACCCAAACACCCCCAAATTTCAAACTCCGGAGCATCAGAAGTAGAAGATTCCTGATCTGTATCAGGGGGCCCTATTAAGATCGTTATTTGCTGTCAGAGTCTTTAAGCAGCTTGCTCTAAATATAGACCCATTTAAAGCTTTTCTAAGGGAAAAAAATAATTTAGGAAAAAATCTAAGCGACTTAGAATCAAGAGTGACACCAAGACAGAGCCACAGCAGTGCAGACAGGCTGCAGCAAGGTGATTTTTAAATGCAAACCTGTGCACCTGCACTCCCTGGGGAGATTTTCAGTGCAGAGCTGCATCCTCAGTGCTCTGCTGCATTTGGTGCTGCAGCACCATCAGCGATTCCTCCTCCCTGTTCTGGGAGCTGCCTGTGAAACCCATGCCCAGGAGGGAACCTGCCTTTGTTAGGGGCTTTGCAGGTGATGTACACCTTGGCCACAAGCAGTTTTCCCTGCCAGGATCTCTGCACTGCAGTCCCCAGGCACCCATGGGTCTGCCAAAGCACGAGCAGTTAAAGCTGGCAGAGCCCCAGACAAGAAGGTTTATATCCTTTTCAAAACGCCACTTCAACTTTATGTACTCCAGGGAATTTTGTCGTCTGTGCACATAATCCCCTTGGGAATCCTGAAGTCTTGGTGATAAATCCCTGGAGCTGGTTATAAAACACAGAAGTGCTTTTGATCACAGGGCAAATGCCAGCGTGAAGTGGTGTTTGTTCCCTCTTTGTTCTCCTGGCAGAAGGGAGTGCAAACACGGGGCTGTCTTCCCCTTTCTCCCTGCTGGTGTTGGAGCCTTTACCCTCACAGTTCTCTCCATTTCCATGGAATAATAGTGCCAACAGAACTGCCCCATTCCCAGGCAAACCCAAATCCAGAGGGGAGGTTTGCTGGGAGCACGCACTTCCACAGACAGCGTGGGCACCAACACCCTTCAGAGAGCAGCCACTCTGTCAGCCAATTAAACCAAACCAAATACAAAGCTCCTCTGCTTCCAAAAGGACTGATTGTCATTTTCTTCATTCTCTTAAATTAATCCAGATTAATTTCTACTGCACACATAAAATACAGTATTCTTAGTGTACTGCCCCAGCTGAAGATCTTCATTTCTGTAGCATTTTTTTCCTGCAGCCACATCACATTTAAGCCTTTCCTGCCTGTAAGGTGACTCCAACCTCTTCCCTACCACACATCCAACCAATTTCCCAGCAGACCAAGCCACCTGGCAGCAGGAGAGACTTGCAGCAAGATTAGGATGCCTTGTAGGGATGCAGGAAAACAGCTCCCATTTCTCCTGAGAGAAACAAACAATTCTAATTTGGAAGCTACTTTTTAATGCAGTTGGTGGGTTTGGTTTGGCTTTTTTTTTTTTTTTTTTTATTCCTCCTCCTGCTTTTTAGAAAGCTGTTTTGAGCATAGATTGGGAGGTTTGAAGCAGCACTGAATCTTAATGGGCCTCTCACGTGCACAGGCAGCTGCTCCCTGCCAGACTGGAGCTGCTCAGAAACACGTACAGAAACATGTACAGACTCTTCCCCACAAAAGAAAGTGGAAGCGGCCTTAGATGCTTCTCTTTTTCTTGTTGTGTTTGAAACAACTGATTCCACCAGCCAAAGAACATCCCCTCCGTTGCAATCCACCTCCCCAAAGGGGAATAAAACCACTGGATGGAGAGGAAAAACTCTGAACCCCTGGCCGAGGAAACCCCCGGCACCTTTGTGGCAGACACTAAAGCAGCAAGACAAAAGCTCAGCCCCTCTCCCTCCCTCCAGAAGGGTCACAACCAACAGGGATCTCCTTCCCAGGGAAATGTTAACGCTGTGTCCTGCCCAGAGCCAGGGAGCGGCCTGTCCAGGTGGGGTCACTGGGAAGGGAGGAGCACACAGGCAGTGCAGCCGCTGGTTTGGATCTGCCAGCAGCAGCAGCGGAGGAGAGATGGAGCAAAGCTCCCAGGAGAGCAATCAGAGCTGCCGAGCAAATCATGGAAGCATTTCCTCTTAACGAGCTGCTCCCTTCCCAGCAGCTGGCACACCTCTCCCTGTGCTGGCTGCACTGCCTAAAACACCAGCTCCATGGGGAACCAAGGTCAGGCATGGCCAAGGAGCTGAGCTCACCTTGAAGAGCTCACCTTGTGTCCATCCATCCTGTGTGAGCTCAGCCTTCAGCCACCTGCATTCCCAGTCCTGGAATGGTTTGGGTTAGGAGGGACCTTAAAGCCCATCCAGTGCCACCCCCTGCCACGTCAGGGACACCTTCCACTGCCCCAGGTGGCTTCAAGCCCTGCCCAGCCTGGCCTTGGGTACTTCCAGGGATCCAGGGGCAGCCACAGCTGCTCTGGGCAGTGCCAGGGCCTCACTGCCCTCCCAGGGAACAATTCCCAATTCCCAATCTCTCCCATCCATCCCTGCCCTCTGGCACTGGGAAGCCATTCCCTGTGTCCTGTCCCTCCATCCCTTGTCCCCAGTCCCTCTCCAGCTCTCCTGGAGCCCCTTCAGGCCCTGGAAGGGGCTCTGAGGTGTCCCTGGAGCCTTCTCTTCTCTAGGCTGAATCACCATGTTAAAAGTTAATAGGTCAAAGACTTCCACGCACCTTCCAGGACACTCAATGGCTGTAAGGGACCCTCCTCTTCCTCCCTAGACCTCCTTTTCTCCCTAGACCTCCTTTCCTCCAAATAACCCCGGGAAGTCAAATCTGACACCATGAAGGATTTGCCTCCTTTGAGACCAATACCCTGAATTTTGTGCTGACACCTCACAAGAGGGAAATCTGCTGACACAGAGGCTGTGATGCTGCACGTGCACTTTTGCACAGCAGCTGTTTAAGGGCAGTGTTTGGAATGCAGGGATCTCCCCAGAGGGTGAAAACACTGAGGGAGAGACGTCAAGCAGCCTGAACAAATAGGAAAAAATATCAGCAGAAAGGCTGCTGGGACACTTGATGCTACTCTATGCCAGTCAGAGATCACTGGCTTCTTCTGCTTTACAAAAGAAATAGAAACTTCAGTCTCAGGCAGAGCTATTTGATTACAGAGCAGATCTGGGTTAGCAGATAACAGCTGGAGTGGAGGAAGAGAGCCAAGCCAGGGCTCTGAGCCCAAACAGCCCAGCTACAACAAACTGCCAAGGGGAGAGGAACTGCTCTGACACACAACCCAGGACACAGCTGGGAGAAACCCCAGCCTGCAGCCTGCCACTGCTTTTCACTTCCCATTTGCTAAGCACATCCCACCCTTCACCCGGGCAGAGCATTTCCAGGAACACTCGGGAGAGTCAGCATTCCTGGGAGCTCAGCATCCCTCAGGGCGGTGAACGCAGGGGTGGAACAGGCAGGACAGAGCAGAGCAGCTGCAGAGTGCCCAGGGGATGGAAAATGAGGATCTGCCCTCTCTGCACCTCAGCCAGGCCTAGAACGGCAGGTTTGAACCAAAGAAATAAAGTATATTTGTATTTTTGGCTGGTGACATCAAGGTCTGTGAGGGGCCACACGATGCTGCCCAGCCCCATACCAGGGTATTGTAGGGCAGTGTTTTAATGGGATCAGAGCCCCTCTGCTCTGGAACCAGGCTGGGAGAGCTGGGGGTGCTCATCTGGAGAAGAAAAGGATCCAGGGACACCTCAGAACACCTTGCAAGGCCTAAAGGGGCTCCAGGAGAGCTGGAGAGGGACTGGGGACAAGGGATGGAGGGACAGGACACAGGGAATGAATGGCTTCCCACTGCCAGAGGGCAGGGATGGACGGGATATTGGGAAGGAATTGTTCCCTGTGAGGTTGGGGAGGTCCTGGCACAGAATGCCCAGAGCAGCTGTGACTACTCCTGGAAGTGTCCAAGGCCAGGTTGGACAGGGCTTGGAGCACCCTGGGATAGTGGAAGGTGTCCCTGCCCATGGAATGAAATGATCTTTAAGGTTCCTTCCAACCTAAGCCATTCAGGGATTCTGTCTCAGGGCCATCATACAGGTACAGGGGACATTCATGGCTCAGCCCCTTGTCACTGGTACAACCTGACCTGAACAAGTTCACAGACACAAAAGCAGTTGGAGGCACATCTTGGTTTCAAGCAAAACACTCCCCCAGCAGAGAGGCAGAGGAGAGAGATGAGGTGGTCCAAGAAACCATTAAGCAAACTCTTCATGCTGAACATGAGTGTCAAGGTTTTGAGGAGCTCAAGGGCTCAAAACCCCCTGCAAGTCATTTGTGACTCAACCACGTGTAAACCATGCTAAGCCAAATCCCAGAGCTGGCTCTGGTGACATCCAATCCACCCAGAGATCAAGAGTCTAATGCCACATTTCAAACCCCACAGAACATGAGAGGAGCTGAGTATTTTCTTATACTTGTACACAATAGAATTTATGAAACAGATAGCAAAAGCCATCCATCTTCATTTATAAGTCATGGCTTTTGCCTTTGTTAAATTTAATTGCTTCCCCTGTGGCTTCAAATCAAGGGCAGATTCTATTAAAAGTAATTACTTTGCTGTGCAGCTGGCATAGCAAAGTTGCTTGATAAAGGTTAATCTACTAAGTGATGGCAGCTTCCAAATGAGGGTGATGATTTTCATTAATAACTTCATGGGGAAGATGATGCTGGAATTTACACGTGCATTGACATGATAGCCACAGCTCCAGAGGGTTCTGTGTCCCCATCCATGGCCCAGGACAAGCATGACACTGGGGCCATGGGGTCCTGCTGCAGGTGCCAGGCACTGCTCCCTGTGTCACCCACAGGGCTTCCACTCACACTCATCCTCAGGGATGTGCAGGCTGTGGTCTGCTCCATCCCTGGAAGTGTCCAAGGCCAGGCTGGAGCAGCCTGGCATAGTGGAAGGTGTCCCTGCCCACTGCTGAGGGTTGGATGTGATGGGCTTTGGAGTCCCTTCCAACCCAAACCCTTTTGGGCCAGTGTAGAATCAGCACTCCCCTGTGATGAGCTCACTCCAGGCCATTTGCTCTTCAGGATTCTTTTTGTTTTCCATAGTTCCAGCAGAAGGGCAAGCAGGGGCAGGAGCCCACTAATAATCATCAAACAAAGTGGGACCAGCCTCAGGAGGAAGGCTTCAAACAAACCCCTCATTTTTCTTTCTTTTCTCCCTGCAGAGCAGCAGCCCAGAAATGCAGCCCATCCACAAGGGCTGCAGCATTCTGTGCAAAAGGCCACTTGTGCCACACAAATAATTGGAGAAAGGCTAGGAGATATAAAAAATACACTTTTTCACCCCACTAATGCCATCTTTTAGCTGCGCTGGAGGATTTTAGTCCTCCCACTCATGACCAGAATGTTCAGTTATGCACCAACAGCACTGCTGCTCTCTCCAGACTAACTAAAGCTGGTCTAATGATCCTCTGTGGATCTCTTCCAACTCAAGATATTCTATGAATCCTGTGGGTTTAGGCACCAGGACATGGCAATCCAGTGCCTACTGTGGCAGATTTACAAAAACCCCAAGCATTTTCATGTTTTTAACCATCAGAACCCAGTTTTACAAGCAAGCTGTAGATATTTCATGGAAAATTAGACCAGCTCGCTCAATCAAAGGAAAGTTTTACACCATAAATCACAAATGCCTCTGAAATCAGGAGCTTGAGGGGAAAAAAAAAAAAAAAGGTTAAGAATTAGAAGCTTAGCACTAGCTATTTTTAACATAATACTGAGAGTAACACCCTGCAAGCAACACACACACATGCTCTATGAATAAAGTAAAAATTCAGCCTTCTGCACACGCCTGCCCCTCTGTGAAGGGAGCTGCCATCTGCATGTTGAAAGGATTATTTTCCACGTGGGAGGCCAGAGAAAGGGGAAAAAAAATCCCAGAAACCTGCTAGGAAATGCAGTCAAGAGGGCAAGTTGTCTCCTGTTTCAGCAAGCAGAGGTGGTCCACGTGGAATGGCTCTGGCAGAGGGGAGTGCTGGCTTTCAGCCTTACACCATTAATTGCCCTTCAGGGAATTAATTAGGGAATTAGGAGACGTCAGGGAGAGGGTTGAGTCTGAAAGTTCTGAAAGGAGTGACCTGCTGGATATTAACCTTGGAACCATCTTCCTGTAAGGTGGAAACACCTCTTGGCACCTCTCTCCCAACCCAGCTGCAGTTTTCACCCCATTAACCATAGTCATGTAAAGTTTCAGCTACCAGGGCTCGGCCCCTGGCTCTGCCCAGTCCCAGATGGGACACCCCAGCTCCAGTTTTTCCTCTGAATAATGAAAAGCCACTATGAGCACCTCTGTTCCTGCTCCTCCAGCAGGACAAAGGCCCATCAGAGCAGCAGGTCGCTGCTCCTTCCTTGCCTGCTGCACTTCATGAACCCACTTGTGGCCGTTCCCTTCTCCCCAGTCCTTGGTTTCCCAGTGGTTTCCCAAGCTCTGCCTTTCCTTGTGTCTGTGACAAGGATTTGTACTCTGGGGGTTTCAATTTCCCCTCGGTAGTTATCACTCCAGAGCAATAAAAATCTCCCTGGGTCAGATGCAAACAACACGTGGCTCCAACTCCCCCTAAATCAAATTTTACTGGAAAGTCACGGGAAGCTCAAACATTCCCAAGACTAGAAAGAGAAAGGAGCTATTTATTCTTGCAGTTACACCAAGCGAGAGCTGAAAAGGTGTTACATTGCTGCCAGCTTAGCTACACATTCAAAAATAAATGTGTTTTCTTGGTGATGGTGAGAGTGCAAATCTCCAGGGAAAGCAAAATCAGAATGGAAAGGCAGCAAAGCAAAGTTATTTATTCAGACTACGGCTGTCAGAAGGGTCTGTTCTGATCAAAGGCTGTTCTGCTGCCCAGGGGGAAAGGTGAGCAGCCCTACCTGCAACTGGCAGGTGAGAAAAACAGCGAATTCCACACTGGGAGCAGGTGAAGCAGCCCAGCAGGGACACAGGGGACACCCAAGGGATGAGCATCCAGTGCCACCTGTGTGATCCAGCAGGGCAAGGCTGTGCCAGGCTCTCCACGGGCATTTCCCTTGTAATTCAAGCAGCCATTTCAGCAGAGTCCTCTCGAGTTTGATCGAGCCTTCAGCGGACAAATGGAGCAGTCAGAAACATCCTGCCACGGTGTCACTGCTCCAGGGGAGAGGAGGGGGACCCCTTGGGGACATGAGACATCCCTCAGGGACACGGGCCACCCCTCAGGGACATAGGCCAACCTTCAGGGACACGGCCATCCCTCAGGGGCATGAGCAGTCCCTCAGGGACATGGGCCACCACCTCAGGGACACAGGCCATCCCTCAGGGACATGATCAGTCCCTCAGGGACATGGGCCACCCCTCAGGGACACGAGCCATCCCTCAGGGACACGGGACACCCCTTGGGGACATGAGCCACCCCTGGAGGACATGAGCACTCCCTCGGGGATATGAGCCATCTCTCAGGGACACGAGCCATCTCTCAGGGACACGGGCCACCCCTTGGGGACATAAGCACTCCCTCAGGAACATGAGCCACCCCTGAAGGACATGAACAGTCCCTCAGGGACACAAGCCATCCCTCGGGGACACAAGACATCCCTTGGGGACATGAGCACTCCCTCGGGGACATGGGCCACCCCTGGAGGACATGAGCACTCCCTCAGGGACACGGGCCACCCCTCAGGGACCTAGGCCATCCTTCAGGGACACAAGCCATCCCTCAGGGACACGGGCCATCCTTCAGGGACACAAGCCATCCCTCAGGGACACGGGCCATCCCTCAGGGACATGAGCAGGCCCTCAGGGACATGAGCAGTCCCTCAGGGACATGAACAATCCCTCAGGGACACGAGCCACCCCACACAGACATGAACCACCCCTTGGGGACACGGGCCACCCCTCAGGGACATAAGCAGTCCCTCAGGGACATGAGCAGTCCCTCGGGGACACAAGCCAGCCCTCAGGGACATGAGCCACCACCTCAGGGACACGGGCCACCCCTCAGGGACATAAGCAGTCCCTCAGGGACATGAGCAGTCCCTCAGGGACATGAGCAGCCCCTCGGGGACATGAGCAGTCCCTCAGGGACATGAGCAGCCCCTCGGGGACATGGGCCACCCCTCGGGGTCATGGGCCATCCCTCAGGGGCATGGGCCACCCTTCAGGGACATAAGCCACCCCTGGAGGACATGACCAGTCCCTCAGGGACACGGGCCACCCTCAGGGACATAAGCCACCCCTCAGGGACATGATCAGTCCCTCAGGGACACAGGCCATCCCTCAGGGACACAAGCCACCCCCTGGGGACAGCACGGTGCTTACCAGGGGAAAGGACCAGGCCTCACGGCGGGGCTCAGCAGCTGCAGCACGACGGTGCAGGGACCGAGGTTAACACAAGTCAGGATGGATTTCTACCCTGAGTGAAATTGCACTCCCTAAAAGAACAAAGAGATTTTAGGGCAGTGCTCCAAACATGACCGTTGGCCCTCTGTTCTGGAGCCAGGCTGGGAGAGCTGGGAATATTCACCTGGAGAAGGCTCCAGGGAGATCTCAGATCTTCAGGCCCTGGAAGGGGCTCCAGGAGAGCTGGAGAGGGACTGGGGACAAGGGATGGAGGGACAGGACACAGGGAATGGCTTCCCAGTGCCAGAGGGCAGGGATGGATGGGATATTGGGAATTAGGAATTGTTCCCTGGGAGGGTAGGCAGGCCCTGGCACTGCCCAGAGCAGCTGTGGATGCTCCTGGATCACTGGCAGCACCCAAGGCCAGGTTGGATGGGGCTTGGAGCAACCTGGGATAGTGGAAGGTGTCCCTGCCCATGGGAAGAAATGAGCTTTAAGGTCACAGAATCACAGAATAATGAGGTTGGAAGAGACCTCTAAGATCAAATCCAACCTATGCCCTAACACCTCACCCTGACTATAGCACCAAGTGCCATGTCCAGTCTTTTTTTGAACACATCCAGAGATGGTGATTCTATCACCTCCCTGAGCAGAGCATTCCTGTACTTTATTATTCTTTGGGTGAACAATTTTTTCCTCATATCCAACCTGTACCTTCCCTGAGGTAGCTGGAGACTGTGTCCTCTGGTTCTGTCAGTGCTGCCTGGAGAAAGAGACCGACCCCACCTGTCTGCAACCTCCCTTCAGGAAGGTGTAGAGAGCAATAAGGTCACCCCTAAGCCTCCTCTTCTCCAGGCTAAACAGCCCCAGCTCCTTCAAATGTTCCACACAGGATTTGTGTTCCCAGCCCCTCACCAGCCTCCTCTAGATGCGCTCAAGCATCTCAACATCCTTCCCAAACTGAGGGGCCAGAACTGGACACAGCACTGTCCTCCCAAACCATCCAGTGGAATAATTTGGAGATAGGATCCATGCTCCCAAACGATGCCAGCTCGGCCCTGGAGCTCTGAGTACTTTTGATAGGCAGAAATGGGAGATGCAGCTCTAGGATTTGTGTAAAGATCAGTAAAACCCAGCTCCCCTAGGAGCATGTGACCCTCCCTGGGTATTTTTGGTAATTTTTGGGTAACAATGTGTACATTACACTGCAAGTCACACCACACATGGTGGAATGCTGCCAAATCCAAGGCAGGAGCTATTCCTGGCGCCTCCAACCTGAGGAGATGTTTCATTTCCAGAGCAATTTGATATTAATATAAAAGGAGAAAAGAGGAGCTAAAAGTGAGTTATTCGTTTCTTATTTTTATGGCCACTTTGATTCTTTAGCACAAAAGAGGGAAACAAAACCCACACCAAAACCCTAAAAAAAAAACAACTACCCTTCAGATTTTTAGCTAAAAACAGGTTATGGGATGCCCCAGAGCTCCCTCTTCATCATTCTCTGTATAAATCAGACTGAGAAAGAGCACAGCCAACCCTCACAGTCACCTGCAGAGTGGGATGCTCATGCACACAAAGCCAAGATTTAGAGCTAACCCAAAGGCAGAGCCTCTAATTCATCACAGTTTTAATTGGTTTCAGTCCCCAAAGAAATACTTCAGTAGACATGAACTGAACCTGGCAGCCACGCAGGGATGGGAGAGAGGCACACACTGATTCTAGAGAGAGATCTTTAAACCACAAGACCAAGCCTTGGACACTCAAATTGGTTTCTGTGGAAAAGCTGTAATGAAATTTTATGGCTCATTCAGAGGCACAATAGAAGTGGTTGAATTTGAGCAACCTTCAGTGAAAAATATACATAAAACAAACCTTTTCTTCCCTCCTTTTTTAAAAAGAAGAACCTTGCTGCTTTAAAAAAATGAAGCAGGAAGGAGAAGCTAAAGAGAAACTGGATAAAAAATGCCCCCCTTTTTCTCCCCCTCTTAAAAATCAAAGGTATTTTACGTCCCCTAAGGCACCAGAATGTAATCATGAAAAAGCTGAATGAAGCAAAAGTTTTGTGGAGGTTCACGTGTGGATTTGACCTAGATACAGTGAACATTCTTGTGATTAATACAGAGGTTATAATTCTATACCAGAGCACTCCAACTTCAGCTCTAAAACAAATTGGACAGAGTGTCTTATTACTCCCTCATTCCCCTTGATAGATCACTAAATAGCTGCGTGCTTTAATTATTTGAAACAGACCACAATTCGTTATTTCCCCTTTGAATTCTGCTGCAGAGTTGGATTTTCTTTCATGCTCTGCAAACTGCTATAAAGGGACTGGGATACTAAAGGAATATTAAACCCTTTGCCCACATGCCAAAATCTGTAGGAGGTACCAAATGCTCATAACACTGCCCACACTGCACACTCCACTCCACCTGAGAGATTGTTTAAAGCTCATAAAGATTAAAAAAAAAAAAAAAAGCAAGTGAAAAGGAAAATTTGAAAGGCAAAATAAAAGCAGGTTTCCTGCGTTTCAGAGTAATTGGGTTTGTTTGACATCCCAAAGCAGGATGTTCTGGAATGGTTTGAGTTGCAAGGGACCTTAAAGATAATCTAGTTCCAAGACCCAGAAGTTTAAAAAGTCTTTTAAAACTCAAAATCACCATTACTTTTCCACTTTTGCTGCCATCCAGAGCAGTGTTTCTGACTTTTGAAAGGGTTTGTAGCCAATCACCCCTTCACTGTCCTGGCCTGACCCCACCTGGGCTCAGGTACAGCAATTAAGTGACCATTCACAGCATCAGCTGGCACCTGCACCCACCCACCCGCCCTGAATTTGGTGGCAACCACACAAAACTCACAGCCAGCTTCTCTTAACAAACCAACAGCAGGCAAACATTTGCAGTAGGGAAAAAAATTGCGAAAGAAATGTTCCAATTTATTAGAAAAATTAAACCTCCTTAGACATATATTAAATTTCCTATGAGACACAGTGTCCAAGATCTGGGAGGAAGGAAAACACTGTGGCCTCCCTGACAGGACACATCCCTGGGGGATACTTTCTCACCACATCTCATGCAATTAGATGAAAAAATATAAACTACAGCATCTCTGCCTGGGCAGAGCTAATCTAAGGCTGGTTTGATGACTACAAGCCCTGCTCTGGCTTGTCAGGTGTGAGCATCGAATCACACCTCCATTCTTAACCTACTTCAGCTGGCTGCTGAGCTTTCCTTCATTCCTCACCAATTAAGCTTCCCCAGACCACCTTTACTCAGCTTTAATTCTCCTGGTTACCTGAGTAGCCAGGGCTGATTTATAATGTTCTGCAGGTAATTGATCCACTGATGCCAGCCTGAACAATCACAGGACAGGCTGGGCTGGAAGGGACCTTGAACTCCATCTCATTACATCCCCCTCTTTCCCAATCCAGTTTTCTCCATTTGTGGGGACAATAAAAATGTTGCTTTGGGGAGAAGGAGGCAACACAGGCACATCAATAGCTAAACAAATATCTGTAATATCTGCCAGGAACTTTGCCGCATAACCATCACCTCCAGTGACTCCTTCCTCATCCTCCAAGCCCATCACTTGCACTGCTGTCTGGCTAAGAGATGTCCCCAGGCCAGCCACAGAAAAAGTCCTTGGATGTTCCCTCCAGGGGAGAGGAGGGCAATGAGAGGGAAACAGGGAAAGCAAAGAATACAGCCAGCTCACTCAGGCATCTCCATCCATTTCATGCTTTCAGCATTCATCCCATAAAAATTCATCTTGCCCTACAGACAGCATTTTAGAGAGAATAGAGGAGAAAGTTTCTCTTCTTCCTACTTTGTGCCCAGAAGGCCAAAATCAACACATCCCTGCAAACAGACTGGGACAGGTACTAAACAGCTGAAGAATGCACTTTCTCCCCAGGCTACATATGTCTAAGTGACATTTGATTCCACTGAAAGGCAGATTCGTTTGTATCTGGGAAAAAGGCAAGCATGGAATGTGAGCTTATTTTGAACAGAATCAGCATTGTGGTAGCCAAAGCTCATTAATTATGAATTTTATCAACTGTTCACTGAAATTTGTTCTGCTAGCACAGTGTAACTGCCTGCAAAGGCAGCGCTTTCAAAGGAGAAAAAGCCAAGCTATGAAATAACCCACATCCTTCCTTTTCCAGGAGCTATCCCTAACTTGTTCCAGGACAATTACAACGCTGGGAGAATCCTTGAGGCTCTCCAAGCATCTCAGCAGAGCATTCATTGCCAGGAAAAAGTGCTGAAGGGCATAATGGGGTGAAACATGAATGTGGAGCACAGAAAGGAGCTCTCCTGCTTGCACTGCTGGGGTCCTGGCAGGGTGCTTAAGAAATTTGTCACTGAACACTCCCATGTTTGAAGCATATTTTCTGCTCTTCAACTGGGCTGTGAAAAGAGGAGTAAAAGCAACAACCACCCCACAGCCCCAGGGCTCAGCGAGTGAGTCAGCCCCACTCAAACACTCACTCCCAAGGATCCCATTAAGTGCTGAACCAAGAGAAAACATCTCAGGGCAGCTCTGCAGGGCACAGGCAGCACTTAACATTACAATTATTTAGAGACACTGATTTTAATCAGCAAGCAGAGCCTCTCCGCTTAATTTCATTTTACATGCACACACACTGGCCTATCTTGGCAAAGGCAGAGCAGTGGTTTGGAGGTGAGGAAGAGGATCATCCTCCACAGAACAGCACCCCCCAAACAGCCCTGCTCCCAGAGGAACTGGGTTTGAACTGAGCCTTCCAGCCCAACAAACGCTACACTACCACTCTTTCACTAACAGCAACTTTCCCCCTACTGCTCCCTACAGTCTTTGCCCTTCCTTAAACACCATTTTTGCAGAGCTTCCCCACCTGTGGCTCATGGGCCCAGCTGTGCCTCCTGGAGAGTCCATTGGGAACAGCTGGGATCTCCAGGAGTGCCCCTGCACGGACACAACTGCCCTCAGTATCCTTCACTCAGCACACAGGGATCAACAACTGATTTGCCTGTGTTTGTTGGAACTAGATGCTCCTCAAGGCCCCTCCTAAGCCAAACCAGCCTGGGATTCCATGTTTTCCATCAGGGAAGTAATGAAGGACATGAGATGTTCTCCCAGTAAAACACACTGTTCCCATCAGGGAAGTAATGAAGGACATGAGATGCTCTCCCAGTAAAACACTCTGCTTCCACCAGGAAAGTAATGAAGGACATGAGATGTTCCCCCAGCAATTAAAATAAATCTGGGGAACAAAGATGTGGGAGTTGTGCAGGGATTGAGATCTTCACAGTCCACTTTGGGTCTTAGAAGCAGGGAAACTCGAAGTGCCCAGCTGAGGGGAGAGCCACATCCCCAAAACTGTGGGGTGACCTTCAGGGCCCCATTTCTGTTACCAAAGTCACTGGAAATGAGGTCTGACTTGTCCTCTTTGTCACCGTGGTGAAAGCATTAACTCAGCTGCTAATTAGAGAGGCCTCAGCCAGGTATGTTAATGACTACGTGAAGAGTTTCTGTTAATCAGCTGTCGGTGAACAATGGTATTTCTCTGATGGTTTCCAGATGCAAAGCTGTTAGAGGGTATTTTCATCAATGATCTGCATTACATTTCCTCCTAATCAAGTTCCCAGTGATCTTTTGATTGGGATGAAAGGAGATACAGAAATACTACTCGAGTCTAGAGTGATCTATTTCTCCTGTTAACCCCTTCAGGTAAAAGCCATTTAAACAGCAGGAGATGCTGGCCACTGGTTTTACCAAATTTTTGGTAACACCAAGAAACAAATGTTGCCCCAGCATAGCAGGACTCCAATCTGAGCAGCCAGTGTGGTGTCACTGCAGAGGAAAACTCCAGCAGCCCCTGTCTGGTGAGAGCACAAGCCATAAAATGTGCTAAAACAAGATGGATTCACAAAATACCAGCGAGCTACAAGGACTTGGAGGGAGGCAGTGCAGCCATCTGTGCCTGGCTCCCAGAGCCAGCCTGGCAGAGACTGTGATTAGCACTGTCCAGACAGATCTTCTCCTGTCTGCTGTCAGCAGCCCTGTCTGCTCCAGAGCCTGCCCATGGCACTAACAGATGTCCCAGGCAGCTCCAGCCCTTGCGCAGAGCTCTGAGATTGCATTTCAATCCCCCCCCGGTGTGAGCTCTGGTGCTGGAAGACATGGAAAAGGTGCAAATTAAAATACAAATTTTAAAAAATCCTCTTCCTAGGGGTTCAGTGAAGAAGATAAAAATGCCCACTTGGCATCTTCTGACCTTTGGAGGGGACCTCAGCAGAGGTACCAGCAGGTGGGAGGCAGCACAGGCAGGGCCAGAGCTGAGCTGCCAACCCTCAGCTACACTCCCAGCTGCTGCTTGGGTAAGATAACAAAGGTTTTACCTCTTATATTCAATCTAGGATGCCTTGCAGTTATTCCTACAAGGTGCATTGCTGTTAAAACATCCTGGAAAATGTCCCAGGATACATTTTTCTAAGTACAGAGGTCTCAATTAGTGCTTTTCAATCTGTTGACACAGCCTCAAGCCCAGCCAGGTTAGAAAATCTGAGCCCACATATCAAGCCAGAATTGAAATTCAGCTCTGCTCTCCACTTGCACTTCCCAATGAGAATTTATCTCCAAATAAAACAAAACCCCTCCAAATAAATTTAAAAATTAAAAAAAAAAGAGAGAGAGAGAGAAAATAAAAACAAAATCCATCACAAACCAGACAGCTGAGTAGGAAATAAATAGCCCAGAAATACAGCAATAGCTTATGCATATTTGAAATACCCCACAGCTACAGGGTGTAAGCTGCATGAAGAGGTCTGAGCAGAGCCTTTGGGGAGAAGTTTGAGTTGTGGTAGCTCAGAAAAGCAATCACTGGAGCAGTGTGACAACAACCCTGCCTAGGAAAAGCCTCTCCAAAGACTCTGAGAGCTGTCAGCTTTGAAAGGAAGCAGCAGGAAAGCCAGGGGCAAGCTGGAGCTGCTGGAAAAGCAGAGCCTTCCTGGCAAGTGTTTTGTTATTAGGCAAAATAATTATCTTACCAGGCAATGGTTATTGTTGCTAATTAATAAGTGGTGTGCTTAATATAAGGCTCTAATTTGAGTGGCGAGGCAGAGCATTAAAGAGGGATTTGGCACGTGGAAAAGCACCTCCAGCTCCCTGGGTTGTGGGGGATCATTCTACAGGTGCACACAGGGGGTGGCCATGTTAGTCTCATCCCAAGTTATGGAACACAGAATCCCAGAATGGATTGGGTTGGAAGGGACATTAAAGCTCTTCTTGTTCCCCCTTGCCATGGGCAGGGACAACTTCCACTGGACCAGGTTGCTCCAAGACCCATCCAACCTGGCTTTGAAGTGCCCATGAGACAATATCATTTTGGTGGTAAATAATTTAAAAGGACACCCAGAGTGCCAGGGATGCTGAGTTTTGCTCCTTCCTTCACAGTGTCTCAGAAATCTGCTGGAAACCATATCAAAGGTGATTTCAAGACTCATTTCAGGCTGCTCAGCATCTGCAGAATCCAAGTTCCCACAATTACTGCTGCAAAGAGAGCTTTCCAAACCCTCCTCCAAAGGCATTTTTATCACCTTGGCTGAGCAGTGACAGGCAGCAAAGCTGGTCCTGAATTTGGAACTCCTGGTCAAGTTTAATGTGTAAAACTTCAAGGAAGTTTAATGCGTGAAACTTCAGGGAAGTTTTTTTTCCGTTTTTTTCTTTGCAAGTTACTGGAAAACCAGCAGGAGTCACGTAACCCAAAATAGAGAGTTTACATGTGACACAAAGCTGTTTGCTTTCCAAAAGCTGAAGTGGGATGGGGACTGTAGGTGTGACAGGACATTTGACAGTCACTCCTCAGTGGCACGAGTAATGACAGGTCCTGGAGCTTGGCTTGACTCATTCCTCACAGGCAGGAGCCAGGAATGCCAGCAGGGGATGGTGTGGGGTTTGCCCATGGGAATTAACTTCAAACATTCCCTGCCCATGGCAGGGGGTTGGAACCAGATGATCTTTAAGGTTCCTTCCAACCTAAACAAGTCTGGCACTCGATCTCTACCACCACCACAGCATCACTGATTTACATTTAAAAGTCATAGCACTTCTTGCATGATGCCAAGGTTGGACTTGATGGTCTTGGAGGTCTCCAACCTAAATTATCCTGTGATTCTGTGCCATACGGGGAACCAAGTCTGGGGTTTGCAGAGGTCAGTTTTAACTGGTGCACGACTGGGTGGCAGAAACACTCCTGGGAACCAAGCTCATTAAAGGGTAAAACAGGAATTGCCAGAAGCTTATGTATGCATGGTCACGTTCTAAATGATCTCAACAATTCACAGAAAGGCTCCTGCCAGGAAGGGATAGGGGCAGTATCCCCTTCTTCCCAGATGGAGTGTGTACAGGGACTGCTAGATCCAAGTGATGTTTTGCCCAGACTTGTGTTGGCCTCACCAGGATTTGCCTGAAGGCAAAGAGCAATGAGTCAGGTTTTGTGGCTTTGCCTGCTTTTTTAAGGACACAGCTGATTCATACTACAAGATAAAAATTAATCTTGGGGCCAAAAAATAATCCTGAAGGTTGCTGAAGGCAGACAACCTGACTACTTGATAGCTCCAGTGGAATTCTGGCATCCAGCCCTGCTCTGTCCCAGCTCTTTGCTGAAGTCACACCATTTGAGGTTGGGCTCCAAAGGTCTTCTCCAAGCTGAATGACTCCGTGATCTCCAGCAGCATCACCATCCACCCCCAAAAATCTGAGACACAAACACCCTTTAAACAGACTGTGAACGCTGTGAAGGATCAGCTACTGCAGGAACCTTCTTGGGGGTGCAGTAGGCCAGCCCCAAGATCACCCATCGCTGCCCACATTTGCTGTGAGAGGGCCAGGAATAGGAAAAGCTGTCACTGTGAGGCAGGAGACCAGCACCTGATGCTCTGTGCCATCTGCCACCCTCAGCAAGTGGCACTTTTCCAGAGCCACATCCCACCCCTCGTGCCACCAAGGTCAGGCGCTCCTGCTGAAGGGTGGAGACCCCCTCCCTCCGCAGGGCCCAGCTCCTGCTGCCAGCACAGCAAAGCCTTTCTCCTCTCACATGTCACACAAGAGCTAAATGCTGGAAAATGTGGCTCCCCAGCAGCCCTGGTGGAAGATGCCAACACTCACATGGTGACACTTACAGTCTGTCA
The DNA here is from genome assembly GCA_019023105.1 of Diglossa brunneiventris. Lineage (NCBI taxonomy): Eukaryota > Metazoa > Chordata > Aves > Passeriformes > Thraupidae > Diglossa > Diglossa brunneiventris. Next base: position 1,434,362 of record CM032360.1, read on the forward strand.
TCGACAGCTACAGAAGGATGAGGGGGAGAGAGGCTCTTCTTCTCCACTCCTGGCTCTGGCAATCAACAAATTTCCCACTTCCATGGAGAGAATGTTCAGCTTTTCACCCTGACGAGCGCAGGGCAGGTTAAAATACACACCTTTAAGCTCATTCACTTCTCAACTTTCTGAGCCATGGGGTGAATTTTAGTGTCTGCTGAAGTCATTCTCAGGGTAAGGAAATGGGAGCCCTTTCTGGAAGTGCAGGAGTGCCAGCACTGCAGCAGGGCTTCCTCAAATGGGAAAAGGCTGGGCCGAGGATGTGGCCACACTTGGACTTCCACTTTTCCACCCCATCTTTGTATCAAGGTTAGGAACAAAGCTAATTTAAAGAGCCCCCGCAGCTCCAGCAGCCCTCTGCCTCTTCCACGCACAGATCCCGCTCTCTAACAGGTTCCTTGTTCAACAAGCTGCCATCCCGTTTGCCTGAATAATTTAAAATCAGGGAGAACAAGCACCAGCAAACAGGCACAGGCAGGGTAGGACACACACCCTAAGCCCCTCAAATGCAGCAATGCCTTTCTGAAAAGCTCGGGGAGGAGGAGCTCCTGAAATCCCAGCTCACTTCAATGCCCAGCCCTGCCCCGTGAGCTGCCTGGGATCCACCACGGCATTCCTGCATGCCCCATTAGCTCCAGCATCTCATCAGCTCCCTCCTTTCTGCTTTTTATCTGGATGCCAGTGATATGGAGTGCTCACATTTACACTTGGCACCACTACAGGCTGTGACTGAAGGGTATTCTGAGCGTGTTCTCATTCTCCATGGCTGCTGGCTTCACCTTCCCTTGCCTCGCTCTGCCCTCGCTCTCTGAACTCCAGGAGCCTCCAGGGGCACTGCCAGCTCACAGCAGCTGTTCCCATCCTCCTCATGCATTATCAGGGAGAATTTCCCTACAGAAATCCTAAGAAATCTCCTTCCTCGCAGCTCCTGCCAAGTGGAAGTGTCAATTTCCCACGTGACAAAAAGCAAATCCTCCACCTGAAATTTGTGGAGTATTGGATCTGGTATTGACTCAACAGTCAGATATTCTGAAGTCCAATATTCAAGCAGAGGGTCTCCAAAAATAAAAGCAGCAGTTTTAAAAGAGCTCTCAGAAAGGTTTTACAAAGGTGGGGGAATTATCAGAGAACAAGACTGCAAATGGGCTCTATCAATGATGTTTTGCTGCTTCCTAGAAATAAGCCAGGAACTGGAAGAGTTGAAGGAACCTCCCTTATAGAAGAAAAATACCTATTTACACTGGTAGACCAAATAAAAATGTTTAATGTGGATTTTAGAACAATCCAGATGAGGCCTGATACATCGCTAGCAGTGCAGGGTAGGAAGAGATGACAGGGACAAGGGGAAACAGAGCATTATTTACAATTGTAAAGATCATGGCCAGTCAGTCAGGGGCCTGGGGAAGAACTTCTCTAAGATTCAGAAGCTGGATTACAGAGCCCATTTCAGGGCAGTTACAGGTGACAAGATCTATATTACCAGGAGCTCAACACCCATTTATTTCATCATCTTTCCATAGGCAGAAGCATCTGGAGCTCTGTGAGCTGCTCCTCCCTCATCGTTTGGAGTTCAGCTTCTTCTGGAGCCCAGCTACACAGCCCTGGTTACCCTGCTTATTTACAAGTCTCTTGGAAAAGGAACCCCAGCCAGTTCTGGCTGGTGTAGCCAAAAAAAAAAACTCTCCTTCTAAACAAAAAACTGGGTCCTCATCCAACACATCGCAGGCTGGGCACTCAAAACACATTTTCCTGAGGAAAAAAAAAAGTGATGGCTCAAAGGGGAAAACAAAACCAGGAGAAGGGTAGAAAGGTTCTTTCCTCCAGATATCCAGCTGAAGTCCTGGCAGCTTCCAGGGATTTGAGGCTTTTGCTCAATGAGGCATCCAGCTCAGCTCACCATGACGTGATGCGCGGGCATTTAACAGAGATGATGAGCTGGGCCCAGGCTTCTCTGCTCTGGAAGAAGAGATCAGCTGCCTGGGCTGAAGAAGCAGCAGCTGCTACTGGAGTAGCTGCCAGAGAAAAAGAGAAGTGGGAGGATCACAGACTTCAGATGCTCTAGGCTGGCTCAACTGGAAGCTGCCTATTTTTGCCAGAACATTCCTGCCCACCCCAGAGGAAAGCCAACCCTGGTGATCTTCCCCCAGCCCTGCTTCCTCCTGCTGGGAGAGCCAAGGAGCTCGAAAGTCTGTGGTGGCTTGGAGTGAAGTGTCACTGTCATATTTTGTGAAAAATCTCTTTGCCAGGATTTCTTCTCCTGGGAAGCTGAAAAGTCTCAGAGAAAAATGAAAACAACAATTATCTGCTTGCTTCTCCTGTGTTTTGCTGCTTTGGAATGTGGTCTGGAGATTGTTTATCCAACAGGTGCATGTTTGATTGGTTCCATTTGAATTGTTATTAATTAATGGCCAATCACTGTCCAGCTGTGTCGGGACTCTGGAAGCAGTCACAAGTTTTTATTATTCATTCTTTGTAACCTTCTGTCTGTATCCTTTCTCTATTCTTTAGTATAGTTTTAGTATAGCATTCTTTAATTTGATATAAGTACATAAAATAATAAATTGGCCTTCTAAGAACATGGAGTCAGATTCTCAATTCCTCCTTCATCCTGGGGACCCAGCAAATACCGCAGTGAAGTGCCAAAATCATGAATGCACTTATGCAAATGCTGAAATAACACAAACCTGAAGTGACAAGCTATTAAGCAGCCTTTAATGCTCAGCATTGTAAAGGATTTATTAAACACTACACTTGCAAGGCCAGGACAAACAGGGAAGTGGGAATTTGAAATAACTTGGCAATGTCATTACACCCTCAAGTAGCACAGGCACCAACCGAACCCCAAAGATTTCACAAGACAAAGTCAGTGCTGTTTCCTGCACTGGACTTAGAAAGGAAGGCCCCAAGGATAAATCCATCTGCCCACAGCCCAGATTTTGGATGTCTTGGCCCATGTTCTCCAGTGCTGTAGCTGCTCTGTTGCCTCTGCCCAGTACTTCCTGGGGAAAAGTGGGAAGAAGGAGGAATGGCAGAGGAGAGATGTTATGGGCTGACTGCAACCACTCCCAGTCCCTCAGGGGACAGGGACAAAAAAACTGGGGATGAAGAAGCAAAGCCCAGCTTGGGCAAAGAGGGTTGGAGAGAAAGTGTTGCTTTAATCTTTGTCTTTGTTTTTCACCGTCCAAATCTGTTTTAATCATGGAATCATGTGGGTTGGAAGGGACTCGCAAGGATCACAGAGTCCAACCCCTGGCCCTGCACAGACAGCCCAGCAATCCCACCCTGGGACCATTGTTCAAATGTTCCTTGGGCCCTGTCAGCCTGGGGCTGTGCCCATTCCCCGGGGAGCCTGGGCAGTGCCCAGCACCCTCTGGGGGAAGAACCTTTCCCTGATCTCCCACCTGAGCCTGCCCTGACACAGCTCCAGCCATTCCCTCAGGTGCTGTCCCCGTCACAGAGAGCAGAGATTGGAGCTGTCCCTCGGGAGGAAGCTGAATTCTGCTCTCAGACCTCCCTTCACTCCCCTCCTCTCCGGGCTGCACAAATTTTAGCAATAAATTAAATTAATTTCTCCCAAGACAAGTCTGTTTTGCTCATGACAGTAACTGACGGATGATCTCCCTGCCTTTGTCTTGATCCAGGAGATTTTCCACTTTATTTTCTCCCTCTGTCCTGCCAAGGAGGAGCAGTGAGAGAGCATCCAGGAGGGCATCTGGCAGCTGCCCAAGGCCAGCCCACCCCATGTGGAGAGAGAGAGACCTCTGGAACAGAAAACTGCTTTCAGAGGCAGACCTAATTTGGCTTGGAGTTCAGTTTTTGGCTGTCCTATCCTCTCCCCACCCCTTGGATCTCATTTCACATTAAGGTGAAAGCAATGACAGCTGATTTTTCAAGTCTGGAGACACTCCTCTGACATTTGCACAATGCCTTTACCTGGGAACGTGCCTGCAGCAAACTGGCTGCCACTTGCAGAGGAGCATCAAGCACTCACACCAAGAGCAAACAAAGTACAGCATGAAGAGCTTGGAAAAGTAGAAATTTTTGTGGGATTTTTTTGGGTTGGTTTGGGTTTTTTTGTTTGTTTTTTTTTGTTTGTTTGGTTTGGTTTGGTTTTTGGGGGGGTTTTGGGTTTGTTTTTTTTGTTGTTGTTTGTTTGTTTTTTCATTTTTGTTTTTTATGTTTTTAGTTTTTTTGATAAAAAAGTATATGGTTAGTGTGAGAGCAAGCAGCTGATGAAACCACCCTGTCAACCTCTTTCAGCCTCCCATCTTGTTCTGCATATTTTTCTTCTTTCGGCCCATCCTTAAAAAAAAAAATATTTGTTTCTTCTCCTCCACTCGACTCAAAGGAACCTCAAATCATCACAAGTACAGCCTGGCTTCTGAAACAGACTTCAGCAACTGTCAGGGTTCCCAACACCCTGAGAACTGTGTGTTGTCACATCCAGCAGAAGGGAAGGAGGACAGGTGGGAAAAGAGCATGGCAAGAGCTGATTTTTACCCTCTGCATTCCCAGCATCCCAGGGAGCCTGCAAGATGTGCCCTTGCAGAAGCCAGGGAATGGTTGCAGAGCAGTCTGAGGGCGAGGAATGGGGCTGTGGCATTTCTCCTGAGGCTTTTCAGCTCCCAAGACCTCACAGGAAAGCAGTGAGACCTCACCTTGAGTGCTGGGCTCTGGGGCTGCCAGCACAGGAAGGACATGGAGCTGCTGGGATGGTCTGAGGGATGGAGCCCTCTGCTCTGGAGAGAGACTGGGAGAGCTGGGGGGTTCACCAGGAGGAGAAAAGGCTCTGGGATGATGAAATTGCAGCCTAAAGGGAACCTGCAAGAAGGACAGAGAGACTTTTTTTAAGGGTCTGGAATACCAGGACAAAGGGAATGGCTTTACACCCTACACAAAGAAGGTTTAGATTTGATATTGGGAAGGAATTCCTCCCTGTGAGGGTGGGCAGGCCCTGGCACAGGGTGTCCAGAGCAGCTGTGGCTGCCCCTGGATCCCCTGTAAGTGTCCCAGGCCAGGTTGGATGGGGCTTGGAGCCACTCTGGGATAGTGAAAGGTGTCCCTGAACTGGATGCTCTTCAACGTCCTTTTCAACACAAGCCATTTTATGTTTCTATGAAAACAATAAAAATTAATTCCTTGCACCACAAAATCTCAACCAGTCCCATCCCAGAAGAGATCAGAGCTGTACCTGGCTCTTGTACAGCTCTTTTTTCTCCATTTCATGAGGATGACACATCTTAGAGATCTTTATTCTCAAAGGCTTTCCATCCAACTCAGCAGCAATCCCATGTTAGGGGCTGCTTTTGCCAACATGACCCTTGGTAGCGTTCCATGCCCTGGAGGCTTCAGCTGGATACAAATCTTTGGTTATTTCAGCAGGAGCCACCTTTGCAGCCAAGGAAAGTCTGCAAGGTCTGGTTTTCCTGGGCTCTCACAACTCTGCAGCCTCAAGGAGAGCACGCAGCGATCACACAGAGATCCCATTTATGCTTTCTTGTTTTAATCCCTTCATTTCAAAAAGATTTTGATGGCATAGAAAGGAAGGGAAAAAACCACCCCAAAAACTATTGACATTTGGATACCCGCCTCTTGATGTTCAGCCAGAAAGAGGCACAGCTGCTGTGCCACGCTGGCATTTAACCATCACAGAGCCCAAGCACGTGGCAAAGCCAAATTGTGATGGGCGATGGTTCCCAGGAGTCCCAGGAGGAGCCACCCAACAGCCTTGCTGTCAGCAGGAGTGAGGCAAAGGATGGCTCCTGTGGTTTCCTGAGAGCTCCTCATCTCCTGAAGCCAAGGCCTTGCAGAAGGTCAGCCAAACCGACTGGCTGATGACCTTGTGCTCAGGGAGCTGCCAAGCACCTGAAGCCACTTCAGCATTTACAGGGTGGTGGCACCCAGCCCAAGGGCTCCACCCCAGCCTTGAGAGAGCACACACTCCCCAAAACACGGGTTTAGTGTTGCTAAGAATGACCAAAACGTATAAATACATTGGATTTTTCCCCCCTTAACTTTCTCCAAGTCATTCCAGAGCTTGCATCCAGCCTAGTGAGTAACCAACATAGTAAAAGGGCTAAATGCAGAACTGCTTAAAAATCCAACTTTTTAGTCGTCTGACAATCAGTTTCATGGCATTTTATTGCCCTTGGGGAAATGAACAACCTTGACACAGAGCTGGTTTTCCTTGTGCAGCTCCCTGACTCTATTTAGCAGCAGGAAAAGCAGGAACAGAGCCCAGACTGGTGTTACTCAGAATATCAGCGCAGCTTCCAGGATTCTCGAAGCAGTCACTCAGGGAAAGGGAGAGGTGAAGAAATATGGCATTTCTGTATTGTATATATTCCATACACCAGCATCCTCCTAATCAACAACAGCTGAAGAACTGCAGAGTGCAGGGGGAGAAGAAAATCCTGTAGGTATTGAAGAAACTTTTATATTTATAAATGCACACGCATGGATACGTGCACATCCAGACTTAGTCTCCAGCCAGCCCAGGCGGCTGGCACTGAATAACCAGGAGATGCTGTAAATTTTGGGACAAACAGCATCTCCTGGGTGCAGCTCCTGCTCTAATCATGTTGGCATGATTATTTTTTCCTCATGAACAGGATGGGACTGCTGGGGTACGTTCTTTGAGCTTTATTTACAGCATCATGGTTGAGACAATGGGAAGATGGCAAGGCTCACGTACAGCCAGCAGCAGCCAAAGATTTCTTTGTTAGAAATCACTCTTAAAACTTTCTAGCCAATTGCTAAAGTTTACAGACAATTGTTCTAGCCAATTGCTAAAATGATACATACACTTGCTTCACACAATGCTTGCTTGTCTTCTTTCTATTAACAATACACAATACTCCATTATTAAGCTTAAAACCTTCTACTGTCTTGCTGAGTATATTTTCCTGAAGTTTTAAGGTCTGTCTTAGCTAAAACTCAAGCTACTGTTTAATCTCTTTGCTTGCTGTACCATTATACCTTTTTCTGCTTTCAGACTTTGCATCTGCAGCTAGTTCTCTGTTTCTCTGCTCTTTCTATTTCTAAGGCCTGCTTTTCCAGCTTTCTGAAAATCTTCTTACCTTTACTATTTCCCACACTAATCTTGGCGTTTTATTTTGGAGGGCATAGCCACTTGTTAGGCCACACCAGCCATGGAAAGCCAACACCTGTGTCTGCATTCTGAAAAAAAAAGGTTAATCTGGTGGGTCCAAACAGGAAGGTTCTTCAAGCCACCTCCTGATGGACAGGTTGTGTGGCTGTAAGCACATTTGGGTCTGAGCAACAGGGATCACACGGAAGAAATCACACAATGATGCATTTGTCTTCTGAGCTGGCAAAGAACCCCAAACCCTCCAGGGCATGGTTATGTCATTCCAAGGGCTGACTCTATTAATCTAACAGCAGATGCAACCAGTTCCCACAAGCACTCCCCTGGTTCCAAAATCTTCCAAGGAGTTGGTGGGGAGGGGGGAATAAACACACATCAATCTCTCATTTAGACTCCACTGACACAGCTATCAGTGTGACAGATTAGCTGTTATTGGAACACCCTGCTTGCCCTGAAAGAAATATCTGCCAGGAAAAAGCAGAATGGGATCTGAGCACACACCTCCCACCCCAAGGTTACTACTATCCCCATATAAACAGCCCCTGGAAGCCCAGGAGACACAAAATTCCTGATACACCAAAAAAAAAAACCAAAAAAACCAACTGCTCTGCCCAGGTGTTCAGTGGATGGCAGGGAAGGTAAGAGAAAAACCAATGTGTAAAATGAGATTCAAATGAAATTCTTTCTACTTGAGCTGCCTGAACAGAGAGAGATCTGTGCAGATGGCAAATCCTGAACCAAATGATGACTCAACCCTCCAAACAGGGGGGCATATTTTAGACCCCAGGAGGTGCAATAAAGCCAACATGAGGCTGACTTGAGTGATCTCCTTGCCTTCTGGGAGATGCTGTCCTTGCACTTGTTCCTCTGCATCCCTCACACCCACCCAGCTCCTCTTGGCTCGTGTCTTTGGCTTGATCCAAACAGAAACGCAGCCCCGCGCTGGGCTAATCTCACTATTTCATTAATCATTTATCTCATCAATCATTTCCAGCCATTTCCCTTGGGCCACCCAGCCTTGCCTGCAGCTGCCAAATTTCAGGCTCGTTTCATCTCTAACCTAGTTTCAGAGCTGCCTTGTCTCCCTGCCTTTCATGTTCCCAGCTCGTGTTCCCCTTGCACACTTGAACTGGCTGTCCCTGATCAGCAAAGAGCAGGACGAGGGGGGAGGAACGAGGGGAAGACAGACTTTTTGGGATTGTTGCATGCTAAAATCAGTGCCTTGGAGCCAGATGGTGGCTGACTTGTTTAATTCTCCTCTAAAAGTGGACTCAGAAGAGGAAGAAACCTCAAAGTGGGCAGCACTCCATGCTAGCAAGGGCCTACAGGTCTGTGATCGGGGCAGAACATTTGTGCTCTGTGCCCCCAGGCAGCAGCATGTCCTGTGGTGACATTAATTGGGATTAGTGCAAGCGAGCCTGGCATGGAGTTCTGGCCCAGGCTGGGCTCAGCCATTCAGAACATCATTTACCAGTTTTGGAACAAAGCTGTTTCCACAAATTTTAACACTTTAGGGGCTGGGGAAGTGTGGGTTTGGCACGGCAGTCACGTCACTCTGCTCTCCCAGAGGGAGACATCCGAGGAAGGACAAGGCAAAGTGCTCACAAGACCTTCAGCTAAGCATTTCCTGAGCTCTGCCATATGTCATGGGCTGCTAAGGAGCGAATTTCCCACCCTTGGAACATCTCACATATGGGCAGAAATGCCTCCCCTTAGCTGAGAGCTGAAAAGCATCTCTTCTATGAAAACACAGATCTCTCCTTCTGCTCCTCCTTCTCTCTAGGAGCAAAGGGGAGGCACAAGCAGGAGAAACTTTTGGCAAACTGGCCCTTGGGTCTGGGAGCTTCGAGGTGAAACCAGCCCAGCTCCTTCCACCGGGGCTGTGCCAAGGGTGGCAGGTCTGGGAATGCTCGGGGACGGCAGGAAAACCACTCACAACAGGTCCCACAGAAGCCTCACCCCTAAATGAACAGCCCTGGCATCAAGTAAAGAAAAAGAGAGAGTTTTAAACCCCAGACTTGAGCTTTGCAGTTCCTCTGGTTGCTCAGAGGGGTGGGATCCCACCCAGCTCCTACAAACCAAGTTCCTGGGTTCTGGAATCCCGTGCGAGGCCAAGAGCCCTGCAGGATCAGAGCGTGGCTGTGAATGCAAAACACGGGCAACCTCCTGCACCAGAAGCATTCACATTCAAACCCTGCCAGGCTCCAGCCTCCCAGCACATCCCTGTGGAATTCCAGCCCTCTGCTCCCAGCGGAGCTGCTCTTCTCCAGCAGAGCCAACGCTGCAAATGTCAGTGGAAGGCAGGCACGAGCGCCACGCTGAGAATCTCTGCTCCTGCTCACCGTGGCACCAGGCAATGCTTCCAATAAACAGCAAGCTCTCTTTAAAAACAGGAGTTTTTAGGGGAACTGGATTGCTGGCAGCTTCATGCAGAGTTACTTCAGCCAGAGAGAAATGCAGAAGTGTCAGGACACGGCCTGTTGCCCAACAGCAGAGGGGAACTACAGAGTCAATTCGTGATGAAATAGCCATAAAGAACAGTCGTTTTAAAGAAAGATACAGTCATACAATCGTGGCAGAACACCAGGGCCTGTTATTTTGGCTCCAGGCTTTGGTTCTATCCTCTCTCAGTGAACTGAAATCTCTGACTCTCTCCAAAGAGCACCAACCCCTCCCTCTTGGTCTTTCCTCAGTCACCTCCACTTCAGTGGGTGCACTTTCAAACTTTGGCATGTAAGCTTTCAGGACAAAAAGCTGTGTTTTGGTTCACTGAACACAGATCTGCTGCTCCAACCCTTTAAAAGGGGGTGTGTATCTTTCTTGTTGCATAAAGCTCATGTATTTGAGTCCCTTTCCCTCTGCTAGGAAAGGTGATGTGGGGCCTGTTCCAGAAAATTCACCAGCAGGACCTGTGGATGCTTTAAAAGAGCTCAAGAAGCTGGAAAAAATTGCATGGACAAGTGGTTTTTTTTTTTCTGTTCTCTCCAAGAGGATAAAAAGCTGGCAATTAATAAAACACCAGCTTAGAAAACCAAACAACTCAAAGGCTTTTGCAATCGGTTCTAGCATTACCTGTAGTCAGAGCTTCTTCCCTTCAAAATACCCTGGAAGACCATTCCACTAAGCAGGAAAGGTATAAAAATATTCCTTAGCAGCCCCTGCATCAGAGACCACCCCAGGGTTTTCTGATTTGTCTTTTTTATCCAATCTATCTGCTCCCAAAGCCCCTGGCAAGCCTGCCTAATGGAGATTTCTCACCCTTCAGCAAGACTGCCTGCAGTATTCAAACACAAAAGGAAATTCAAGACCTTTGAAACATGCACAGGAAAAGTCGTTGGGGTTTTGCTGCCCCATCTTTAGGTTGACAGTTGGACTTGATGATTTTAAAGTTCTTTTCCAACCTGAAAGCTTCAACAAGTCTATCCCAGTAACCCACATGTGGCATGTAGCCCTAGGCTGAGACGTTTCTGGCCCCCATTCTTCTGCACAGGACCTCTTCTTGATGTGATTGTGGGGTTTCCTTCACTCTTTAAATCCACAGCCTCCCATTTGGGATGCTGGGGTCCTTTTCCTCTCCTCTATTCATTCCAGATCAGGAGGCTCAGCCAGCAGCATCACCTTCCCTCTGCTCAGAAAAAATATTCCACAAGCACATAAGATTCTTTTTAAACTGTCATTAATCAAGGCCTGTAATCCCTGGGATCCTGCCCAGGCTTTGTGGTTTTCCTGGTGGTCTCCTCCTTCAAGTCTCACAGATAAATAATGCCCTAAACCAGTTTGGTCTCTGGAGGCCGACACGAAATCCCAATTTCCTTCTTGGGTTACGTTTCTCCCAGCTTAATCTCCCCCTGATTTAATCTCCAACAAACATCTAGATGACTTCCAGGAGCTTTACTTCCTTGGAGGAGTTAAGGCCCATATTTTAAGCTCCCCTTTCCAGGTCTGACGCTGGTTTTCCAGCCCAAACTCCTTGTTTGTCACAGGGGACCAGCAGTGCCCACAGACACGTCACCACCACCCTCTCAGAAGGCTCCACCACGTGATGATTGCCAAGTGCTGGCACTCCATTTCCTTCAGAGAATTCCCACTGTGCCATGAGACACAGGCAACAATTTGTCCTGGGGGGGAAAAAAAAAAAACCAAAACCAGGGGGGAAAATCAGGATTTTAAAGCCAGCAGGCGGTTTTAAAGGAGCAAAAACACTGTGGCAGCTGTGAATGTCAGACAGCAGCAGATTTCTTCCTGGTTGTGGAAGCATTAATTAGCACACCTAATCTTTAAGAGGCATTAGGATGCTCTTGCTAAAGTTAAGCAGCTGCAGTGAATGAGCTGAGCTCCTGAGTAAGGGCTGAGATGGGAGCTGGGAACGGGTAGAAGGCTTCAGCTCTGAAATCAAACGCTCTCCGAGACAAGCAGCATTTATTTCTCTAGCTTTCCTCTTACCAAAGACACTGCACAGCCCAGGCTGGGAAATCTGATTTAATGCCATTTTGTCAAAAAGGATAAGTCTGTCATGCAGGAGAAAGAAAATTCCACTGTCCACGGAGTAAAAAGCAAAACCATCTTCGTGCCTGGAGCAGAATTTAAGCTCTGGGCTGCCACAGGCAAAACAAGCACTCCAGCCTGGCCAGGATTTTTTGTCTCAGTCATTTCTCCTCTGCATCCCCTGCTCTCTTCACCACTTGAACACACCGACCCTCCTTGCACAAAGGTCATTTTATCACGCAGCTGGCCAGAAATCAGAAGGAGGGAGGGAGAGGGGAATAATTTGAGAAGGGAGCTGCTGCCACCCCTTGCATTTGTTCAATTCTGACATCTAGTGGGCATCAGCACCAGCGGGAAGCAGGAGCAGGAGTGGCCAGCCAGGCTCGCCGGCAGCCCTGGGATCTGCCACTGGTTCTTTGTGCCGCAGAGGATGCTCCCCACCCTCGGCACAGCTCTGGCTCCTCAGGACCCTCCCAAGTGTCCGTGCTGAACTGGCGCTTGCAGAGCTGCTCCAACCCAACACTCCTGGTGTGAAAGCACTCAAGTCCCACTCCCCACTCTGAATCAGGACATGGATCTGGCAATTAATGCCTCTTCTTCGTTTCAGAGAGATCATCCAGGGGTCAGGCTGGACGAGCAGCCTGAGCTGAGGCTGCTGACAGCCGAGCGTACGCCCGGAAATCTCCACATTCCTCCAGGATGAGCAACAGCCTTCTCTCTGACATGGGCTGGGCTCCATCCAGCTGATCATCTCTGCTCTTTGGGAACTTTTTTTGGCTAGTTCCATGTAGGACCGAGCTCCTCTTTATTGCTGGTAGCTCCACCCATTCCCAGCCAGCCATGTAAGCAGAATTTGATGTACAGCTACCAACACACCAGTGCCAGACCTGTAGAGGCACAAACCACACCAGCGCCTGGCAGTGACCACAGAGTCAGAAACTGGCCTGGAAGGGACTTTAAAGACCCTTAAAGACCCTTCCACTAGACCAGGTTACTCCAAGCACTGTCCAACCTGGCCTTGAACACTTCCAGGGGATGGCGTGTCCATCATGGAGCATCTGGTGCCAAAAAGAGGGTCTGGCAAATGAGATGCTGTGGCAGCCTGGAGCTCAAATTCCACAAGTGCTGCCTGAAGGGAGAGAAGGGAACTGAGCCCAGATTTTCTGCAGCATCACTGCCTGGTGTTGTCCTTCATCCATCCCACACCATGGGAATTCCTGCCCAGACACTGTCAGCATAAAAAGTGTCGGGGTGTACAAAAAACCAAAGAGAGAAAATGAATGTGAAAGGAGCGATTCTGCCGTGGATGCAGGTTTTACTGCTTTCCTCAGAGAGCAGGAAGTCAGCACTTTGCACCCTTCCCTGGGGACAGACTGCAGTGCTGGAGGTCTGAGCCGGGGCCGGTGTCCTGTCCCATGTGGGGACAGCTGCAGTTGCTCCTGTTCATTCCCCAAATCACTACACAGATCCAAACTCTCACTTCTTTCCTCATCTTTCAGCTGCTTTGCATCAGAAGGGTGACAACATTTCACCTTCTGGTAAGGCAACAAAGCTCACACAAAGTCCGTGTATGCAGCAATGATGAGATCTCAGTCTCATCCCTCGTGGCTTTGCTATCTCCCTCCCCTTTTTTGCTGCCTCAGAGTTTCCAAACAGCCTCAAAGTCTGCAAGAGGAAGGAGAGAGAATTTCTACTCTGCACATTCCTTCCAGGGCAAGTAGTGCCTCTAAGGGTGTGGGGAAAGCTCCCTCCCTGTCCCTGCTGCTGCATAAATCTCCACTCCCCAAGCAAAATCCAACAACAAAACTCAAGGTCTGCTTACACAGTCCAAACTCTCAGCCAGGGGAGCTGGAAGGGAGCATCCCTAGCAAGGGTCATTGGTATGTTGGAGCACCGAGTGCTTGAGTCAGCAGTTTGGGACCAGGAATGGCTCAGGAAAGTAATGTGGACAAAGGAAATATTGCTCCCTGCTGCCAGATAAACATCTGCACAGCAGATGCCACATCAGCTCCTCCTAGGTGTGAAGGCATTTGCATGCGTGCAGCCAGGAGCTTAAAGTACAGTGCAATCATTTTGGCTTGGGGGGGGAGGACAAAAAAGAAAAAAAACAAAAAAAAAGGTGGGTTGTTTGTTTGTTTGTTTTTTGTTTTGGTTTTTTTTTTTTTTTTTTTTTGTGTGTGTGAGTGTGTAGAGAAGTGCACATTTAATTATCATATATTAGCAAAATATAGAGACATAGAATATCCTGAGTCGGAGGGGCCCACAAGGATTGTTGAATCCAACCCCTGGCCCTGAGAACTGCCTGTTGGGGAACTGGGAAAAGCAAGAGTGAAACAGGGAAGAGTATAAGCCCAGCTGAAGCTGTTTCCTCTGTCAATCCACCTCATCCCTTCCAGGAAACAAGGCCAGGTCCTGGAGAAACAGGCCAGGAAGGTCTTCTGCTCACCTGGGCCAGAAAGGCACATCTAAAAAGACCTAAGCTCAGGAATTTCAGAAAGCTCCTAGGCTGTTCCTGCCCAATGAAGAGTCATGGTTCTACCTAAAAGCAGCACAGACGGGTGAAATCAGTCCTGTTGGGAAAGAAGATGCTCAGCAAATATTTGGAAGAGAGACGGATCACGGAGGACTCTGGCACTGGGCATTCAGAACAAAGGAATCATGGAATGCCAGGCTGGTTTGGGTTGGAAGGGACCTTAAAGCTCATCCCATCCCACCCTCCTGCCACGGGCAGGGACACCTCCCACCATCCCAGGCTGCTCCAAGCCCCGTCCAGCCTGGCCTTGAAGGTTCCCAGTCCTGCTCATCCAAGCAAAGCAAAACAGCCATGGAAGAGGAAAACATCACTGTCTCTGTTAGACCTTTGTCAGCACCCTCTGCTCCCTGCCACCACGGTGGTCATCGGGGCTCTGACTGCATCCTCTCAAGATTTTGAGGTGAAATTCCTACAAATCAGGTTACCTCGCTGCAACCAGGAGGGGAAAATAGGTGAGAGTCAGACTGAGTGGGACAATGGCTTTAGAGAGAAAAATAAGTTGATTTTGACTAATAAAGCCTAAAAAAACCCCAATAAGAATCCCCCAGGCTGCACAGCAACCTTCGATTTCCCAAAGAGCTGCAGGGTGGGCCCTGTGCAGGGGGTGGAGAGAAGGGGATCGGGATCGGGATCAGGGTCAGGATCGGGATCAGGATCAGGATCAGGGTCAGGATTGGGATCGGGATCAGGATTGGGATCAGGATCGAGATCAGGGTCAGGATCAGGATTGGGATCGGGATCAGGATCGGGATCAGGATCAGGGTCAGGATCGAGATTTGGATCAGGATCGGGATTGGGATCGGGATCGGGATCAGGATTGGGATCAGGATCGAGATCAGGTCAGGATCGGGATTGGGATCGGGATCAGGATCGGGATCAGGATCAGGATCAGGGTCAGGATCGGGATTTGGATCAGGATCGGGATGGGATCGGGATCGGGATCAGGATCAGGATTGGGATCGGGATCAGAATCAGGATCAGGGTCAGGATCGGGATCAGAATCGGGATCAGGGTCAGGATTGGGATCAGGATCGGGATCGGGATCAGGATCAGGATCAGGATCAGGATCGAGATCGGGATCAGGACTAGGATCAGGATCAGGATCAGGATCAGGATCAGGGTCGGGATCATGATGGGGATCAGAATCAGAATCGGGATTGGGATCAGGACTAGGATCGGGGTTGGGATCGGGATCAGGACTGCTGAGACCTTTCCCAGGTGAGGAACACATCAGAGGTGTGCTGTAACCTGGCTTTCTTCCAGAAGCCATCAGTACCTGACAGTCACCCCCATTAGCAGCCCCCAGCTCTCCACATTGGCGACCAAGAGCCCATTAAAGCCAAATTCCTGGCGGGCTTCAACTCCAGCCTCTGGATTTGGAGAGAGGCTTCTCTGTCCGCAGCTGCTGCAGCCCGGAGAGACGGGAATTGAGTGTGGGTGTGTTCGTTTGAATAATCAATAATTAGCCGGGAGCGTCACAGAAAATTACAAGCAAGCAGAAAGAAACACAGAACAAACAAATGGAATAATGAGGTTTTAATAGCATCATTATGGGACGGTGGAAATGTCCTGGACACAGTTAAATTGGAGTTCTCCCAGGGATACCTAACACATCAGAAGGGCTATTGATGGATGAGGGTGTATTTAGCATCTCATGAGCAGAAAGGGAGTTTGGGGAAAGACTCTCACTCCATGGAAGAACAGTTTTTTCACCAAAAAGGAAAGGCCAAGCCATCAGGTTCTTTCTTCCCATGCTGGATCTTTGAATATTGACTCTTCTCATTCTCCAATCTACTTTAAAAACAGAGAGGAAAGAGAAATGTCCGAGAATTTGTCTCAGAACCGTCCTTGGAAAAAGTGTATTCAGCTTCAACAAGTTGCTTATTAATTTGCTTCCCACCCTGTGGAATCTGCAAAAAGAAACCTGCACATGCAAAATATTTCATACGTGCACAAATGTCATGGCAGTGGTTAATTAGGGTTAAAAAAAAAAAGGAATAAAATTAGAAAAATTAACAACAGTGTTAGAAAAATTAACAACGGTGAAATGAGACCCACGGACACAAATCAACACATATTGTCAAGTGTCAAAAGCAGAGATGGTCGAGGCTAGAAGCTGATGTATGGTCTGCCCTGAAATGGATCTGAATGGAGAGTACAACATTCAGAAGAAATGCGAGATGTGCTTTTCCAAGGGAACATGTGACAGCTTCCCCAGCACCCTGGAGCCTACACTGTGTCTTCAGCAAGTTGGTCACCATGGCAACCTGAAATTTTTTCTGTGAGACAATTTTGTTAGTAAAATTTTAGAGACAGATTTGGGCAAGAAAGGAGAGTCCCCACGTGTGGAAGGGATTCAATATAGTGACTCTCTAAGAACAGCTTGTCCAGGAGCCACTGAATCCTGCCCAGCCCTGGAGATGAGGGATGCCAGCACCAGCCCCTGCAATCATTGCTGGGGACCAAGGGACAACAGGAGAAACCAGAGGGAACACAGGAAATTCCAGCTCAGTTTAAGGAGAAAGCCTTCCCCTAACAGGGTTCCTGTGTGTAGCCCAAAGGGATCTCTGTCCCATGGTATTCCAACCTCAGCTACACAGCCCTGCTTTGAGAGGGCCTTCCTGACTCTGTGATCCTTTGATGAGCTCATTTCTATAACCCAGCACTGAGCAATAGGTTGAGAGCCCTTTCTGTCCCTCCAGGGAAGGAAGTCCTGTTGGTTTTCTCCTGGAATCAGACAAAGGGGCTTGTGGAGTGTAAGGGATCATCCAAGCTCTGTGCCCTCCCTAAGCAGGAACAATTTCCTCCATATCGCTGTGGGTCTAATCCTTCAAAACACATCAAGAAGAGGGGGGACAAAGGGCAAGACCAAAATTGCTGCTGCTCACAGCACCAGGAGGCTGTCACAGCAATTCCCTCCCTGCTCCAACACCTCTGCCCCAGCCCTGCCACGCTCTGACCCCAGCAGCAGGAGAGGTCCTGCCTGGCTCTGTTTGCCTCTGAACAGATGAAAGCACGCTGTCCCCTGCCACAGCACATCACAGCTGCCAGGTGACACCGAGCACTCGGCCACCAGGGCCAGGCTCAGTGATAAAACAGCATCCTGACATTTCCCCAAGCACCAAACTGCTCCCAAAGCCCATCCGACACGGAGCTCACACACCCTGCAACAGATCCCACCCTGCAGGGATTCTCCTTCCCTGTGCTGCTTCTTTTTTCTTCTTCTTCTTATTTTTCTTTTTTTTTTTTTTTTTTCTTTTTTTTTTCTTTTTTCTTTTTTTTTTCTTTTTTTTTCTCTCCCACAGAAAGCAATAAGCTGCTTCATGAGGACTGTAGAAAGTGGGTGGATGAACGGGAGAGGCAAAAACAAAGACATGAGGATACAAAACCAAGCAGCTCCTTAAAGTGGGCACTGGGGATTAAAACTCAGTTTTCCACACCCCAGGAGAGCTGTGAACCCTGCTCTGCTGGTGTATTTACAGGAGACAGATAAACAAGCACCCCTTTCACTCTGAAGGTCAGGTCCTGGATTTCTTAGGTAAGAGGCCCAATAATGCCTGATACTCTTCCATTAAAAAAAACAACTCTGATATTTAAGGATGCCACTTGTGCACGTGCAGTGCTGCTAATCAGCTCCTCAGGACTGGCACCACCGAGCTGCGCCAGGTGACAGAGTCCTCACTCGGGGAGCAATTGTAAGGAAAATACAGAAAACTCGAGGAGGAAATCACAGCCCCTTGGCTCGACGCTGAAGGGAGATGATTTCCTGTTAAAAAAAAACACTTTCCTGGTGTGATTAACGAGCAAGACACAATCAGCATTCACCATCTACTTGTATTTTGCAGAGACAGGAACTTGCTTCTTGATTTTCCTGTTCAAGGACATGAAGCATTGCTGGGGAGACTCCAGATATAATAATTCAGGGGTCTGCACAAGAAAAAGCTGCCTTAGGCAGGTGATTTTGGAACAGCAGAGCATCAGGGCCCTTTTGCTCCCTGGGGATTAAGGTGGTGGGCAAGTTTGAGCCATTTTTAGGCTCCTCTTTGCAATTCAGAGCAGCATCCAGCAGATTCCAGCTCAGGTTGTTAACAGGTGATCAGCTCTTGTACAGCAGCTTTTTCCCCCTCCTGCCACTCCCAGTGTGCCTGAACTATTTATGGGAAAGGCTGGCCCCAGAGCATGCCACGGGAATTTCACAATCTCCCCAGTTTGGAGATGGACGAGGAAATAAATCCAGAAAATCTGATTAGGACTTGTCACTGAAGTAAGCTCATTAATCATTGATGGGGTTTTTCATATTCAATTTCTAATTCCTGCAGGCACCAGCAGACTGGTGGGTCTGAAGACTGCAGACTTGAAAATGTTCTTTATGTAACAATGGCACTGATTTTTTTCCCCCCCATCCTGAATATTTAGCACATTCTAATAAATAAAAAGAGCTACAAAGCATCAGTGAGTTCATTTAGACTAGCTTCTCGCACAAAATCAGGCACAGAATTTTCCTGAAATAATTCCTGAAGCCAAAAAGATAAGAAGGCCTAGCTCAGAAATGTAAAATCCAGCATGAAAAACTGTCAGCCACTTGCCTGAGCAATTTTTGCAGCAGTCAGTTACCCATTCTGGAGTGTAAAAGAAAAAAAAAAAAAAATCTCATTTCATTCCTTACCTGGACTTGTCTAGCTTTGCCTGTCAGCACCAGGTTCTTTCAGTAAGAGATGAAAGTCTTCTATTATTAAATTGCTATTTCCCCAGCCTCCCCCAAAAATCTTCCCAGCTAAGCCAAGCCAGTCGAGCCTACTGCCATTTCAAAACTCAGCACTCATTTCCCATGCCCCCACCAAGCCCTGCATGGCTTGTAATAATGCCAGCCAGGATCACACATATGCCAAAACCCAGGAAAAACAGCAGGGAACAACTTTTCCTGGCCTCAGACACATAAAATCTGTTTAATTTTTGGCTTCAAATGAAATCCTCTAATTCTGGATACCAGCAAAATCAGGAAGATTCCTCTCCAGACTTTGCAACTAATAAGTCAAATTGATAAAAGCAAGAGAAACAAGGGGCTTTGGGGGTAGAGTTGATATTCTCTTTAAATCTCCTGATGTATCTGCCTCTGACACGTCCAAAACCCAGGAAACTCCTCGGAAAAAAACAGCTCCATAGCTGACACTTGCATGAAATACAGCTCCATAAATGACACTTGCAACCAATTTCTAAAAGCAAGCAGAAAGTATTAAATTTCAAACTGCTCTGGGTTTCAAGAGCCATAAATTTCTCCCCGCTTGCTTCACGTTCCGTTTTCAGGAAGATTTTACATCTTGCTTTTGGTTTGGAGATTTGTCAGAAGTTAGGCACAAGAACACAAAGCATTTCTGAGCGCTGCTGAAAGGGGATTGCTCTTCTGCAGAGCCAGAGAATTGAAGACACCTAGCACTGCCCAAAGGCAAAGTTAGAGATTCCTGTAAGAAGACAGGCAGTGATTAAAAAGGCCTATTGGCTTTAGTGGCTCAGGGATAAACCAAAATAGCATATGGATTTAATGAAACGATTCTTACAAACACAGCAGAGAGCCCGCGTTTTCCTTTGATATCTCGTTTCCAGGAGAGCAGGAGGCTTGTCTCCTCCAGCACATCGAGGTTTACCACGGATATGCTTATGAGTAACATGTGTTAGCTTTTGGTGAGTCACCGGCGCTAAATTCCATCTAAAAGTGTCTCCGTTTCCAACGCAGCAGGCTGGAGCTGAGCTCCGCACGCAGGGAGCGCTCAGTTCTGGCACTGCACGGGGACACAGACCTGCTAATGGTATGTACCCGAAGAAGCCTTTTTAATCACAAAGACAGAGCACTAAGTAATTTCCTCTCCCCCAGCTACTTCAAACCCGGTTAGCACGCCAAAGAATGAGCTCATTCCGCGTTGCTAAAACTCTTTCGAACCACTTCCCTTTGGATGAAGGCCTTAAGAGGGCAGGTGAAGCATCAGCAGCAATTAGAGCTGCTCCCACACAGAGCCGCAGAGGCAGGTCAGCAAAGGTGATTTCTGTAGGATAGGCTCTGCCAGCTCCAATAAATCACGGCTGCCTTTCATTAGCATTCCCGTTAATTGGCTTCCCAACATCTCCTTTACGGGTTCTCCAAGTGCTCCTTCCCACCGTGGTTCTCCCAGGTCCCTTCAGTTTTTGTTTGAGGAGCTGTGTGGCTCTGGGGCACTTGATGTGGCACAAAGACAAGGCCATTCCTCCTGTATCCCTTCTCTGGATATGCTCCAGCCCCTCACTGTCCTTGTGTGAAAAATGCATATTTTATGATTGGCTTTTCACAAACATTAAAATGAATATTGTATGTGTTGTGTTAGAAAGTTATGCTGCATTAATTTTCTTAAGTGGTGTGTTAAATAGAGTTTTAGGTTATAACATAATGTTAAAATAGAAATTATGCTATGTAAGATATTTTTTTAAGAGAGGAATGAGGTACTTGCACCAAGATAGCAGCCACAGGACTGAATCTTTCAGAGAAAAAGAATTCATTGCTCCCTTAATCGAGTTCTTCCCACCTGGCTCAGCCCTGTAGAGGATTCAGAGGAAGAAGCTGACACTGACCAGACAGAATCCTGTGTTTAAATGGAATTTATGCATCATGTATGAGGTGTATGAATATGCAACAGGCTGTTGCTTTTAAGGGTTAATCCTCTGTTAACGTGGGTCCTTTTTCGGGCTTTTTTGCCCAGAAAAGGTACCCGGACTGTCCGTAACTCTTTGTTCTTATTGTCTCGTATTGTCCTAAATCCTAATTGTCCAAATTATTATTTCTCTAATTATATTATTATTTTTATAACCATTTATTACTATTAAACCTTTTAAATTAAAAAAAAAAGTGATTGGCATTTTTCACACTTGTCACGAGGAAAATGGGGGTAAAAAGGCCAGAAGCCTACACTAAACTCAAACTCTGAGTTTGTAGAAAGATTTTCCTGCCTGCTTTGCACACTGCCTGTACCCCAGGATACGGGTGTATGTTGGAGGATACAGGGTGGACAACTCAAAAGTGAGGCACAGTCACGAGCTCTGAAGCTGGGATCTCTTCCAAGGAGCTAAAAATCCTTCATCCTGAGCAGTCATTTCCCACCCTGCCACAAAACCTGCAGACCCAGGGTGTATAAAAGCTAAGCCTAACCCCAAGTCTACCCTGACCTGAACCCCATCACCATGGGTGGTGCAGATCAGAAAAGATGTAGGAGCAGCAAAGTAGGGATGGCCTTTTGCAGCCCCAGTGTTCCTGGAGCTGCAGGTTCTCTGATTCTCGCAGCCCTAGCCCTAAGCCACACTCACCCAGGCCAGGTTATTCCATCTTGTCAGGGCTGAAGTAGCTGGGTTTGTTCCAGTCTCCACGGCTGCTGCCTCTTCCCCTTGAAGGGAAGGCTTCAGGAGCAAAGGCATCATCTAAAAAAAAAAAGAACATGGAGACATCTGTAAGCATGAGATGCTTTCAGACTTGTGTGGATTGTTGCCCAGAGAAGCTGTGGCTGCCCCTGGATCCCTGCAAGTGTCCAGGGCCAGATTGGACAGGGCTTGGAACAACCTGGGATACTGGAAGGTGTCCCTGCCCACAGCAGGGCATGGAACAAGATGATCTTTCAGATCCCTTCCAACCCAAACCACTTTGTGATTCTAGAATAGAAAATATTCAGCACACAAGTAGTGGTTATGAGAGCACAAATCTGGCAATCCAAAAAATGGATAAACCTCAGCGTGGCCTGGCTTGGCAGGACAGTGCCCTCCATGCACCCTAAACTAGACACCCCTCTGCAAGGGAAAAACCAGCTGGCCATGAGCAGCAGCAAACAGCTCATCTATCACATTGTCCTCTCCCTCAGACAGATGACCTGGAGATGTTCCAAGAGGAGAGCACAGGTCAGGGCATTCCAGCATGGCAGAGCTGCCTTACCTTCCCTGCGAGCGCTGCCCCGCCTGTCAGGGGTCCTTATGGGCACGTGCATCATCTGGAAATTAAAGACATTTCTTTAAAAACCTCACCTGGCAAGAAGTCCCACCTCTCCATCCCCTCAGGTGGTCACTAAAGTAATTCCAAACCTCATTCTTAATTTTGCTGATAACAAGATTACTGCTGGTGCTCCAGCAATCCAGGGGCTGCACTCCATGCACCCATCAAACTCAGGATGTTCTGTGATGCCAGCCTCAGTCAATCACAACTCCTTCTCCCATCCAAACAGCACCACAGGTGCACCAACACCACCTCAGCCAAGCTGAGATCCCCTGAGCAGAGTCACAGCTCCACAGCAAGAGCTGCAGCGCACTTGCTGCAGCCCTCTGCAGAGGGAAACACTTTACTTTTCAAGTGCAGCAATTCCCTTTGGCATTTATTCCTTATTAACATTGCAGGAAATATATTCCCCAGCAGGAATATGGCAACAGCACTGAATTTTAAGTGATGGTTAAGGAAGACTTGGGGGAAGATGTCTGCTTGTAAAAGCAAGTGTTTGTGCTGAGTGCCCTGTTAAACGATGGTTATGTCAACCCACAGAGGACTGACTGAACATCCCAGCCTGTGTTACACATTCCAGAGCTCCACATGCAGTCTTTCTGCTCTGCAGAGCCAGGCTTCCTGGGATGCACTCACTAGCCAGCTCTGAATGGAGATTTTGAGGAAAAAAAAAAAAAAAGAATAAATGAAGAGCTAATTTGGCAATTCGAGCCAAGGAAGAGTAACAAAGAATCCTATTTGCTTTCAAGGCTGCTAGAGAGGGACTTTTCACAAGGGTTTGTAGTGACTGGACAAGGAAGATTGGCCTTAAGCTGAAGGCGGGCAGGGTGAGATGGGATACTGGGGAGAAATCCATCCCTCTGAGGGTGGTGAGGCCCTGGCACAGGGTGCCCAGAGCAGCTGTGGCTGCCCCTGGGTCCCTGGAAGTGCCCAAGGCCAGGCTGGACAGGGCTTGGAGCCACCTGGGACAGTGGAAGGTGTCCCATGGTAGGGGGTGGAACTGGATGGACATAAAAGTTCCTTCCAACCCAAACCATTCTGTGATTCTACAGTTCAACTTCTTAATTTAGCTCCCTGAATTTTCCAAAAATAAAAGCTCTCCATATCCTTGCTTGTTAAATTGTGTTCCCTCAAGCACAACACCCACTGTAGAGCTGTGTTCTAAGTGCAGACACACAAAGTTCAAGAGTCAGTTCATGGACAAAGTGGACACTGGCACAGTTTGGAAACAGTCAGTAGGAATTCCCAGGTTAGGTCAGCATTGAATAACACCCTTAAAGCCAAAAAAGAGCTCAAAAAGGGAACAAAGGTCTCAGCAGACCAAATGTCCTTGGGCTGTGCTGGGAGCTGGGTTTGGCAACAGAGCCAGAACCACAGGGATTTGTGTGTGTCCAAGAAGTGCCAGTCACTGTTCTCCAGGCCCAAACTCAAGGAAGGAAGTGCTGGAGGTGATAGATGTGCCAGACTGCCACAGAGTGTCACACTCTCCCAGGCAAGGGCAGAGCCCTCAGCTGATGGAAAGGGAAGAGTCACAGCTGACAGCTGGATTTCAAACTACAGCCACTTTCCTGATCCAAACTGTAGGAGCTTCAGGGGGGTAGCATGGTCGGGACAGACGGAGAAGAGAGATTTTTGAAGCCAGGTCGTGGAACTTGGGGTTTATTGCAAAGGGCCTGGGTGCAGGGCCCTGCTGGGAGCTGCCAGCCACAGCTCGGAGCAGGCCAGAGAGAAGAGAGGGGCAGAGAGGATGAGAGGGAAAGAGCGGCAAGAGAGCAAAAGCGTAAGAGAGTAAAAGGGGTAAGAGAGTAAAAGGGGTAAGAGAGTGAAGTTCCCGTTACAATACAATAAATCATCTTCTGTGTTGAATATTCTGATTCTCACTAACCAATCTAGTCTAAGATACAAATCCTATAGCATTTCCATACAGCCTATAAAAATCACTACATTACCATACTGTGTTACATTTCAAACCCTAAAAACTCCTCTTTGGACCCCTTCTGCCAAGCTGTAGGGTCTGCTCTGACCCTTGGACCTGCCTGCAAGCAGAGGGTGTTGTTTCATCAAAAGATTACCTTCAGCCAGCCACATCATTGTTTTCCCGTTGTTCAGTAACTAAAGAATCTCACAGCTTGCTTTCATTTCAATCTCACTTATAGTTTCTATATTTTCAAAATCTTTTGCCAGACAATCATATTTATAAGGCTTTCCTGTTTCATCTTCCCCAACACCAAACCTCCTCCTGCAACAGGAGCACACACAGACACCTGGACTTATCTTTAAAAGAGGCCAAGCAGAATTTTCACTCCTCCAGGCAGCAAAAATGGGTTTTCCCCTTCCTCACCTCCTCGCTGCTCATGGATTCAGAGCTGAATATGCTGCGATGGCACCGCACGGTGATGTTGGCAATCAGCCCCCCGGAGATTTCCACAACGCTCCTGCAGGAAGCAGTGGGCTGTAACAGAGCAAAACAGAGCCAATCTCACAGAGCAAACATCCAACACCAACCTTCAGTGATGGTGGGAACCGGCAGAAGGATTTCAGAAACAAATTCCAAGAGAAAGAAGCCCGAGAACAATTACACAACAATACGTTATAGCTCCCCAGCTGTGTGTTTGTTGTACAAACCCTGAGCCTGCTCAGGGTAGGAGAAAATCTCCACATCCTTTTCACAGCTCAGCACAAAGAGAAGGACAGTGCAGGGCTATGCCAACAGCAGCCCCAGCTCTGGAAGTTAAACTACCCTCAAAGATGTTGTCTCTGCAATTGGACAAAAAACTGCAGCAAAACCTGCACTCAGGTTTGGAAAACACATCCTCACACTACCATATTGCCCTAAGAAG
This sequence comes from Diglossa brunneiventris, assembly GCA_019023105.1. Classification (NCBI taxonomy): domain Eukaryota; kingdom Metazoa; phylum Chordata; class Aves; order Passeriformes; family Thraupidae; genus Diglossa; species Diglossa brunneiventris. The sequence continues at coordinate 1,459,366 of CM032360.1, forward strand.
AAGAGGGGGATGGTGTCAGTTTGGGATACAGGGATAACACTGCAGCAGCCAACTTTTGAGTTTTTAAAGCAAAACAGAAAACCAACAACTCTGTGTGGTGCCATCTACACACACATGAGCTGCTTAGCTCCAGAGCAGAGAGGTGACTTGGCCCAAGTAACTGTGCACAGAGAAGTCCCAGGTCTGTGCACAGACTCAAGGACAATGTATTTCCACCAAAGCTGGTGATTTAGGACTCAGAGGAGAGCAAGAGCTGTATCAAGAGCCTTTTCATTTCAGGCTGAGAGTGAAAAATCCAAATCAGCACTGTGAGCGCAGAGGGGGAATCTGCACAACATGTAAGGTAACCCTTCATGTGGTGCCCAGATAGGTGAAAGCAAGCGAAACATTAGCTCTAACTTAGAGAATAAGCCATTCCTTCAAGGATTTGGCCCCAAAAGCCCACATACCTTTACTACACACTGCTCCCAGACACAAATCCTCTTTTCAGCCCCCTGCCCTCCCTGCTGAGCAGGCAGAAGAGTTTCCCATCCCTGACCCTTCCCACCCAACGCCCACTCCATGCTGCCAGCTGTATCAAAAGCAGCCAGCCATCCCTCACTTCTCAGCGCCAGCAGCAATGCAGCCCCTCCTGAGGAGATCCTGCATGGAGGGGAGGGTTCCCAGTGCCAGCAGGGGCACCTACCACGAAAGGGCCACTTTTGAAGTCACAGGTGGAGGAGTCTCTCCCCGAAGCTTTGGTGCACACAGTCTCGCGGATGCTGAAGCGCAGATCTAACCCATAAGTATCGCTGTCCCACGTGTCCACCTGGTGAAAGCAGGGTCAACAAACACAACATTAGTCCTTTTTGATTATTTCTTTCCTTTTTCTCATAGTCCAATCAATGCTTTAGTGCCACCCTGATTTTTTAAGTTTTTCTAAGCCTTCTGATGTTTACATTTTTGCAACGAACTTTCTCACGCACTTTCTGTGAATAACTTATTGGTTTGCATTCTTTTATGGAGGAGGAGAAATTTGATGGACTGCTGGTTTGTCCAGTGTCATCGAAGAGGTGGCACTGTCATCCTCCAATCCACTGTCACTTTTGGAAATCTATATGTTGGAGTCAGAAAATAAACTTCCCCTTTTTACCTTGAGAACAGCAGCGTGTCTGCATCGTGTTATTTCGCGTCTTACAGTGACACTTTAGCTCAAGATGGGAGACTTAAAAAAATAAATTTAAAAAGCAAAGCCCCCAAAAAAACCTCAACAGACAACAAATTCCCACTACTTTCAAATACTTGGGGGTTTTAATCCAAATTGTATAAATCCATATGTCATCTTGACATTCATTCTTGCAGAGACTTCATACAGGCCACCTATAGGAACAGAAATGTTCTGAGGGTCTTCAGGAGCATGGACATCATAACTTTGAATAAGGAGGTTTTAACTGAAAGGAAGGTTCTGAGGGTGTTCAGGATCATGGACATCATAACTTTGAATTAAGAAGTTTGAACTCCTTAACTTGAGGAGTATCCAGTATAATTCTGAGCACCACAAATTAAAACAGATAGGGGTTTCTTGCTTGCACTTAGTCTCTAGCAGATTTAAACCAGAATTGGTGCATAGAGACAGATGGCATAAATAAAGATCAGAGAAAGAATCCTGAATTGTGGGGGCATTTAAACTGCGAAGAGCTTCAGACGAGCCAGGCTGCTTGATGCCCAAAGAAAAGCAGTTTGCTGGAGGTATTTAAAAACATCACTTTTCAACAAAATCCTACAAGACAACCCTCAAGGACTTCTACTCTAGGTGTGAAAAATCTGAATTCCTAAAGTGTTTCAATTACAAACTTACATACAAAAGATATTGAGGTTCCTGAAGCTGTAACTTCAGACAATGACACAAACCCACTGTCTTTCAAGCAGCATCAGCCAACTCCAACTAAACCCGGCTTTCCAGGACTGGGTGAAAAGGAGTTTTCCATCCCAAGAAAGCTCATTTCAGGTAAAGGATCTCTGTTGTCTGTGTACTTACTCCCACGACTCGGCTCCTGACAACACCATACAGGTTTCTGCTCCATGACTGGGAATTGATCCGGGCAATGGAAGCATTGAGAGCCTCGTCTGTGACAGGGAGGTCGTAGTCATACACTGGGAACCCTGAGAGGGAGGCACAGTTCCATCAGAAGTCCGTTGGAGGATTATACTTTTCCCTCCAAAACCACCCTAAAAAGGAGGACAAGGCTCCAACTTACCCGAACATGAGAAAACGCTCAGTGTGAGGAGAAAAATTATGATCCTCATAGTGTGTCCTTCAAAATCCTCCGGTCTTTTTCCTTTCCAAGCAAGGATTCCCAGTGCATATCCCTCTGTCTTTATATAAATGCAGCCTGACCTTCCCACAGAGTCCAAGCTCTGCTCCAAACATCGCCCTTTAAACAGAATTGATCCAAGAGTAAATATTTGTTGTCAGCTTTTCTCCATTTAGCAGTAATTCTCTGATAATCGATGGGCTGTGGTACCTTTTTCCCAGGACTGAATTCCCCTCTGGGAAGCACTGAATTCCTGATATGTTTGGAGCCAAAGGCTACTAGAATTCAGTTATTTTGTTCTCTTTTAGCCACTAGTTTTACATGGGGCGAGTCAACTCTGTCCTTAGCAGATTTTTAAAATATACATAAATTTTAAAATATATTTAAAAATAGTGAAAATAGTGAAAATATGAAAATGAAAAATGTGGGAAAATATGGGAAAATATGTGAAAATGAGTGAAAATATAGGAAAATATGAAATATTTTAATTAAGAATTGATACAAATACGAACATAAATTTAAATAAATTTTATGATTTTATAATGTTAATTTTAATTTTAAAGTTTTAAAATACAAATATTAAAAAATATACATAAAATTTAAAATATATTTATAAAATAGTGAAAATATGAAAACGAAAAATGTGGGAAAATATGTGACAATATGTGAAAATGAGTGAAAATATGGGAAAACATAGGAAAATATGGGAAAATGTGAAATATTTTATTTAAAATTTGATAAAAATATAAATATAAATTTAAATAAATTTAAAATTTTAAAATAGAAATTTTAAATTGTAAAATATAAATAATTTTTAAATATACATAAATTTTAAAATATATTTATAAAATGGTGAAAATGGTGAAAATAGTGAAAATATGAAAATATTCTTCCCTATTAGTGAAATTCCTCCATTAACCTTCAAACTGCAGCTCTTGACTTCTGTGGCATGGGGCCATTTTAAGAACTCCCAAACAGAAGAACTTGCAGAAGGCTCAAATTTGATAAGAAAAAGCATAAATTTCCTCCTGCTTGTAAGCAAAAAGGAAGAGGGGTGGGCACTTTTTGCCAGCCAGCTTGGATTTCAGCATTGGGAATGGGGTCAAATACACTGATTGAAGTTTTTCTCAGCAAAAAGCTGGAGCCTCTCTCTACATCCATTCTCCTTGTTTCCTGCAGCTGAAGATGTTCTCTCCTAGCTCTTGGACTGTGAGAAATGGATTTGCAGAGAGTTCTCAGGGCTTGGCAGAAGGCTCACACAATGTGCATCCATATGCAAACTTTGAGATGAGAAATGGTGACTTGGAAATGCCCTGGAATAGGACAGATATTGTTGAGAGAGAAATAGGACTAAAAACTAGTTTCAAAGGATGGCCTTGCAAATAAGACTGGATACTTTGGAGAAACAGAACTGTGAAAAATGCATTGTAGTGGGACCCACAAGGGTAATTTTTGATGATTGGCTTTAAGGCATTTACAGCATGGTGTGGCAAAAAGCTGATAGGCCAAGAAACACTTATAGTGTATTGTAATTAGGAAATAGTTGGCTTCTGATTGTGATGGTGTGAATTATAACATCATTATAACATTACAGAATCATAGAATTATGAGGTTGGAAGAGACCTCTAAGATCATTGAGTCCAACCTATGCCCTAATACCTCACCCAGACTATAGCACCAAGTGCCATGTCCAGTCTTTTTTTAAACACATCCAGAGATGGTGATTCTACCACCTCCCTGGGAAGGGCATTCCAGTACTTTATTATTCTTTCTATTCTTTTATTTGTCTCACTCGTCACATGAGACTGAAAATAGAATAAAAAGTCTTTAAAACACCTCTCAGTTGCCCCTTCTCTAGGTCAGAAAAGGGAATTGCCTGACATTGGACACCCTCACCTGTAGCCAGGAATGTTCTGCTGTGGCTGTGGCCACGCCAGAGCACCACAATGCAAAGGGTTTAAAGTGAGCTGGAGACCCTCAGGACCCGTCTTTTGTGCCCTGCCCAGCTTTCCTGCTGCCAGAGGCAAGACCAGGCTGCCTCAGGTCAAGGAAAAGCCTTCAGGCGAGCTCTTTGACCCGCTTCTGCCGTGGTTTCTCTACAATCAGTCAGAGGCTCTGTTGAATAAAGTACATACTGTTATAAAGGATGCAAAAATGTTGATAAATGGTAATAACTTTCATTCACCAGTGTCTGCATTTGAGCTGATCCGATGTTCTAATATTTTTATATTATTTTTCTGTGTTGCAATGTTTTCTGTGGCTCAAATGTCATTCTGAAGAAGGAGTGGTTTTGTCTTCCTATTGAAGATGGGTCATAGAATTGATTAAAGTATTTTGATTCCTGAATGCTAATCAAAGAAATGCGTTTTGATTTTTAAAACTCGTCCTTCTCATTTAAAGCAATATCTCAAGTTCCTTCCTTATGAAAGGTTGGGAATTAGAGGCAGAGAACTCCAAACTCAATGCACCTTTTGTCAGAAATAAGCGTGTACTGAGATTGTGGCAGATGAGAGAGTGCTTTCCTTTCAGTGTTTTCCTTTCTCCCCACATTCCTTGCCAAAGAGGTGCCTGGGTAGCAGTAGCATTATGTGTTCTGCCTCCCATCTCAGTTCTGGGATGGATGCTTGCACTTCTTTGTGCACTGCTGTTTCAGAAACTGAGGAAGGAAGTCTGCCCAATGAGAACACTCAAACAGAAAGGCCTTGGCATTCAGAGGCCCAAGATCCTTGTTTTTCACCTTGCTGCAGTGATCTGGATAACATTTAGCTTTCCACTTCATCCCTAAAAAGGCAACCATTTGCCTTTTGTATGCTGGGACCAGTTAATACACCACTAGAAGGTGAATATGTAAAATTCCTTCCCAACCACTAAGGCACAGTGTTGTAGCCAGTGCAAGAGTAAATTTAAACATTGAGCCAACTGCAGAGTTTAAAGACTGTCCTCTTAGAGCAGCTCTTAAGAAATGCTGCCAGCAGGATGGTAGTAATGCTGAGTGGGACTTGGAAATTGTTTCATGAAATCAGACCTCCTCTGCAGAGCCCTGGCTTTACAGCATCTGGACAACAGAGATGTTTGCTATTCCAGCTCCTCCAATCTCTGATTTCAGTATATTTAATCAGTGGAACCAATTTTACATTTTTGGACTAGAGTTCTGGGGTTTCTGGGGAGGTCCGAGACTTTCTCCACGTTCTCTTTGTGCCCAGCTTCCAGCACTTGCCCGGAAAGCACTCTGCTAGGAAGCACCAGGTGGAGAGTGGTGCCATGGCACACAGAGAAGCGATGAAAGGTGAGATGGAGAATTGGCAGTTTCAGGACTAAACTTGGACTCTGCCACCAGCAATTTCCAGATGCCAAGGCAGTGTGGGGCAGAGGGAGGGAGTTGCATCCGATTTAATCTACACACCAAACAGGAGTTGGTTAAGAAATGAGGAAATTAAAGTGCCTCTCTTAGATGACTATTTTCAGACTCCTTTCACTCCCAGCAATCAAGTCAGTTCTGTTCCCAGACAACTGGAACAACAATTTCTTTTTATGAGTGAAATTTTGGTAATTATAAGACGTATTTTCCTTTAAAATGTAAATCATCCAGCATCATCACATGCCTGTATGCTGAAAACAGTCTAAACAGCATTCCAGGCACTAAGGAGCTATTTCTGATCTCTTGTTTCCTGCACATTCAGATGACAGACGAAAATTAATGGTGTCCCTTCTGATAAAAGAAAAGCAAGGAATTCACAGCAGTACATTCCTCTGTTTTCCCATAGCTTTTGTGGTGTGCCATTAGCAAAACCAAAAGGTCCCTGAGAAGTTCTTCACCATGGGCATGGCCCAACAGAACACAGGGAATGGCTTCCCACTGCCAGAGAGCAGGATTAGATGGGATATTGGGAAGAAATTTGTCCCTGTGAGGGTGGTGAGGCCCTGGCACACCGTGCCCAGAGAAGCTGTGGCTGCTCCATCCTGGGAAGTGTTCCAGGGCAGGTTGGATGGGGCTTGGAGCCACCTGGGAGAGTGGAAGGTGTCCCTGCTCATGGCAGGGGAGATCAGAAGGAGATGGGCCTTCAGATCCCTTTCAACCCAAGGTGTTCTATGATTCTCTGAGTAACTTCACCATACCTGCAGAAGACTTAACGTTGACATGAGCTGGTAGAGGTAGGAGAAAGGCTTCTAAATTTTGCCCAGACTAACAGAGGATTTGAGATCCGCTTCATAATTCACAGACACAACAGTCTCAGCTTTGATTCTCTTCCTAAGTCATCTGTGTGTCCCTTGAGATACTGGCAGAAATTCAAACAGCCCATGCAGGCACTGCCTGTGGGCTGCTGAATATTCTCCAGCCCTTGACCTCCTGGGAGGGAGAAGAAGCCTTTGAGATTCCAATTTCTCTAGCTGCTCACACACTGTCCTAAGCAACACACTGTCCTCTGCCACACATTTAAGTCGTATGAGGAGGGGCTGAGGGAGCTGGAAGGGGCTCAGCCTGGAGAAAAGGAGGCTCAGGGGGGCCCTTGTGGCTCTGCACAGCTCCTGACAGGAGGGGACAGCCGGGGGGTCGGGCTGTGCTCCAGGGAACAGGGACAGGAGCAGAGGGAACGGCCTCAGGCTGGGCCAGGAACAGGCTCAGGGTGGACAGCAGCAGGAATTTCTCCATGGAAAGGGTGCTCAGGCCTTGGAATGAGCTGCCCAGGGTGGTGAGGAGTCCCCATCCCAGGAGGTGTCCAAGGAAAACTTGATTGTGGCACTCAGTGCCCTGGACTCATGACAAAGTGGGCGTCAGGAACAGGTTGGACTCAAAGGTCCTGGAGACCTTTTCCAAGAAGAACTAAAATGATTCTGTCATTCTATGCAGTGACTGATCCTCTTTGGCAGTTCAGGTCCAATGGACAAAACCTCAACCTCCCCAACTCCTACTGGTGTTGCAGGAGACAGACTTTCAGAGTGAAGCAACAAAAAACACAAGTTAAAGCAAACAAAACCACATTAACACATCTCAGATGGGTATTCTGAAACATCACAGCCTGCAGCAGAATCTCAGAGGCCTCACTTCATTGCTTTCAGCCTTTGAAACTTCAAATATTTGAAGTTCCAGAGGCCTTCCTGTGCCTGTCAGAAAGAAAAGACCTTACAGGGTCATTGCCACAACATTGTAACTGATGCAAGGCAAATATTTCCTCCAGACCCAAAGAGCCTGAAAAGTCACAGGGCTACATCTCTTTTTGATTTTTTATTTCATGCTTTCCAGAGCCTGCTGACCGTTTTCAAGGTTTTCTCCCTATCCTAGGGCACCTTCTCCAGAAGGTTGTTGTTCCATCCTTTTGCATTTAGTGAAAGCTACCTGCAGTGACCAATCGATCCAAGCCCTGGGAAAACTGGAACTCCGGGGTGAAGCCAGGCAAAACATTTCTCTCCCAGATCTGAAGCCATTAAGTGCCAAGGACTGTCCCCAGTGTCATACCCTGTCCCTGGAAGTGTGCTGATGCCCTTGAAGAGGGGTTGCCAAAGAAAACAACTTTTAACATTTTTGTAATTTCTGCATTAGCATTCAAATCCTTGACCAGAAATATCCCATGTCAACATTTCTGGGATTCTTAAATATCAAAGCTGTCATTTTCATCCTGGATTTCAGTGTCTCTGAACAGAGTCTCTCACAGAAGGCTTTAGTTTTAAACATTACAGAAAAACACCCTGGTGTTGAGCTGTATGTTTACATTGGCTTATACTCCTAATGATTACTTTAGGCAGGAGCAGCAAACCCAAGAATGAGCCAAAGAGGTGATTCCTGTGTTCTAATGTGCTGCACAGCACTAACTGGGAATTCAAGAATGGATTCAGGAGCCTCAGGGTGCACAGGAAGCCACAAAGACTTTGGGATGCTGAAATGGACCAGCCTGCTGCTTCTGCCTGGGCTGCACAGGGCTGAGCTCCATCTGGATGGTCTAACAAAGGCTAAATGGACATACCATGGCCCACTGGAGACTCCAAATCCTGTGAGCTACATTATTCGGCTGTAACCAGCTGAATTTTTCATGTTAGCTTGAAATCCAGGAGAGGAAAAGGTAACCATGGAAAAGTGTTCTTCCAGTTCTAGTGACAGCTGTGCCTGCACAGCACCTGTGACCATGGCAGGGTGGTGGGAACGGGATGGTCTTGATGATACTTTGCAACGCAAAGTGTCCTGGCATTCCGTGATTCCAAAGTGGGGAGTAAAAGTGAGCCATGGAAGTGCCAGCTTTTCTCCAGCACCTCCTTTGTTCCAAGCAAGTCCAGGATTTCATTTCAGAGCTGACGCATATGTCTTGGAGGTGCCTGCATGGAGGAGAGGGAGCGCAGCTGCAGCGCAGGGCTGGTGCCCCATCAGAGTGTCTCTCTGCCCATGGCACCAATGCCGCTGCCTTGGACGCCGCCTGTGGAAGGCGAGCTGCCCTCAAGCCCGGCCATGGAAGTCAGTCAGGGGCACAGGCAGCAGCTGAAGCAGCGCGAGCGTTGCTGTGAGGCTGGCAAGTCAAGAGAGAGCCATTGTGGCCAACTGCTGAGCTTTTGCCAAAGCAGGGGCGATTGTGCCCCCGGCGCACCACGTCCCCGGCTGGTCCCGACGGGTCGGTGTGGCGAGCAGGTGGTGCCGCCGTTCGGGGTGCTGTGCTGAGTCCGCTGCTGGTGTTGTGTGGGCCCAGAGCCCAGAGGGGCAGCAGCGACTGCGCAGCCCTGCTGGAGGAGAACACGGCCGCCCTCCCCACGGTGGCAGCAGCTCTGCGGGCCCAGAGCTCTGGGTCAGGGGGGCCTCGGTCACGGCACCTTGGCCTGGGCAGCCGCCAGGGCCCGGGCTGGCCGCCAGCCCTGCCTCTGCCCCCTGCCCCTTATTGGCAGCAGCCAGTGGCTGTGCCCTGGCAGCGGCCCCCTGCCCTCCCTGTCCCCAGCCAGCCCAGCCTGGGCACCTCGGGGTGTCCCCACCCTCCTGCTGGGGTGGTGTCACGGCTCGAGGGCTTCTGCCGCAGCCTGGGAGACGCTCTGGGGAAGCGCCAGAGCTGCCGGGTGCCAGGGACAAGGCGGCTGCCTGGGGCTGCTTGGCCCTCTGACACCCAATTGCCCAGGGCTTCCCAGCGCCCCGGCTCCTCAGGGGCCTCCTGTCCCCTTGTAGCCTCCTGCCACCCACTCCCTCACACATCCCCCTTGTTCCTTCCCACTGCCTTGTCCCGTCCGGGCTTCCGCAGCACCTCATTGCCTCGTGGCCCCGTCTCCTCGGGCTCTGCCCCAGCCCGGCCAAGCTGCCGGCAGCAGCGCCGCAGCCCACAGCAGCTCCGAGCAGCCCCATGCAGAGGCACCTGGGAGCCCTCAGCAACGCAGCCAGCAGCACACGGGCAGGAGGACAGGGATGGCGCTTCCTGCCTGGCACAGGGCTTGTGGCCATCTGCAGGCACCGCTCTGGCAGGGATCCCCGCAGCTCCGGCCCCTGCCCAGCCGCTCTGTGGGCAGCACAAAGGCTTCAGCAGAACCACCAAAGGCCAAGGGGCTTCTGCCCATTTTCCCTGCAGCACTGCACGACTGGGCAGCTGGCTGAGCAAAAGCAGCTTTTCCCCACTCTTCCCATACGCCCTGCCAATGCTGAGCAGCAGAAGTAAGATCCTGGGATCCTGTCTATTATAACATATTCTATATTTACATACTAAACAAAAACGAAAATATAAAAACAAAAGTCTTGAAGAAAAAGAAAATCCCTGCTGGCTCAAGTGGCCCCAGCAGACAGAGTCTTCCAGATCATCTCTCCACAGAGCTCCAGCAGCACAGCAATGCTCTGAGGCACAGACAAGGCCGTTTCTTCCATGCGCTCTGGAACTGATCTCGCAGCTTATGCCATGTGGAGTAGGGAGCTCTCTGTACAGCCCGGAGAACTAACCATGTTTCAATTGCAAGATTTCTGATAGCAGGACAGCTGTCATATGCCATTTCTTCAAGGGCTGCAAGAGAGAGGAACAGAGCCACGGTCAGATGCCAGAGCTGCAGGGAGCCGAGGAGATCCCCCTGCCAGGGCCATCGCAGCCGGCTCTTGCCATGACCAGAGAGGAGCAGGGAGCAAGGGGATCAGCCCGAAGCTGCTGGCCACGAATGGCCCACGTGGCCCTGAAATCTCAGGGTGCTGTGCCCGCGGGAGCAGAGCCCTCTGCAGCCGGGGCAGGGCTTGCAGCTCCCCCCGGCAGCCCCCGCTGTCAGCCCGCTGCCCTCACTCACCAGTGCAGATCAGCTGCAGCTCTTGCTGCTGCCCCCTCAGGTGCCGGCCGGCCATGCCTGTGAACAGAGAGCCTGTCACGGCCCCAGCGGCACAGCTCCCTGCCAGCGGCGCTGCCGGCGCTGTGGCCACACGGGCTGCTGGCCCGGCAGGGCTCAGCCCGGCCCTTGCCGCACGCTGCCGCCCCAGGGCACGGCTGCCACAGGGCGGCAGCAGCAATGGCCAGGCCAGGCGGGGCTCCACGGCGCCGGGCCCGGGTGGCGCTGCCGGAGGCAGCAGGCGGGGCTGGGGCCGAGCTGCGGCGGGTCGGGGAGGGAGCGCGGGCTCGTGGCTCACCCATGAACCTGACGGCAGCCTCTCGCAGGGGCTCCTGTGGGCTCTGCAGGTAGCGCAGGGCCTGGCGCAGGTGCTCGGCCGCTCGGCTCCTGTCCTCTGCCAGCTGGAGAGAGCGGCAGCAGGGAAGGGTTGGCGCGGGCTCAGCCCCTGGGCCGGGCGGTGCCTGCGCCCAGCCCCGGCCTCCCCTGGCCGCAGAGCCCTGAGGCGCGGCCAGCAGCCGCTGGCGCCGGGCTCCCGAGGGGAGGGGGCACAGGGCCGGCTGCTGCCCGGGGAGCCGCAGTGCCGGCCCGCAGCCCCGCCGGGCCGGGGCTCCATGGGCACCCGGCTCGGGCCCAGGGCAGCCTGGAGAAGAGGCCGCGCGGCCTCTGGCTGCAGCAGCGGGCAGGGGCACAGCTGCCAGCCCCGCACACTGAGCACCGCACTCAGGGGCCTGCTCCAGGCTGAGGCTGGGGGTTCTCGGCTGTCCTTACCAGGCCCTCGCCGAACCTCCATGTCTGATCCACCTGGAGCATTTGTTGGAGATCCCTCCTCTTCAGGAATCTGGCTGCAGAATGCAGCGTTTCCCGAGAGGCCTGGAGAGCAGCAGAGGGGCACAGATGTCCACACAAGCCAGGGCACAGGAGCATCCCAGTGCCACAGCCTGGAGGAGGCTGCAGCCCGCAAGGTGCCAGGGCAGGAGGCAGCCCAGCCTCCCAAGGGGACAACAGCCGGCCACAAGTCCTCACCTCAGCAACAATCTGATTCTCATCATGGCAGTGGAAGGAGAGTGGGACCAGGCTCTGGCGCACGGATGACTTCAGGGCCTTTCTTCCATCCTCTGTTGACAAGTCCAGCATCTCTTGAAAGAGACACATGGAGCTCAGCTGCACCTGGATATCATCCTGTAGGAAAGGAAGGGCAAAACCCCTCAGCATCAGCTGCTTCAGGGCCCCCCGAGCACAGGCCTGCATCTCCACAGGGCACCAAGTGTCCAGGCAGCACCGGTGGCCGTGGCTGTGGGCACAGAGCCTTACGTGGTCAAAGAGTGGCAGGAGCGCCTCAGCCAGTGCAGGGCGATGGGGGTGGGTATTGGGGCACCATTATCTAGGAGCAGATATCTCAGGAGAATAATGGTCATCCTGATCATGTGCTATCATTTCCTGCAGGAGCTCCACAGACTTTCAGTCAGGCTCCACATTTTTTCAGCCTGTGTGGAACACAAGTTTGTGAAAGGCCACCCTGCTGCCGCAGGGCCCAGAGGCCAAAGGCCTGTCCCGAAGCACTGGGGCAGCTGAAGCGGGAGTCAGGAGAGCTGGGAGCAGCTGCCCAGCGCCCGAAGCCCAGGCAAGGCCGAGCGAGTGGTTGCCCAGCCCCACGCTGCCTGCACGGCTTAAGCACTGCCCCCTTCTCACCATCAAGGGATTCTTGCCCAGCACTACGAGGCCTCTGAGTGCCAAGTAACGCCTGGCCCTGTGCTCGCTCTGCAGGTTCTGTGACATGATCTCCAGAACACTGTCACTGCACTCCCTCAAGTCCAGGCACTCGAGGACCTGAAAGGCACAGGGCAGTGACAGGGAGCCGGCCGGCAGGAGCCCGGAAGCGCACAGGGCCGGGCCCAGGCAGCAGCACAGGGCACGGGCACCGTCCTGGCAGCTGTGGCTGTGAGAGGCCAGAGAGCTGGGAGGCAGCTCAGCCAGGCAGCGCTGGCCTTGAGGCTCACCTCCACAAGGAATGCCAGGGCAGGGAAATCCCAGTATGGCATCTCTTTACTGAGTAGCCTGAACAGGTGGAATGCAATCCCGGAACAAAAGTGTATGGATGAATTGCGAATTTCTCTGACAAGAGGAAAAAGGAAACAAGACCCTGAGCCAGTGGGGCATATCTCTCCCAGGAGTGACTCACAGAGTTCTCATCTTTCCCCACCACCCTTCCAGAGAGGGGACCTGGGCCATCTGGGAGGTGGTTGCTCATGGGCACCCTCCTCTCGCAGCCTTTTCCAGTGTGCTTGGCTGTCCCTCAGTGACAATGCCCTCTGGCCCATGACCACGGGGACTGTGTGGGACACCTGGGCACAGAGCACAAATGTCAGAGGCAGTGGGGAGAAGGGGGTCTCACCTGGCCAGCAGAGCCACGGCAAAGTGGTGGGTGTCAACAGAGAGCAGCATGTCCCAGCCACACCTGCGTTCCATTGCCACCACCACATCCTCACGGCGCAGAAGGCAGAGCAGGGACTTGAGGGTGCGCACTGCAAACCTGTGTGCACAGCAAAGCCCAGGTCACGCTGGCAGCACTGGCTCCTTGGCAGGCCACGTGGCAGGGACAGGAGGAGTGGGATGGAGCACCTGTTGGGGCTGGTGGCAAGGCCGTGCTCTTCCTGGCATCCCTTCCAGAAGGTATCGACCTCCTCTGGCATATCCAGAGTGCTGAAGAACACTTGGAAGAGCAGATGCACAAAGAGGCGGGGGAAATAGACCTTCAATATCCGTGGCAGACAGGGCACCTGGAGGATCTTCCACATCACCACGGTTGCCTGCAAAGGACAAAGGCCCCCGAGACAGCGCTCAGTGCCAAGGTGTCCATGTGGCAGGGCCCGAGCGTGGCAGGGAGAGGCCCGGAGAGAGGCAGGGGGAGCACGGGGCCTGGTGGGCCTGAAGCTGCCCCCGGGCCGGGTTTCAGGCCAGCGCCTGAGGCAGGCAGATGCAGTGGGGGGAAGGAGGAAGGAGAGCTGCTGGAGAGGCGGCCTTGGGGCCAGCAAAGGCCAGTTGCAGAAACTCACAGCCAGGGCAAAGACAGCCGTGTTGTCCCCATCGGAGGTGCACGCGCTGTGCTCTGGCCAGCTCCCCAGCACATCCAGGAGGATCAGCTGTGCCAGCTCCGCAGTCCTGGCTGAGCCCATGATGGTCTTCCACATGGCCATGGCAGCTCTGTGGGGTCAGAGCTCTGTCTCAGGGGGGTCTCAGACACAGCACCGGGGGGAGCTGAGCTGGCTGCCAGTTCTGCCTCTGCCCGCTGGCCCTGGCCAGCAGCAGCCAGGCAGCCCAGCCCTGTGGGGACAGAGCCCTGAGGGACAGGGGAGGGAGCATGGCAGCAGGCTCAGGGGCTGACATGCCAGGGCTGGGAAAGGGAGCAGCCAGAGGGCCCTGGAAGTGTCTGTTGGTCAGACACCTGGGACAGGCTGTGCAGGGTTATGGGCTGGGGAGCCCTGAGCCCTCTGGGCGGGTGGGCCCCATACCTGTCACAGGACGGGGCCACACGCAGGAGCGTCATCACTGCGTCATCTGGCTGTGCTTCCGTGAGATCCAGCAGGGCCTCGTCCAGCCTGTGCTCAGCACAATCATTGGTCATCAGCCACTGGTGGATGTACCTCACCATGGCGGGCACCTGGAGAAGGCACAGGGAGACTTGGAAAGCTGCCAGAGGGAGCAACGTTCCCAGCTTCCCCAGAGAAGTGCTTCCCTTCCCAGGGCACTGCCTTGTGGCCTTAAAGGCTCACAGCAACCAGCATGCTTGGCTTGGGAGGCCAAGCAATTCCTGGGAGGATCAAACCCTGCCCACAGGCTGCTTACTTGCTTTGGATTGTAAAAACCTTCCTCTACAAGCATAGACAGGAGGGCAGCGCTGGTCTTGGTTTGGAAGATTGGCGAGTATGGTCTGAGCCCAGTGTCCATGGTGATGGTCTCTTGCTCTTGAAGTCTCATCATGAATTCGCAGACAAACTGTAGGAGAAGGGCAGGAAGCCGGGGATGTTGCATGGAGTGCTGCACACACGGTGCTGGGCTGAGCAGGGACAGCAGGCCCAGCCCAGGTGGGGGTGGCTGCAGGTACCTGCGCTGTGCTGAGGAAGTGGCCATGGCTGGATTCCTGCTCTTGTGTGCGCTCCAGGGCTGCATCTGGCAAAGAGCGAGCGCAGCCAGAGCTGAGGGGCTGCGGGAGAGGCCGGAGAACACAGCCCAACCCTGCGCTCCCCAGGCAGGGAGAGCCCTGGGATGGCCCAGGGGATGGAGCACGGCCACTGCGGGGTGTGTGCCCGGCCCCTCTTCCGTCCTGTCCGTGGGCATGTCCCCAGGGGAGTGCATGGTATGGGGTCAAGCTGGCTGCAGGCACCAGTCCTGCAGCCCAGCTCTGCCACTCACCCTCCTGCGGTGGCTGGAATGGCACCACCTCCTCAGTCTCCGGGGCTGGGGCAGCTCCAGAGCCTTCTTCCTCCCCCTCTTCCACCCAGGCCATCTTGGGCACTCTTGGGGGTCTCTGCTCCATGTCTTTGACTGGATTTATGGGTATTTGCAGGAGAGATGCCTTGGAAAAGCTCCAAGTCACCAAGTCCTGCAGTTGTGCCTGGAAGGCACCTTCAAGAGAGAAGCCTCAGGAAGGCTGCAGGACAGCAAGTCCTGCACTTGGTCTGAAGGGCGTCTGCCACAGGACAGGAGACTCCTGTCAAGGATTGTGGTCTGCCCTCGAGGGCACCTGCAGAAGAGAAGCCTCAGGGAGACCACAGGTCAGCAAGTCCTGTGGTCTGTCCTCGAGCTCAGCTGCAGGAACAATGCCTCGGAAAAGCTCCGGGTGGGACATGAATGAGCGCGCTGTGCGGGGGCTCCTCACGGCACCCCTCTGTCCCGTCCTGTCCTGTCGCGTGCTCCGAGCACTGTGGCCTGCTCCTGTCACTGCCAGCTCCTATGTAACCACACGTCACAAAGGGCCCTTGGACACCTGGTTCCATTCCATGCCACGGTGACCGCGCTGCAGCGTGTCACAAAGGGCCCTTGCACACACTGCCGCCTGCCCTGGGGCTGCCCCCAGCCCAGCCAAAGTGGCCCAGGCTGGAAGGAATGCCTGGCCCCAGGTGTCTAAGGCAGCCCGAAAGATCTTTAGGAAGGCTCAGAGCATCAGCAAACGCTGCCCTGCTCTGCGGGCTCAGGGCAGCAGAAGGAGCCCCCAGGGCTGCCGAGGCAGCTGCGCTGGGAAGGGCACGGGGCCTTGCAGGGAAGCTGGCACGGCCTCCTTGGGACACGTCCCGGCCGGTGGCCATCCTAAAGCCGCGGCTGTGACACGCACAAGGAACGGGTGGGGCCCGGGCACCAGTGCTGCCTGAGCCCTGGGGCCGGGCAGCGCTGACATCAGCAGCTGGTGGCAGAGTCCCCCCCCCAAGCAGAGCTGCCACCCCCCGAGCCCTGGCAGCGCTGGTGCCCGTCTCCTGCCCAGAGACCTGTGCCCCCGGGGCTTCTGTGCCACAGGGAGCCAAAGCCCACGTGCAGTGGGGGCTGTACTCCTTCCTGCAGGGGCTGATGGCCGGAGCACCTGGAGCAGCTGCTGGCAACACCTGGTCTCTGTCAGAAGCTCTTACTCCATGCTGAAATTATTTTCTCATTGAAGTAATTTCCTTCAGCACAGAAGCATCTTTACTGTTAAGGCAGAGAAGAATCTGGCATTACAGAATCCTCACTTCAGGCAAGCTTTACCTCCCATTGCTCAACTCAAGTAGTTCCAAAAATTACAAATTTCCCAAAGTAATTGGGATGGCCTGAGAACGTGAGAGTTAGAAATTTGCTTCCCATCTCACAGCAGCAACTCATTTGCCTTAACGTCATCAGCTGAGAGTCACTTTACAAAACATAACACACTACACAGAGGCAAAAAGAAGTCCATTCTTTGATTTTCAAACAGTTTTCGATGAAAGGATGATAATACCCTAATTCCCTTAAGGAATAAAAGCTCTCAGGGAATGAAAGTCCACTCACTGTTACAAAAGTAACCCAAACAACTGAGTAGATGGCAAAAGGGCTAATCCTCCCCCAGTACAGATATCTAGGAGACCAACAAAGTATAGCTCTCCCCTCTTGTTCCCTGCAGGAGAATCAGGACCACAAAGAGGAAAAGTCACAGATATTCTTTCTGCCCTCCATAACCAAAGCTGTGCCAAAGCACACATGCTGCCTTCAAACGGACTCAAATTCCAGCCCAGACCTCTCACCTTGCAGACAACTCCTTCCCCAACACGGCCCCCAACACCCACCCCCCAAACACCCCCACAGAAGCCCTCAGCACCCCGCCAGGACCCCCAGCTGTGCCCGTCCCTCCGCAGAGCTTTCCCACCCTCCAGCAGACCCCCTGGTTCCCTGCACGTGCCGTGGGACGGCACTCGGGAGGGTCTGCTCCAAGGCCTTCCCTGGCTCGGAGCAAAGCCAGGCTGCCAGGCCTGTGGTTCCTGCATCATCCTTCCCAGCGAGCCTTTCTGTGCACGGCTGTTCCATTGGCACATCTGCACTCAGCTCGGACTTCTCCACTCAGCCAGGGATGCTGGTAAAGGATCCAGAGCAGCCTGGCAAGCTCTTTCTCCAGCTCCCTCTTCACTCTTGCAGGAGGTAGAACATCCCACAGGAAAGCAGCTGGTGCCACAAGGAGTGGGTGGCTTTAGGCACGTTTGGCAATGAAACAAGGCTTTTGTTTCACATAAGCACAAGCAATTCACATAAGTAAACAAGTACTTAGCACAGACCTACATAAGCACTTTGCACAGGTTAGCACAAGAAAAACCTGGCTGGCCTAACTTGACATGAGAATAACTTGACAAAAAGCTTCAGACACATTCTACCAGAAGAACCAAGGGCAAATATGGAATGAGCCCTGTGCAGGGAAGCCGTGAGGAAGAAGTGCTGCTTTAGGGCATGGAGACCGCTCCTGGCCAGCGCCTGGACATTACCTTCAAGTACAGGAATCTGACAGAATGTATTTCTAAGCCTGTGCCTCAGCAGGGTAAAGATGGATGTTATTTTTGATATAATTCCTACATCAACCCACTGAAATTTACACGTGGCAGAGAAGCATTTTAGTGGGGTGCAGACCCCTGTCCTCCTGTCGGCTCAATAAAAGGGCTTTTGGCAGACAATGCATTTGTCTGCCAATTTCTTTGAATGAGGGACACCCCTCAGGACTGCTGTATCCTGAGGGAACACCGCTGGCCATCCCCTGTGTGAATCTGCAAAAGCTTAAAATCAGCTGCCTCAGCTTCCAGGGCCTCTCTTGGCCACCATCCTGACATGGGTGCAGGGCTGCTGCCAGGCACTGCTGGGACCCAGCGGGACAGGAGCGGCTGTCTTGTGTCCACGCAGCAGCCCTGACACAGCCAGGGCCATCTCGAAAGCAGACAAAGGCTCACGTGTCAGCAGAGAGGAGCAAGGAGCACTGGGCTGCTCTCAGGGGATCTCAGCATGGTGCTCCAGTGGGAAGGGCAGGCAGGCCTCCCACATTCAGGGCATCCCCTGCATCAAAAGGACGGGCATTTTGTCCTTTTCATCCCTCCACCCCAGAACCAGGCCTGACATCTCCTCCTCTGGAGTGGAGTTTTTCCAGTTAGAAGGTCATCTCACACTTGGCCAGTGTGTGAGATGAGGCTGCAATGACTTGTGATACCCCCTCCATGCCAACCACAGCTCCATTGTGTATTGTTCCTCTTTCACAGGTTCACTTCCCATCGATTGACCAGTCCATTGTTTCTCATAAGGGTCAAATTCCCACAAGTTAAACCATAAGGTTTCCTTCATTCTCTGCTCTTCATTATCTTGTTGATGTGCACAACAGGGGACCCAAATATGGCAGGGCCTTAGACACCACTTTGGTCCTGACACACACAGGCTCCTTGTCCCACTGCTGGCCTTCAGTGTGCTCAGCAAGATCTGGAATTGCACAGTGCTGTGGAATGCACCTTCAGCACAGGGAGCTGTCCAGCCTGAGCTGCCCTCATTCCTCTGGGTCTGTACACAAAACACGGCGTGGCAGAAAACGGCAGCAGGTGCCTGTGTGTCCCAGGGCCCCGGATTTGCTTCAGCTCCACAGAGATGCAGGCAAAGTGAAGAAGCCAAACTGTTTATTAATGAAATGCAAAGCAAAGGGGTGATATGGGAGGGAAAAAGGGAATGGGTAGGTGTAGGAGTGTTGGGGGGTAGGACGGTTGGGACGGACGGAGATGAGAGATTTTTGAAGCCAGGTCCTGGAACCAGTGGTTTATGGCAAAGGGCCTGGGTGCAGGGCCCTGCTGGGAGCTGCCAGCTGCAGCTTAGAGCAGGCCCAGGAGAAGAGAGGGGTAGAGAGGATGAGAGGGTAAGAGCGTAAAAGGGTAATAGAGCAAAAGAGCAAGAGAGCGAGGTTCTTGTTACAATACAATAACTCTTCTTCTGTGTTGAATATTCTAATTCTCACTAACTAATCTAGTACAAGATACAAATCTTCTATAAGAATTACTACAATACTATACTGTGCTACATTTTAAACTTTAAAAACTACTCTTTGGACTCCTTCTGCTAAGCTAGTAGGGTCTGCTCGGACCCTTGGATTTGTCTGCAAGCAGAGGGTATTGTTTAATCAAAAGGGGATTACTTTCAATGGCTACACTATTGTTTTCTCGTTGTTTAGTAACTAAGGGATATTAAAGCTTGCTTTCATTTCAATCTCACTTATAGTTTCTATATTCTCAAAATCTTTTGCTAGGCAATCATATTTATAAGGCTTTCCTATTTCATCTTCTCCAACAGGTAGGGTCTGAGGGCTTGAGATATGGAGCTGTCAAAAGGAAGAGTGAAAGGAAAACACAGGAAGGGGCATGGTCTGAGGGCTGGTGAGATGGAGCTGTCAAAAGGGAGGAAGAATGGCAGGAAAAAAGTGGATGGACAGTGTCTGAGGGCTGGAGGGAGGGAGCTATCTACAGGCAGGGAGAGGGCTGAAGCCATGTGAGATTTCCACAGGCTCAGCTGAGCCAGTCATCAACTGTGCCTAGAGCTCCAGTGGCAATTGGAGATGGTGTCCTCTTCAGTGCCTCCTGGTGCTCTTCTGGAGACACTGGTTCTGAGCAACAGAAAAGGACCCTGTTTCTTCAGGTCTTAGGGCTAATTTAGCACGACTTTCAATGTTAGAGCAGGATGGGCTGGCATTGTTCTTTGGGGATTCAAGGCCTGGAACAGAGAGCAAGAGAGCCATGGTCAGAGCCTGGATCTGCGGTGACCTGAGGAGACCGTCCTGCCACGGCCACCCCACCCAACTCTTGCCATGGCCGAGAGAGAGGTGTTGACAACAGGATCAGCAGCAAGCTGCGGGCCACGAATTCCGTCCGTGTCCCTGAAATCTCTGTGTGCTCTGCCCACGCCGCCCCTCGCCAACACAGGAAACGAAGCCCACCGCAGCCGGGGCAGGGATTGCAGCTCCCTGCTCAGGCATTGCAGCTCATCTGGCCAGGCCGCTGCGTCACTCACCCTGACTGAGATCCTGGAGCTCTTGCTGCTGCCTCTTCATCATAGAAACCCGGCGATGCCTGTGAGCACAGAGCCCGTCACGGCCCCAGCGGCACAGCTCCCTGCCAGCGGCGCTGCCGGCGCTGTGGCCACACGGGCTGCTGGCCCGGCAGGGCTCAGCCCGGCCCTTGCCGCACGCTGCCGCCCCAGGGCACGGCTGCCACAGGGCGGCAGCAGCAATGGCCAGGCCAGGCGGGGCTCCACGGCGCCGGGCCCGGCTGGCACTGCCGGGGCAGCAGGCGGGGCCGGGGCCGAGCTGCGGCGGGTCGGGGAGGGAGCCCGGGCTCGTGGCTCACCCATGAACCTGACGGCCGCCTCTCGCAGGGGCTCCTGTGGGCTCCGCAGGTAGCGCAGGGCCTGGCGCAGGCGCTCGGGCGCTCTGCTCCTGTCCTCTGCCAGCTGGAGAGAGCGGCAGCAGGGAAGGGTTGGCGCGGGCTCAGCCCCTGGGCCGGGCGCTGCCTGCGCCCAGCCCCGGCCTCCCCGGGCCGCAGAGCCCTGAGGCGCGGCCAGCAGCCGCTGGCGCCGGGCTCCCGAGGGGAGGGGGCGCAGGGCCGGCTGCTGCCCGGGGAGCCGCGGTGCCGGCCCGCAGCCCCGCCGGGCCGGGGCTCCATGGGCACCCGGCTCGGGCCCACGGGAGCCTGGAGAAGAGCCCGCGCGGCCTCTGGCTGCAGCAGCGGGCAGGGGCACAGCTGCCAGCCCCGCACACTGAGCACCGCGCTCAGGGGCTTCTCCAGGCTGAGGCTGGGGGTTCTCGGCTGTCCTTACCAGGCCCTCATCGACCTTCAATGGCGGCTGCTTCTTCAGCAGCTCTTCGAGATCCCTCCGCTTCAGGAACTCGGCCACACGAAGCAGCGTTTCCTGAGAGGCCTGGAGAGCAGCAGAGACCCAGAGATGGCCCCACAGCCAAGGGCACCGGACCCACATCCCTGTGCCAAGGCCTGGAGGAGGTGTCAGCCCGAGAGGCACCAGGGCAGGAGGCAGCCAAGCCCCCTCGCAGAGATCCACCAGCATCACATAAAACCTCACCTCTGCCACGTGCAAGTTCACATCATGACAGCAGACTGAAAGTGGGTGCAGGCTCTCATTCACGAATGCCTTCAGGAGCTTTTTTCCCTCATCTACTACCAATTCCAGCACCTTGCTGAAGAGTTGAATGGAGAGCAACTGCACATGGCTGTTGTCCTAGAGGAAAGAAAAAGACCTACATCAACTACTCCAGTCCCACTTGGGCAAAGGCCTGAAAATCCACAGGGCACCACGTTTTGGGGAAGCACCCAATGCCTGCGGCTCAGGATGCAGAGCCTTACGTGGTTAAAGAGCGGCAGGAGTGCCTCAACCAGCTTCGGGGCAGTGGTGCTGGATACCAGGATGTCTTTGTGCAGGAGGACATTTGTGAACACAGAGAGGGACATGCTGACCACCTCTCCATCTGCATCATCTAGCAGATCCAGAAGGCTTGGAGACAGACAGCACATTCTCCTGGCCTGTGTGGAACACAAGGCTGTGCTGGGAAGCCATGGACGGCTGCAGCGCCAACACCGCCCTGGCACTGCAAGGCCACCCTGCTGCTGCAGGGCCCACAGGCCAAAGGCCTGAGGCAAAGCGCTGGGGCAGGTGAGGCAGGAGAGCTCGGAGCAGCTGCCTCAGCTCCTGAAGCCCTGCACGCCCATGGGGCTGCTTTCCCCAGCGCAGCTTCAGCCACGGCCCTCTTCTCACCATCAAGAGATCCTTGCTGAGCACCATGAGGCCTCTGAGCGCCAGGCGACGCCTCTGCCTGCATTCACTCTGCAGGTACCTTGACATGATCTTCAGGACGCTGCCACTGCATTTAGTCAAGTCCAGGCACTCGAGGGACCTGAAAGGCACAGGGCAGTGACAGGGAGGCGGCTGGCAGGAGCCCGGAAGCGCACAGGGCTGGGCCCAGGCAGCAGCACAGGGCAGGGGCACCGTCCTGGCAGCTGTGGCTGTGAGAGGGCAGAGAGCTGGGAGGCAGCTCAGCCAGGCAGCGCTGGCCACCAGGCTCACCTCCACAAGGAATGCCAGGAAGGGCAGATCCCTGTATGGGTCCTGCCTGCTGAGCAGCCGGAGCAAGTGGAGCGAGATGCGAGAACACAAAGGGATCGAGACACGGCGCATCTCCCTGGCGGGGGGAAAAAGGCACTGAGTCCCTGAGATGGGGGACAAACCTCTCCCAGGACTAACTCAGAGAGGTCTGGTCTTTCCCCAGCATCCCTGGAGGGGATGTGGCTGCTCTGGGAGGTGGCCCCTTCTGGGCACCCTCCTCTCTCAGCCTTTTCCAGTCTCCTTGTCTGTCCCTCAGTGATGAGGCTCTCTGGCCCATGACCACAGGGGCTGTGTGGGGCACAGGGCACAAATGCCAGGGGCAGTGGGGAGAAGGGGGTCTCACCTGGCCAGCAGAGCCACGGCAAAGTGCTGGGTGTGAGCACACAGCAGTGTGTCCCAGCAATGCCTGCGCTCCATATCGATCACCTCACTGTCACAGCGCAGTCGGCAGAGCAGAGCCTTCATGGCCTGCACTGCAAACCTGTGTGCAGAGCAAAGCCCAGGTCACACTGGGAGCGCTGGCGCTGGCCACAAGGGCTTGGGAAGGACAGGAGGACTGGGACCTGTTGGGCTTGCTGGGAACACAGTGTTCCTCCCGGCATGCTCTCCAGAAGTTATCAACTTTCTCTGGTGGCATCTGCTGTGTAGTGATGGCAACATGGAAGAGCAGAGCCACAAACAGGCGGGAGGAATAAAGCAGCATTGCCTCGTGGCACTCGGGCACCTGGACAATCACCCAGATCACCAGAGTTGCCTGCAAAAGAAGCAGCCCGAGACAGCGCTCAGTGCCGAGGTGTCCATGGGGCAGGGCTCAAGGTCAGATGCAGGAGGAGCAGTGGGCCTGGTGCCCCCTGAGCCTGCCCCTAGCCCAGGGTTCAGCCCAGCGCCTGAGGCATGGAGAGCATGGAGAGCTGCTGGAGAGGTGACCGAGGGGCAAGCGGAGGCCAGATCCAGAAACTCACAGCCAGGGCAAAAACCTGCTCGTTGTCCCCATCGGAGGTGAACATTCTGCTTAGAGGCCAATCCTCCATCACGCAGAGCAGTGTTGGCAGCACTTTCTCCACTGCTGGTCCCGATGATCCTATGGTTTTCCACATCATTGTAGCAGTTCTGTGGGATCAGAGCTCTGTGTCAGGGGCATCTCAGTCACAGTACCATGCCCTGTGCAGCTGTGGGGGCCCAGGTGACAGAGCCCCGGTGCCCTGAGGGGCAGGGAGGGAGCATTGGCAGCAGGCTTGGGAAACAGAGGGGCCAAGGGTCCTGGACCTCTCTGCCTGTCTGGCAGAGCCCATAGCACAGGCTGTGCAGGGCCATGGGCCGTAAAGGCTGGTGAGCCCTGAGCTGTCCAGGCACGTGGGCCCCGTACCTGTCACATGTTGGGGCACAGCGCAGGAGGGTCAGCACCACGTCAGCAGGGTGTTCTTCAGCCAGCCTTACAATGTCAATTTGCAGCCTGGCATCCACAGTGACATGGGACACCAGCCTCTGATGAATGTTCCTTACAACGGCTGGCACCTGGAGGAGGCGTGGGGAAGACTTGGAGCGCTGTCCAAGGCAGCAACTTCCCCAGCTTCCCCCAAGAAGTGCTTCCCTTCCCGCTGCACTGTGCTGGCCTCAAAGGCTGAGGGGCCCAGTGACCATGGCTTGAGGGGACACATGATCCTGGCAGGCCTCCAGGCCTGGCCCCAGGCTGCTTACCTGCTGCTGAGAAGGAACAGAACTCTCTTCAAAAAAATCCTTAGTGGGAACATGAATCACAGTGGGAGCGGGCGTTGCGTCAGTATTTGTGATTCCCTGAGTCTCTCCTGTGTTGGCAGTTGTGATGACATCCTCAGTCACTGCCATGTCATCCTTTGCCCTGTGATCACTGGAATTCATTGCAGCCTCAGAGTCTTCTGAGCACGCAGCCAAATCTGGTTTGGTGTCAGTATTTGTGATGCTCTGAGTCTCTCCAGTGTCGGCCACATCCTCAGTCAGTGTCATGTCAGCCTTGGCCCTGTCCTTGTTCATTGCAGCCTCAGTGTCTTCTGAGCGCTCAGTCAAATCTGGTTTGGTGTCAGTATTTGCAATGCCCTGAGTCTCTCCATGGTCGGTGTTTGTGATGGCCACATCCCCGGTCATTGATGTGAAAAGAGCCTTCTCCCAGATTTCAGTCACTGAGGTATCAGAGTCATGTGAGGGCTCAGCCGAATCTGGGCTGACATCAGGCTCTGCCTGGAGCTCGGTCAGCCCCGAGTCAGTCTTGGCTGTGCCCTCAGCTGCTGTGGTGCTGGTCTTCCTACGTCGAATGCGCAGGAATTTCCGGAATGTCTGCAGGAGAATAAAGGTCAGGGAAGCCGGGGATGCTCCATGGCATGCTCCAAGAGTGGTGCTGGGCTGAGCAGGGACAGCAGGCCCAGCCCAGGTGGGGGTGGCTGCAGGTACCTTCAGGGTTTTGCGCAGGCGGCCACGGCCGGGTTCCTGCTCTTGTGTCTTGTCCAGGGCTGCATCTGGCAAAGAGTGAGTGCAGCCAGAGCTGAGGGGCTGCAGGAGAGGCCGGAGAACACAGCCCAGCCCTGCGCTCCCCAGGCAGGGAGAGCCCCGGGATGGCCCAGGGGATGGAGCACGGCCACTGCGGGCTGTCTGCCCGGCCCCTCTTCCGTCCTGTCCATGTGCATGGGATGGGATGGGATGGGATGGGGGATGGGATGGGATGGGGTGGGATGGGATGGCATGGTATGGCAGTGCATTAGATGGCATGGGATGGCATTGGGATGGCATGGGGTGGGGCCAAGCTGGCTGCCACCATCAGCTCTGTGGTCCAGCTCTGCCACTCACCCTCCTGCAGTGGCTCTAAGTGCTTGGGCTCATCAGACTGTTTTCCTGGGGCAGCCCCAGGGCCTTTCTCTTTTTTCCTCTGGAAGACTTTAAACAGGCTGAGAAATCTGCCTGCCATGCCAGAGTCTGTCCTTGAGGGCACCTTAAAGAGACATGCCTTGTGAAAGTTCAGAGTCAGTAAGTCCTTTAGTGGTGCCTTGAAGGCACCAGAGACAGAGAAGACTGCAGGACAGCAAGTCCTGCACTTTGGTCTCGAGGGCTCCTGCCACAGGGACAGGAGACACCTCGTGAATGGTTTTGGTCACTAAGTCCCAGGGTCACGCCTCGAGTGCACAGGCCAGAAGGATGGGAGATGCCTCAGAAAAGTTCTGAGTCACCAAGTCTGGCCTCGAGGGCACCTGGAAAAGAGAAGCCTCGGGGAGACCACGGGCCACCAAGGCCCACAGTCTTTCCACGAGGTCACCTGTAGGAGTAATGCCTCGGAAAAGCTCCGGGTGGGACACGAACGAGCGCGCTGTGCGGGGGCTCCTCACGGCACCGCTCTGTCCCGTCCTGTCCCGTCGCGTGCTCCGAGCACTGTGGCCTGCTCCTGTCACCGCCAGCTCCTATGTAACCACACGTCACAAAGGGCCCTTGGACACCGGGTTCTGTTCTATGCCACGGTGACCGCGCTGCAGCGTGTCACAAAGGGCTCTTGCACACACTGCCGCCTGGCCTGGGGCCGCCCCCAGCCCAGCCAAAGTGGCCCAGGCTGGAAGGAATGCCTGGCCCCAGGTGTCTAAGGCAGCCCGACAAGATCTTTAGGAAGGGCTCAGAGCATCAGCAAACGCTGCCCTGCTCTGCGGGCTCAGGGCAGCAGAAGGAGCCCCCAGGGCTGCCGAGGCAGCCGCGCTGGGAAGGGCACGGGGCCTTCCAGGGAAGCTGGCACGGCCTCCTTGGGACACGTCCCGGCCGGTGGCCATCCTAAAGCCGCGGGTGTGACACGCACAAGGAACGGGTGGGCCCGGGCACCAGTGCTGCTCTGAGCCCTGGGGCCCGGGCAGCGCTGACATCAGCAGCTGTGGCAGAGTCCCCGCCCAAGCAGAGCTGCCACGGCCCGAGCCCTGGCAGCGCTGGTGCCCGTCTCCTGCCCCAGAGACCTGTGCCCCCGGGGGCTTCTGTGCCACAGGGAGCCAAAGCCCACGTGCAGTGGGGGCTGTGCTCCTTCCTGCAGGGGCTGATGCCCGGAGCACCTGGAGCAGCTGCTGGCAACACTCGGTCTCTGTCAGAAGCTCTTACTCCATGCTGTGTTGTGTCTGTATAAGTTGAACTGTTCTGTTCCCCTTATCATGTAATGGTTGTGCCCTGGATCTCTTCTCCTTGCCTTGTACTGCCAGTTATCCCAACTCCTCCCCAGTTGCCTTGGAGACTAATGTATCCTTTCTCAATCCCTCCCTGGTGCCCTGTCCGTCACTCGGCGCTCTCAGCCTTCTCTCTAGAAACTTCCAGCTAGAGCATCGAGTGATTGGTTCAGGGGCCGGGGCCACACCCTCAACTCATCCCCATTGGGCTTCTCCCTAAGTCAATCTTTTGTATCCCACTCCCCTCTAAAACTCTGTTTGCCAGAGGGTCGACTCCTCCCCTGTCTCCCTCCCTCTTTAGAAGCTGTTGCAACCTCCCACTTTCCCTCTTGGGCTGTGGGTTGCGCTGGGAGCCAGTAAGGCTGGATTCACCACAGCTGGAGAGCGCTCTCTTTTTCTGCTGACTGTAGCCATAAGCCAGGCCACGTCCTACCACAAGCTAGCGCTGCTGTCATAGCACAGGGCGTTTGCCTTAGGTGCTGTCCCGAAGCACGGAGAGCGGGATAGCGCTCCCCTACTGCTAGCGGTGCTGGATAGCTAGCCGGGACGTCCGAGAAGGACAATCCTTCCCCAGCCTGACCGCTTCAATGCTGGAATTATTTTCTCATTCTTCACTGCCTTCTCCCTTCCCCTGCCCCTCTGCCAAGAGCAGTGAGCCTCAAGGACTGAAAGGAGCACAGAGAGCCAAAGGGGAACACTCGCAGCTTCCTCACTGGGAGCTCCCTGGGAAGCATTTTCCTTGAGAAACAAGCCCCTTTCCTCCAAAGGTGTTTCCCCAAATGTGTGGCTCTCCTGGGGAGCACCAGCACACCCTTAAGAAACGCTGGCAAGGCTGAATGACTTGAGGTCCTTTCAGGACAGGCACTCCAGCTCTAGCTCCTATTGCCCCAAGTGAGTTTCCAGGTGCAGGTTCAGAGGTGCAGCCCCAGGCCCTCCACAGACACAAGCTGCCCGCTGCCTCTTCACCTGCCTCAACTCCCTGCCTGCGCTGGCGGCACCACAACCAGGCTGTTCCTGGCCAGGGACCAGAGCCCTGTTCCTGCAGGATGCTCTTGCCAGCACCTTCCAGGTCTCTCTGCTGTGCACACAGAGCTTTTCATGCCCGCTCCCAACAGGCTTTGGAAGGCAGAGCACAAGCTGGCTGGCTCTGCCAGCAGCACAGCCCAAACACAGGCGCAGGAAGAAGCAGCAGGGGCTGTTTTGCGGCCATGCCCAAGAGAGACTGGAAGGGTGCCCTCCCTCTGCTCTGCCTTGGTTGGCTTTCTGACTGGCTCTGAGCCTGGGGCTGCCATTCTGCACTTGTGGGGAGCCAAAGCACAGCCGGGATCCCGGCACTGCCTGACAGCGCTCCGGGCAGCGGCACGGCCGCGTGTCCGAGTCTCGGGCACCGTGCTGCTGCTTCATTTGCCCTTAGGCACACCCAGCTCTCTGGTTCTGCCCTCTTCCTCATCCTGTGCGGGGATGGAGCACTGCTGTGCTTTCAGGAAGCTATTCTTGAAAGCTTCCAGCATTCCAAGCTCCTTTGCCCTCCGTGGATGCTTGCCATGGAATCCCTCTCAGCTGGGTTCAGAGCATACTCGGGTGTTGGCTCTTCCAAAATTCGGGGGCTCTAAGGTGCTCAGCAAGATCTCTAACTGCACAGTGCTGCAGAACTGCACCTTCAGCACAGGGAGCTGTCCAGCCTGAGCTGCCCTCATTCCTCTGTGTCTGTGCACAAAACACGGCGTGGGAGAGAACGGCAGCAGGGCCCTGTGTGTCCCAGGGCCCCGGATTTGCTTCAGCTCCACAGAGATGCAGGCAAAATGAAGAATCAAAACTGTTTATTAATGCAAGGCGAAGCAAAGGGATGAGCTGGGAGGGAAAAAAGGGAATGGGCAGGGTCTGAGGGCTGGGGGGAGGGAGAGTGGAGGGA
Organism: Diglossa brunneiventris; assembly: GCA_019023105.1. Classification (NCBI taxonomy): domain Eukaryota; kingdom Metazoa; phylum Chordata; class Aves; order Passeriformes; family Thraupidae; genus Diglossa; species Diglossa brunneiventris. The sequence continues at coordinate 1,487,607 of CM032360.1, forward strand.
AAAAAAGGTGATGGACAGTCTGAGGGCTGGTGGGGCAGAGCTATCAACAGGGAGGAATAGTGGAGAGAAAAAATGGGGATGGGCAGTGTATGTGGGCTTGAGGGAGGGAGCCACCAACAGGGAGGAAGAGTGGAGGGAAGAAATGGGGATGGGCAGTGTCTGAGGGCTGGTGGGGCAGAGCTATCAACAGGCAGGGAGAGGGCTGAAGCCACAAGAACTGTGCCCAGCATCAGCTGTGCCAGGACTTCCAGCAGCGCTGAGAGGCGATGTCCTCTTGGATGTCTCCTGGTGCTCTTCTTGGGACACTGGTTGACTGGATCCAGAAGATGTCCCTAATTCTTGAGCTCTTTGTAGAATCTCGGCTTGATTTTCCAGGTCACAGCAGGATGGGCTGGCACGTTGCCTCCAGGCTTGAAGGGCTGAAAGAGAGAGGAACAGAGCCATGGCAACAGCCCGGGTCTGAGGGAATCCTAACAAGACCTTCTGAACAGGGCCATCCCACCCAGAAGGGAGTAGGAGACACTGGAATCAGCTGGGAGGTACTTGCCATGACTCCCCCACGTGTCCCTGAAATCTCTGTGCACTCTGCCCACATCAGCCCTGGTCTGCACAGGGAGCAGAGCCCTCCAAAGCCGGGGCAGGGCTTGCAGCTCCTTCGGCAGCCCCCGCTGTCAGCCCGCTGCCCTCACTCACCTTGCCAGATCAGCTGCAGCTCTTGCTGCTGCCTCCTCAGGCAGCGGCCGGCCATGCCTGTGAACACAGAGCCTGTCACGGCCCCAGCGGCACAGCTCCCTGCCAGCGGCGCTGCCGGCGCTGTGGCCACCCGGGCTGCTGGCCCGGCAGGGCTCAGCCCGGCCCTTGCCGCACGCTGCCGCCCCAGGGCACGGCTGCCAGAGGGCGGCAGCAGCAATGGCCAGGCCAGGCGGGGCTCCACGCGCCGGGCCCGGCCCGCGCTGCCGGAGCAGCAGGCGGGGCTGGGGCCGAGCTGCGGCGGGCCGGGGAGGGAGCCCGGGCTCGTGGCTCACCCATGAACCTGACGGCCGCCTCTCGCAGGGGCTCCTGTGGGCTCCGCAGGTAGCGCAGTGCCCGGCGCGGGTGCTCGGGCGCTCTGCTCCTGTCCTCTGCCAGCTGGAGAGAGCGGCAGCAGGGAAGGGTTGGCGCGGGCTCAGCCCCTGGGCCGGGCGCTGCCTGCGCCCAGCCCCGGCCTCCTCTGGCCGCAGAGCCCTGAGGCGCGGCCAGCAGCCGCTGGCGCCGGGCTCCCGAGGGGAGGGGGCGCAGGGCCGGCTGCTGCCCGGGGAGCCGCGGTGCCGGCCCGCAGCCCCGCCGGGCCGGGGCTCCATGGGCACCCGGCTCGGGCCCACGGGAGCCTGGAGAAGAGGCCGCGCGGCCTCTGGCTGCAGCAGCGGGCAGGGGCACAGCTGCCCGCCCCGCACACTGAGCACCGCGCTCAGGGGCCTCCTCCGGGCTGAGCCTGGGGCTGCCAGGCCCTCCTTACCAGGCACTCCTCGACATTCATCGGCGGCTGCTTCTTCAACAGCTCTACGAGCTTCCTTCTCTTCAGGAACTCGGCCACAGGAAGCAGCGTTTCCCGACAGGCCTGGAGAGCAGCAGAGACCCAGAGATGGCCCCACAGCCAAGGGCACCGGACCCACATCCCTGTGCCAAGGCCTGGAGCAGGTGTCAGCCCAGGAGGCACCAGAGCAGGAGGCAGCCAAGCCCCCTCGCAGAGATCCACCAGCATCACACAAAACCTCACCTTTGCCACGTCCCGGTTCTTATCATGACAGTATATTAAAAGCGTATACAGGCTCTTGCTCACAATTGTCTTCAGGGGCTTTTTCCCCTCATCCACCACCAATTCCAGCACCTTGCTGAAGAGTTGAATGGAGAGCAGCTGCACATGGCTGTTGTCCTAGAGGAAAGAAAAAGACCTACATCAACTATTCCAGTGCCACCTGGGCAAAGGCCTGAAAATGCAGAGGGCACAAAGTTTCTGGGAAGCACCCAATGCCTGTGGCTCAGGATGCAGAACCTTACGTGCTCAAAGAGCAGCAGGAGTGCCTCAGCCAGCTTCGGGGCAGTGGTGCTGGATACCAGGATGTCTTTGTGCTGGAGCACATTGGTGAAAGCATGGAGGGTCATGCTGACCACCTCTCCATCTGCATCATCCAGCAGCTCCAGAAGGCTTGGAGACAGACAGCACATTCTCCTGGCCTGTGTGGAACACAAGGCTGTGCTGGGAAGCCATGGACGGCTGCAGCGCCAACACCGCCCTGGCACTGCAAGGCCACCCTGCTGCTGCAGGGCCCACAGGCCAAAGGCCTGAGGCAAAGCACTGGGGCAGGTGAGGCAGGGAGAGCTGGCAGCAGCTGCCTCAGCTCCTGAAGCCCTGCACGCCCATGGGGCTGCTTTCCCCAGCGCAGCTTCAGCCACGGCCCCCTTCTCACCATCAAGAGATCCTTGCTGACCACCACGAGGCCTCTGAGCGCCAGGCGACACCTCTCCTTGCACTTGCTGTGCAGGTGCCTTGCCAAGACCTTCCAGACAGTGCCACCACATTCCCTCAAGTCCAGGCACTCGAGGACCTGCAAGGCACAGGGCAGTGACAGGGAGCCGGCCGGCAGGAGCCCGGAAGCGCACAGGGCTGGGCCCAGGCAGCAGCACAGGGCGTGGGCACCGTGCCAGGCGGCTGTGGCTGTGAGAGACCAGAGAGCTGGGAGGCAGCTCAGCCAGGCAGCGCTGGCCACCAGGCTCACCTCCACAAGGAATGCCAGGAAGGGCAGATCCCTGTATGGGTCCTGCCTGCTGAGCTGCCGGAGCAAGTGGAGTGAGATGCGAGAGCACAAAGGGACCAAGGTACGGCGCATCTCCCTGGCGGGGGGAAAAAGGCACTGAATTCCTGAGATGGGGGACAAACCTCTCCCAGGACTAACTCAGAGAGGTCTGGTCTTTCCCCAGCATCCCTGGAGGGGATGTGGCTGCTCTGGGAGATGGCCCCTTCTGGGCACCCTCCTCTCCCGGCCTTTTCCAGTCTCCTTGGCTGTCCCTCAGTGACGAGGCCCTCTGGCCTATGACCACAGGGGCTGTGTGGGGCACAGGGCACAAATGCCAGGGGCAGTGGGGAGAAGGGGGTCTCACCTGGCCAGCAGACCCATGGCGTAGTGCTGGGTGTGAGCACACAGCAGCGTGTCCCAGCCACGCTTGCGCTCCATAGCCACCACGTCATTGTCACACCACAGTCGGCAGAGCAGAGCCTTCATGGCCTGCACTGCAAACCTGTGTGCAGAGCAAAGCCCAGGTCACACTGGGAGCGCTGGCGCTGGCCACAAGGGCTTGGGAAGGACAGGAGGACTGGGACCTGTTAAGCTTGCTGGGAAGGCGGTGTTCCTCCTGGCATGCTCTCCAGAAGGTATCAACTTCTTCTGGTGGCATCTGCTGTGTGGTGATGGCAACATGGAAGAGCAGAGCCGTAAACAGAGGGTGAGAAGAATGAATTGTTGCCTCATGGTACTGAGGCACCTGGACAATCACCCAGATCACCAGAGTTGCCTGCAAAAGAAGCAGCCCGAGACAGCGCTCAGTGCCGAGGTGTCCATGGGGCAGGGCCCAAGGGCAGATGCAGGAGGAGCAGCGGGCCTGGTGCCCCCTGAGCCTGCCCCTAGCCCAGGGCTCAGCCCAGCGCCTGAGGCATGGAGAGGATGGAGAATTGCTGGAGAAGCGACCTGGGGGTGAGCATGAGCCCAGTAACTCACAGCCAGGGCAAAAACTTCCCTGTCGTCGCCATCAGAAGTGCACGCGCTGTGCAGGGGCCAATCCTCCATTACACGGACCAGTGTTGGCAGCACTTTCGCCATTGTTACTCGTGACGAGCCAATGGTTCTCCACATCATTGTAGCAGCTCTGTGGGATCAGAGCTCTGTGTCAGGGGCATCTCAGTCACAGTACCATGCCCTGTGCAGCTGTGGGGGCCCAGGTGACAGAGCCCCGGTGCCCTGAGGGGCAGGGAGGGAGCATTGGCAGCAGGCTTGGGAAACAGAGGGGCCCGAGGGTCCTGGACCTCTCTGCCTGTCTGGCAGAGCCCATAGCACAGGCTGTGCAGGGCCATGGGCCGTAAAGGCTGGTGAGCCCTGAGCTGTCCAGGCACGTGGGCCCCGTACCTGTCACATGTTGGGGCACAGCGCAGGAGGGTCAGCACCACGTCAGCAGGGTGTTCTTCAGCCAGCCTCACAATGTCACTTTGCAGCCTGGCCTCCACAGTGACATGGGACTGTAGACTCTGGTGGAGGTTCCTTACAACGGCTGGCACCTGGAGGAGTCATGGGGGAGATTTTGAGTGCTGTCCAAGGCAGCAACTTCCCCAGCTTCCCCCAAGAAGTGCTTCCCTTCCCGCTGCACTGTGCTGGCCTCAAAGGCTGAGGGGGCCCAGTGACCATGGCTTGAGGGGACACACGATCCTGGCAGGCCTCCAGGCCTGGCCCCAGGCTGCTTACCTGCTGCTGCCAAGGAACAGCACTGTCCTCAAAAAAATCCTTAGTGGGAGCATGAATCCCAGTGGGAGCGGGCGTGGCGTCAGTATTTGAGATGTCCTCAGTCTCTTCATTGTCAGTGTTTGTGATGGCCACATCCTCAGTCACTTCCTTGTCCACCTTTGTCCTGTCCTCGTTCATTTCAGCGTCAGAGTCCTGTGGACACTCAGGTGAATGTGGTTTGGCATCAGTATTTGAGATGCCCTGAGTCTCTCCAGTGATGGACACATCCTCAGTCAGTGCCATGTCAGCCTTTGTCCTGTCCTCGTTCATTGCAGCCTCAGAGTCTTCTGAGCACTCAGCCAAATCTGGGCTGACATCAGGCTCTGCCTGGAGCTCGGTCAGCCCCGAGTCAGTCTCGGCTGTGCCCTCAGATGCTGCGGTGCTGTTCATTCTACGCCGAATGCGCAGGAATTTCCGGAACCTCTGCAGGAGAACAAAGGACAGGGAAGGCAGGGATGCTCCGTGGCATGCTCCAAGCGTGGTGCTGGGCTGAGCAGGGACAGCAGGCCCAGCCCAGGTGGGGGTGGCTGCAGGTACCTTCAGGGTTTTGCGCAGGCGGCCACGGCCGGGTTCCTGCTCTTGTGTCTTGTCCAGGGCTGCATCTGGCAAAGAGCGAGCGCAGCCAGAGCTGAGGGGCTGCAGGAGAGGCCGGAGAACACAGCCCAGCCTTGCGCTCCCCAGGCAGGGAGAGCCCCGGGATGCCCCAGGGGATGGAGCACAGCCACTGCGGGGTGTCTGCCCGGCCCCTCTTCCGTCCTGTCCGTGGGCATGTGCCCAGGAGATGGGATGGGATGGGATGGGATGGGATGGGATGGGATGGGATGGGAGGGATGGGATGGCATGGCATGGCATGGCATGGCATGGCATGGCATGGCATGGCATGGCAGTGCATTAGATGGCATGGGATGGCATGGGATGGCATGGGGTGGGGCCAAGCTGGCTGCCACCATCAGCTCTGTGGTCCAGCTCTGCCACTCACCCTCCTGCAGTGGCTCTAAGTGCTTGGGCTCATCAGCCTGTTTTCCTGGGGCAGCTCCAGGGCCTTTCTCTTTTTTCCTCTGGAAGACTTTAAACAGGCTGAGAAATCTGCCTGCCATGCCAGAGTCTGTCCTTGAGGGCACCTTAAAGAGACATGCCTTGTGAAAGTTCAGAGTCAGTAAGTCCTTTAGTTGTGCCTTGAAGGCACCAGAGACAGAGAAGACTGCAGGACAGCAAGTCCTGCACTTTGGTCTCGAGGGCTCCTGCCACAGGGACAGGAGACACCTCGTAAATGGTTTTGGTCACTAAGTCCCAGGGTCACGCCTCGAGTGCACAGGCCAGAAGGATGGGAGATGCCTCAGAAAAGTTCTGAGTCACCAAGTCTGGCCTCGAGGGCACCTGGAAAAGAGAAGCCTCGGGGAGACCACGGGCCACCAAGGCCCACAGTCTTTCCACGAGGTCACCTGTAGGAGTAATGCCTCGGAAAAGCTCCGGGTGGGACACGAACGAGCGCGCTGTGCGGGGGCTCCTCACGGCACTGCTCTGTCCCGTCCTGTCCCGTCGCGTGCTCCGAGCACTGTGGCCTGCTCCTGTCACCGCCAGCTCCTATGTAACCACACGTCACAAAGGGCCCTTGGACACCGGGTTCTGTTCTATGCCACGGTGACCGCGCTGCAGCGTGTCACAAAGGGCCCTTGCACACACTGCCGCCTGGCCTGGGGCCGCCCCCAGCCCAGCCAAAGTGGCCCAGGCTGGAAGGAATGCCTGGCCCCAGGTGTCTAAGGCAGCCTGACAGGATCTTTAGGAAGGGCTCAGAGCATCAGCAAACGCTGCCCTGCTCTGCGGGCTCAGGGCAGCAGAAGGAGCCCCCAGGGCTGCCGAGGCAGCCGCGCTGGGAAGGGCACGGGGCCTTCCAGGGAAGCTGGCACGGCCTCCTTGGGACACGTCCCGGCCGGTGGCCATCCTAAAGCCGCGGCTGTGACACGCACAAGGAACGGGTGGGCCCGGGCACCAATGCTGCTCTGAGCCCTGGGGCCCGGGCAGCGCTGACATCAGCAGCTGTGGCAGAGTCCCCGCCCAAGCAGAGCTGCCACCCCTCGAGCCCTGGCAGCGCTGGTGCCCGTCTCCTGCCCCAGAGACCTGTGCCCCCGGGGGGCTTCTGTGCCACAGGGAGCCAAAGCCCACGTGCAGTGGAGGCTGTGCTCCTTCCTGCAGGGGCTGATGGCCGGAGCACCCGGAGCAGCTGCTGGCAACACTCGGTCTCTGTCAGAAGGCAGAAGCTGTTAGTCAGTCCTGAAAGGATTTTTTCATGGCAGGGATTGGCAGTAGCACCACATCACCATCAGCTGCTGAGTTTCCCTGGACGACTTGATTGTACAGAGGCACTGTGTGTCACGTTTCTATGTGATCTTCTGTCGGTTCTTCTGGGAAGAACACTAGCCCAGTCTGTGATGTTCAACGCTCCAGGTGCTGCCCGTCTGTGTGTGTCGTAGCTGATGCAAGGCAAATATTTCCTCCAGACCCAAAGAGCCTGAAAAGTCACAGGGCTACATCTCTTTTTGATTTTTTATTTCATGCTTTCCAGAGCCTGCTGACCGTTTTCAAGGTTTTCTCCCTATCCCTAGGGCACCTTCTCCAGAAGTTCTGTTGTTCCATCCTTTTGCATTTAGTGAAAGCTACCTGCAGTGACCAATTGATCAAAGCCCCGGGAAAACTGGAACTCCGGGGTGAAGCCAGGCAAAACATTTCTCTCCCAGATCTGAAGCCATTAAGTGCCAAGGACTGTCCCCAGTGTCATACCCTGTCCCCTGGAAGTGTGCTGATGCCATTGAAGAGGGGTTGCCAAAGAAAACAACTTTTAACATTTTTGTAATTTCTGCATTAGCATTCCAATCCTTCACCAGATGAATCACATGTCAACATTTCTGGCTGCTGGCACTGCCGTTTCTGGGATTCTTAACTACCAAAGCTGTCACTTTTACCCTGGATTTCGGAGTCTCTGAACAGTCACACAAGGGTTTAGTTTTAAACACTACAGAAAAATTCCCTGGTGTTCAGCTATAATTTTTATATTGGCATATACTCCTTATGACTACTTTAGGCAGGAGCAGCAAACCCAAGAATGAGCCAAAGAGGTGATTCCTGTGTTCTAATGTGCTGCACAGCACTAAGTGGGAATTCAAGCATGGATTCATGTCACCGTTGAGTATGGAACGGATAAACAAGTGACACACTCCATGCATTTTCAGATGGCATAAAAGCTTCCTTTATTACAATCTCCCGATATTTATAACCAACATTGTCCAGCCAGAACCTGATTGGCTCTTAATAACATCTGTCACCCGTTGATTTCTTAGGAATCACCCTTTGGTAAACCATCTTCTGAGAAAACAATTGTTCCAAACACCAGCTGCAAGATTGTTTTCATTCTTTCTCTCAGCCTTCTGAAAACTCGCTAGAACAATTTCTGGGAAAGTGTATCTGGCTTTTTCTCTGACCAGGCTGTCAGTATCCACAGGATTCAGGAGCCTCAGGGTGCACAGGAAGCCACAAAGTCTTTGGGATGCTGAAACGGACCAGCCTGCTGCTTGTGCCTGGGCTGCACAGGGCTGAGCTCCATCTGGATGGTCTAACACAGGCTAAATGGACATACAATTGCCCACTGGAGACTCCTATTCCAAATCCTGTGAGCTACACTGTTCAGCTGTAACCAGCTGAATTTTTCATGTTACCTTGAAATCCAGGAGAGGAAAAGGTAACCATGGAAAAGTGTTCTTCCAGTTCTAGTGACAGCTGTGCCTGCACAGCACCTTTGCCCATGGCAGGGTGGTGGGAACGGGATGATCTTGATGATACTTTGCAACGCAGTCCTGGCATTCTGTGATTCCCCAAGTGGAGAGTAAAAGTGAGCCATGGAAGTGCCAGCTTTTCTCCAGCACCTCCTTTGTTCCAAGCAAGTCCAGGATTTCATTTCTGGAGCTGACGCATATGTCTTGGAGGTGCCTGCATGGAGGAGAGGGAGGGCAGCTGCAGCGCAGGGCTGGTGCCCCATCAGAGTGTCTCTCTGCCCATGGCACCAATGCCGCTGCCTTGGGACGCCACCTATGGAAGGCGAGTCTGCCCTCAAGCCCCGGCCATGGAAGTCAGTCAGGGGCACAGGCAGCAGCTGAAGCAGCCGAGCGTTGCTGTGAGGCTGGCAAGTCAAGAGAGAGCCATTGTGGCCAACTCTGCTGAGCCTTTTGCCAAAGCAGGGGCGATTGTGCCCCCGGGCCCCCACGTCTGGCATCCCGGCGGGTGCGGATGCCTGGCCGAGCAGGTGCCGCCGTTCGGGGTGCTGCTGTTGCTGAGCCCGCTCTGGTGCTGTTTCTGTGGGGCCCAGAGCCGCCGGGGCAGCAGCGACTGTGCAGCCCTGCTGGAGGAGACACAGCCGCCCTCCCCACGGTGGCAGCAGCTCTGCGGGCCCAGAGCTCTGGGTCAGGGGGGCCTCGGTCACGGCACCGTGGCCTGGGCAGCCGCCAGGGCCCCGGGCTGGCCGCCAGCCCTGCCTCTGCCCCCTTGTTTTGCGGAGATAGAGGAAAAACTCCACAACTTGTGTGAAAGTTGTGAAGCCGGTATGTTTATTACAGCGCTGGACGCATGTGGGAATCATTCCCCTAAAATGACATGCGTACCTCTGTGAACTCCAGACTTCTTTTTATCCCCCTTACAAATGCATATGCATACAATTTCACAATAGGCTCATACATATTCATTTTACAAGTTTCGCAGTGACTTTTGCTGTTAGATTCTTCTTTATCAGAAGGAATTTCTTATGTCCTTGTTCTGTTCTGCAGCGTCTCTGTTTTTCTTTTCCTGTCTTCTTCTTTATCTTCTTGTCTTTTACTGAAGCAACTTTTCTCTTTGGCCTTGGCTTTACACAGAAAGGCACTTTTCACCCTTTTTACTCTGGGGGTTTTTACTATGCCTCATTTCCCCCCTTTCCTAGAAAATAAGTCAATTCTTTTACTTAATGCAAACCCCTATGGTAATAAGTGTCCCTCAATGCTTTACCATGTACATTTGATAAAGAGGTTAACACTGCCACTTGCCGTAGTATCTTATAATTCCAAATTAGCAATATAGTAGATAATCCTAAACTTATTCCAACTAATATTAACAAAACTACAATGGGATGACATAACTTATTAAGGATTCCCTCTGCAGTTGGTGACCATTGAAAGATCACATCTCAACAGTGATGATCTGCATTTTGTTTTATTCTCTGTAGAATTCGGGTTTTTTTTTTTGTATCATGTTGGACAGTAATTAGGGTCTTCTTTCCACTTTCTTGGATCTCTTTCAAGATCTCCAGTAGGTCCTGATGCTTAATTAATTTTCTTACTAATGTCAGGTTCATCCCAATAGGGGTAGGTGATAACTTGTGATACGTTGTATAGTTGGTTTTAATCAACTGGTGAGATGTCACAGGGGCTAAGTACGAAAAATCACACCCGATAATCTTAGCAAAATTACAAATACAGAAATTAGAATGATTTCTACTAGACAAAGTAACATCATTGCTATCAATTTTTACAGTAGTACAGGCAGTTCTCAAGCAGACCCATCCTCTTCCAGTATATACGAGCACAGTTTTCTGGTCAGTGACTGGGTGAACTTCGAAGTGGCAAATACTCTGTTCAGTGTCTAAGCACACATCCTGGGCATTAATAGTACTGTTTGTCATTTTTCATTTATCTTTCGTGCCCACACTCTATGTTCTGAAGGGTAGAGTATTGGTTTTTTCATGGTTTAATCCTAGTGCAATGATGGGATGGATAACATAAACAGCGGCATTACGTATGGTAAGCACAAAGGCAGTGGCCACATTAGAAGCAGGATCATAGGTGAAATTTACTATAGTCTACCAGGATTGAAACTTTTATTTCAAAATCAATCACATTATCCCAGACAATTTTCCGAATTTCAGCTGGAAGATTACTTTTACCCCCTTCCCGTATGATCAGCGCTGCTGTTGCCTGCATCCATAACTGTGCTTGTATACAACTGAAAGCTAAAGATACATTATCTTGAACTGTACTAAGTGCTTCTACTATTAACATGTGGTCTTGGTCCCTGGCCTTTCCTCACTCTGGCAGTACTCTTGAAATCTGCCACTGGCTAGTTCCTAATGCTAGAGATGACTGTAAGGGCTGCTTCAATTTTATTAGGCCACTTGCTGCAGTTGTCAGCTTATTCATCAGTATTTCTGAATCAATTCTATTTAAAACTCTTAATCTTGTCCCTAATATCTCAGTTAGATCTTTTTTTTTTTTTTATCCTGCTCCTGAGGTATACCAGTCTTTGTAACCACGTTGTCCAGCCCTCAAAGGATGTTTTTAGGAGGGAGGAGCAGTCTGGCTGGATTTTTGAGATGTTAATTTGTATGAGTAACTCAACACGTTTCAGAGACCATTCTGGATTGAACAATAGTTGTTGTTCACCTACATTCCTCACTACATAGGGGCTTATTTCATACACTTCAGGTTCAAGTTTGGGTTGAGTCTGAACTATGTGAGTCGTAGTGTGGGTATGAGGTCCTGCTGTTGTAAAAAGTGCAGTGTCTATTTGAAATTTAAATGAAAATCTGATAGTATCTCGAGCCCCAAATGCAAGTTACTTCTACAGGCTGTATCAAGGTGAAATTACACCAACAGTCTGATTCACTCAGGCTATCACAAACTTCCTGGTGTTCGTATACACCAGGAGAGGTTGAAACACTAATTTCATCTGGTCTCTCATAAGCTGTCCCATTGGTGACCCGGCACCCTACTTTGATTTCCTCTCCTCTGATCCTCTGAAGTGTCCACAGTTCCTGTTCTTGCTATTCCTGCTTCTCATATACCTGATTCTCGTGGATTACTACAGTAGATAGGTTTAAATCTTTCATCTCGGAAAGTTCTCCCATGGATCCAGTATACTGATTAAAAGCCTGGGACCAAGGCCATTCAGCATCGCTATGGATAAAGGTACTCTCTAATTTTAAAACTTCAATTATAACTGCATACAAAACAATCCTGTAAATCAAAGTATGAACTACTCCCCGACCGCAATGTACCCATTTTCCCCGGGTAAGTTTTAGTCTCAGTCCATTGTCTCTTGGTGTCACTCTCTAAGGGGCTTCCCGGGGTCTTCTTCACTCGAGAGTGATGGATCCAGGCGTTCTGCTCCTTGATCTTGATTGCGGTGAAGGTGGTGAGAAGTACTTGCAGTGGTCCAGTGGTCCCTCCCACTGTGGTTCTAAAGTCTCTTCTGCAAGAGGCTTAACATATACATAATCTCCAGACTGTATGTTATGCACTGGTCCATCTAACTCCCTGCTCCGAGCTCCAGCCATGTGTTTCTTAGTTTCTCTGAACTGCGTGCTTAAAGCCACCATGTAGGTGGCCAGTGTTGCCTACCCAATGTGGGTGGACATTCTCTTTTGTATTCCATATGGTCTTCCATAAAGCATTTCAAAAGGATTCAGCTTTCCTTTAGCCTAAGGTTTAGTTCGAATTTGCAGTAGTGCCAGTGGAAGAGCTTGGGGCCGGGGTAGATTAACTTCCTGCCCCAGTCTTACAATCTGCTGCTTAATCAAATGATTCATTTTCTCTGCTTGGTTGCTTGACTGGGGCAGTATGGAGTGTGAAGTCTCCAATCTATGCCCAGGTGGCCACTAATCTGTTGCACTACTTGGAAATGAAATGTGATCCTCTATCTGAGGTTATTGTGGCTGGAATTCTGAAGCGTGGTATTGTTTTCTCATAATAATACCCAGGTCACCTCTCGAGCTTTGACAGTTCTGGTGGGGAATGCTTCTGGCCACCCTGAAAATATACCTGTCAATACCAGTAAATACCGGTACCCCCCTTTCCTTGGGAGTTCTGAAAAGTCAATTTGCCACTGCTGTCCAGGCCCATGGCCTCTCCCAGTGTGTTTGGCCTGGGGGTATTCTGGGGTTAGTCTGGAGGCAAGGATCACACTGTCGGTTTACCTGAGTAATAGTGGCATATAAATTCCTGACAATGATTCTTTCAATGTGTGTTCTAGAAAGCCTGTGAAAACTACTATTTCCAAGCCAACACTTTATTTCAATGTACTCTGTATCACTGGCAGCCTTGGTCATCTTGGGAAAGGAGCCGCACTTTATAAAAGCTTTTAAGTAGTTAGACCCCGGTGTGTTTTCTAGTGCTCCTTCACTAGTGACCACAAAAATGGGAAGGGATTACTAGCTCTCTTTCAATGGTAGCCCACCCCTTGTAGTTGTATGTCTCTTTTGATTAGTATTATATTCTGGCTTACCTTCGAGGGAGATCTGTCCATAATTACCTCACCCTTTGCTGCTTTCTTTGCCTCTCCATCCGCCAGCTCATTTCTTTCCTCTAATTCTGAGCTCACTCTCTGGTGTGCCTTAATATGCCTTTTCAAGCAGCTGAACTGCTTCCAGCAGCCGGATTGTCTCTCCTTGTGAGGTTAGCAGTCCCCTCTCCTTCCAGATGGCTCCGTGTGCATGTATGACTCTGAATGCACTGTTGGCAAGGGTCCAGACTCTATTGCCTATCTGCAGGTAGTCTCTGTGTACTTAGCGTGTAGCTGCTCCTGTCAGTGAACCAGGTCCCTGCATCGTCCAGAGGAGTGTCTTTCAAGTCTGGGCATCTGGAGTAGGTAGCTTCAATGGTCTCCAGGCAATCCTGGTGTACTGCTTCTCCTTGATTCCACTGAGAAAAGAAGCTGGGTTGACAATATTAGTCACTACTATCTCTACATCATATTGCTCTACTATGATGGCCTGGTATTTCAGGAACCTCTGTGGTGAGAACCAGTGGCTGCCCTTTACTGTCAGTACTGCGGACACTGTGTGGGACACCAGCACAGCCATTTTTGTCCCAGGGTAAGCTTGGGTGCCTCTTGAATATTCAGCATGATTGCTGCTACAGTTCTGAGGCAACCTGGCTATCTTTTGGGTTGTTGCATCTAGTTGCTTAGAGAAGTAAGCAACTGCCCTCGGATATGGACCCAAGTCCTGAGCCAGTATTCCCAGGGCAATTCCTTGTTTTTCATGGGAAAATAGAAAGAATGGTTTGCTCACATCTGGAAGTTTCAAAGCTGGAGCTGACATGAGGGTACTGTTTAGCTGGTGAAAGGCCCGTGTGTTTTCTTCTGTCCACTGGAGATCTCTGCTTTCATTGGCAATAAGAGTATAGAGGGGTTTGATGAGCAGTCCATAATTATAAACTCACAGCTGGCACTACCCTGCCATGCTTAAGAAGGTTCAGAGTTCTTTCATTGTCTGGGGTTTTGGGGTTGGCATACAGCTTCCCCGCCCTAAAATCTGTTGCCCAGGACTCACTTCATACTCTAGGTAGATTACTTCCTGTTTCACTACCTGTGTCCTTTCTTTTGATACTCTGTATCCTTGGAGTCCTAGGAAATTTGAAAGGCTTACCGTCTAGGCCACACATGCTTCTCGAGTGGCTACTAGAAGATCTTCTACATACTGCAACATCTTCCATTCTTCTTGTGGAGCTCCCTGGGACTCTGGGTTTCTGCAAGTTGTTCCTCAATTGGGGTGGCGGAATTTCTGAAGCCTTCAGGCACATGGACCATGTGAGCTGTGTCATTGGATGCAAAAATTTTCAGGCTGGCTTCGTGGATAGGGAGGCAAAAGAAGGCATCTCTCAAGTCTAAAACAGTGAACCAGGTTAGCTTAGGTGTTAAACAAGTCAGTAAAGTATATGGATTTACTACCACAGGGTATAAATTCTTTGTTATCTTATTGACAGCCCTCAATCCAGTACTATCAATTATTGGGCGGATTCCTTCCCTGTCTTCCTTTTGAGGGGGTGCTGCTCAATTCCCACTGGTTGTGTTCTTTTATTAGCATACAAAACCTCATCTCATTTACCTTCCAATTTTAAAACAGCATTAACTGCAATGAGGTATTATAAACCTTTTTATTTTCTGAGCTGCCCCTACTGGCAGCTTTGTTCCAGTGGGCCCTCTCCCAAAAGGGGCTAGTTCAGGAAACTCTTTGCTCTGGTCAGTTCTTATTTCTTTCTCCTTATGCTATCTTGTTTCTCCCCAAGCCCTACAGTGTCTCTTCTCAGTTTTTCCCTCACACACAGATCTCCAGGGGGCAGATATCAGATGTGATTACTCACACACAAGCTTTTTAAGATTTTAGGTTCTGAATCAGCTTGAGCAGAAAACTTTAATTTATACTCGGGGCATGTGCCCTGACGTTCATTAGAACAGCACGACCAACGTCCCTCACAGGCTCCATACTGCAGTGTGCCAACTTCTTGATGCATCAGAAGCTCTCAGAAATCCTTGTAGAGGCAGGCTATTCCATTTAGAGTTCCACGGGGAACTCCAAATCTCTACTGCCTTGCAAAAGGCTGTGCTTGTTACAGCAAAAACTTTGATATGCCCGCAAACAGAGACACATACACACATCCCCCCTTGTCTCAAGTTCACTAGAGCCAGGGCTTGGATTGCTGTGGAGGGGGATTCTTGGAATTCCTTTAATTTGCTTTACCACAGTTAAACGTAAATCACCATACCATAGTTCTTCTGTGTAAAATGCCACTCTTGTTGCAAACAAGATCTTAAAATCCCCGCAAACGCAAATTCTACTCTACGGGGGAAGAACCACACAAAATCACTGGGAAAGAGCATATCTCCTCTCGAAGTGCCCACTTTTCCCAAAACAACAAAGCATACAATAATTCAGCATTTACTCACATCAGCTTTCTCTGGACACAATCAAAATAACAGCACACAGTAAAATTCCAGAGAGTAAGCCCAAACTCCAGGGCAGAGAAATTCCCTGAGCTCGTACTCACAGTTAAAATGTGCCAAATTTACACAAATCACCACATTTAAACACAATAAATATTTTCACTACTGTCCAACGTCTCTCCACTTGTTCCACTTCTCCGCGGGGCACTCCCTGCCCCCACAGCCTGCCTCAGCCAGCGCCTCAAGCCTCACTCGGCCGCTTCAGACACGGGTAGAACTCACCCCCCCGCACCATGGGTGAGCTCACTTGTTCGCTCTCTCTTTCACACGCCACACACTCGCACGATTACAGACACATTAACATTAATCACACAACCTATTAACCATACGATGATACAGTGTCCGGACACCACACACACACACTCCCGCCCCATCAGGGGTGCTTTCTTACACACACACACACACTCCTGCCCTATCAGGAGTGCTTTCTTACACACAAACACACACACACACACACACTCCCGCCCCATCAGGAGTGCTTTCTTACACACACATACACACACTCCCACCCCGTCAGGAGTGCTTTCTTACACACAAACACACACACACACACACTCCCGCCCCATCAGGAGTGCTTTCTTACACACACATACACACACTCCCACCCCGTCAGGAGTGCTTTCTTAGCATACGCATACACACACTCCCGCCCTATCAGGAGTGCTTTCTTACACATAGACACACACACACTCCTGCCCTATCAGGAGTGCTTTCTTACACATACACATACACACACTCCCGCCCTATCAGGAGTGCTTTTTTACACATACACATAGACACACACACACTCCCGCCCTATCAGGAGTGCTTTCTTACACATACACATACACACACTTCCGCCCTATCAGGAGTGCTTTCTTAGCCGCCCCATCAGCAGAGACACACACACTCCCGCTCTATCAGGAGTGAACATTTCTCACACACGGGTCCACTCGACCCACCCTGGGTCGCTACGGCTGCCCTATCAGCAGTGGAACCCCTTCCCCCATTAGCCACTCCTCTGCCACGCTATCGGCTGCGACCACGGGCCCAACACTCAGACGTCTCTGAGTGACTTACTCGGCCATCCTATAATTCACCCTTTTCCTCCCCCCCTGGGGCCCCTCTTAATACATACCGTATCCTCCGCAGCTGGCAGGTCCTTGTCTGTCCTCGCAGGTGGCAAGCCGAGACGAGCGGAGCCCCTCCAGGAACATCCTGGGGCGCGCCTTGGAGGTCCGTTTATCCCTTCTGCCCTTGCAGGGACAGAGAACTCCTGGGCTGGCTCGCCAAAATGTTTCGCGGAGATAGAAGAAAAACTCCACAACTTCTGTGAAAGTTGTGAAGTCGGTATGTTTATTACAGCACTGGACGCATGTGGGAATCATTCCCCTAAAATGACATGCGTACTTCTGTGAACTCCAGACTTCTTTTTATCCCCCTTACAAATGCATATGCATACAATTTCACAATAGGCTCATACATATTCATTTTACAAGTTTCGCAGTGACTTTTGCTGTTAGATTCTTCTTTATCAGAAGGAATTTCTTATATGTCCTTGTTCTGTTCTGCAGCGTCTCTGTTTTTCTTTTCCTGTCCTCTTCTTTATCTTCTTGTCTTTTACTGAAGCAGCTTTTCTCTTTGGCCTTGGCTTTACACAGAAAGGCACTTTTCACCCTTTTTACTCTGGGGGTTTTTACTATGCCTCACCCTGCCCCTTATTGGCAGCAGCCAGTGGCCGTGCCCTGGCAGCAGCCCCCTGCCCTCCCTGTCCCCAGCCAGCCCAGCCTGGGCACCTCAGGGGTGTCCCCACCCTCCTGCTGGGGTGGTGTCCCGGCCTCGAGGGCTTCTGCCGCAGGCCTGGGAGACGCTCTGGGGAAGCGCCAGAGCTGCCGGGTGCCAGGGACAAGGAGGCTGCCTGGGGGCTGCTTGTGCCCTCTGACACCCAATTGCCCAGGGCTTCCCAGCGCCCCGGCTCCTCAGGGGCCTCCTGTCCCCTTGTAGCCTCCTGCCACCCACTCCCTCACACATCCCCCTTGTTTCTTCCCACTGCCTTGTCCCGTCCGGGCTTCTGCAGCACCTCATGCCTTCGTGGCCCCCGTCTCCTCGGGCTCTGCTGCCCGGCCAAGCTGCCCGGCAGCAGCGCCGCAGCCCCACAGCAGCTCCAGAGCAGCCCCATCCAGAGGCTCCTGGGAGCCCTCAGCAACGCAGCCAGCAGCACATGGGCAGGAGGACACGGATGGCGCTTCCTGCCTGGCACAGGGCTTGTGGCCATCTCCAGACACCGCTCTGGCAGGGATCCCCGCAGCTCCAGCCCCTGCCCAGCCGCTCTGTGGGCAGCACAAAGGCTTCAGCAGAACCACCAAAGGCCAAGGGGCTTCTGGCCATTTTCCCTGCAGCACTGCCTGCCTGGGCAGCTGGCTGAGCACAAGCACACTCTTTGCCCCACTTCCCCGCCGCCCTACCGACCCTAGGCAGCAAAGAAATCTCCTTAGAGTCTGTATATTATAACACATTCTATATTTACATAGGAGAAAAAATTGAAGAAGGGAAGAAAAGAAAAATCTTAAAGAAAAAGAAAAATCCCCGCTGGCTCAGGTTGCCCCAGCAAAGAGAGCCTCCCGGATCAGGTCTCGACAGCGCTACAGCAGTGCAGCCAGCTGAGCCCTGACAGATGAGGGCGAGTCATCCATGCCCTGCGCAGCTGATCGTGCAGCCTCTGGAAGATGGAGTACTGTCGACACTCTATTGCTCGGAGGACATGCAGTGTTTGAAATGCCAGCTCTGACACAGCACTGCTCATTGTTATGGATAACTAAATTTGTTCATTAAACGGAGAAAGAAAAATTTAACCGTAGTTTTGCAAAGCCTTGTTTAACAGGAAAGGCACCAACCTTCGATAAGCACAACAGGAAATACCACTCAGAAACAAATCCGTTCGCCTGCAAAAACAGGAGGATCAATATCACCAGGAAGCAGGAACAGACTCCTAGCAACAGCCCGGAGCAGGAGACATGCATGCAAGAACAGAAGACACGGAGAACACGTATGCAGGAAGATAGAGTGAATAAAAAGGGACTCAAAACCTTGGGAAGGTGCGAGCTTTGGGGAGCGAGAATCCCGGCCACTCCAGTGCTGGAACCATGCTTATCACTGCTTGCCAAATAAAGCAATTTGTATTCTAATCGAATTGGCTTGAGGAATTCTTAATGGTGTTATAGGTAATAGGTTAATTCATGCTATAGGAATTAGGAATAAGTGTATAAAATATAAGAAAGAGCCAAAACCTGTATTTGTAACTGTTCCGGCTGGGAATTGCCTGAGCAGTTCTCGGAAAAGATAACATCAAACTGGTTACTGTGTAAAGCCGGCAGTCTTCAGCCCTCCCCGACCTATCGGGGCCAGCTATACATATGATAACCCCTTCCCGGACAGTCTGAATAGGACTAGCCTGGGCCATCAGGAGAGGCTTCCTGCATTCCAGCTATGCATAACCCCTTCCCGGACAGCATGAATGGGACAGAGGGACAGGCCCGAGCTACCAGAGAAGACTTCTTGCATTTTAATGCAGAAGAAGATATGATCAAGAAATTCTGGGAATGGACAGTGCGGAGGAAGCTCACAAGACCCTGCACCTGGGATCAGTTTCCTCACAGCACTCAGGACTTATTCCATGAGAATGCGCTCTGTACCGGGGTGCTCAGACAGTCGTCTGAGATCGGACTTCATCTTTGTCTGTTTCTACACATGTATAGACCCCGCTTTACGTGCTAAGGGACACAAAGAAATATGCGGTCATCTTTGCCTTAGGCAGAATAAATGGTATATAAGCTGGCTCCTGGAAGCATTCGGGGTGCTCTTTGGGGAAAGGCTGTCCCTGTGTCGGCCGGACTCTAAGGCACCCAGCGGCTGCTCCTGGGGCTGACGCTGACTTGGTTGTGGCGAGGTTTTGAAATTCTATATTTTTAAAATTTTTTTAAAATAAATCTTTGTCGATTTTTGATAAATTGGCTACTGATTTGATCATTTATAACAATGGGCCTAGAGAATTCACAAAACTTGCATATAACAATGGCCAGTGGCCGGGAGTGGCCGGCTGGTTGCTGAAATGTGGTGATTTTCAGGATGGTACCCAGACCCAAGCTGGCACCAGTGGCAAGTCGGGCTGGTTTGACAGTTCCAAGGGACTCCTGCAATCTGCCATAAAGAACCAGGGCAGGTGAGTTCTCTTTGCCACGGAAAAGGGCTGATGTTTGTGCTTGTGGTCCTGTGGCCGGGATTACCGGCTGGCTCCTGAAATGCGTTGGTTTTCAGGATGGTTCCCAGACCCAAGCTGGCACCAGTGGAAACTCGGGCTGGTTTGACAGTGCCAAGTGGCTTCCTGCAATCTGCCATAAAGAACCAGGGCTGGTGAGTTTTCTTTGCCAGGGAAAAGAGCCGATGTTTGTATCTGGGGGCCAGTGGCCAGGAGTGTCTGGCTGGCTCCTGAAATTCGGTGATTTTCAGGATGGTGCCCAGACCCAAGCTGGCAGGAATTGCAAGTTGGGCTGGTTTGACAGTGACAAGTGGCTCCTGCAATCTGCCATAAAATGCCAGGGCTGGTGAGTTTTTTTACCAGGGAAAAGGGCCGAGGTTTCTGTTTTGGGGCCAGTGGCAAGGAGCGGCCGAAAGGCTCCTGAAATTCAGTGGTTTTCAGGATGGTGCCCAGACCCAAGCTGGCACCAGTGGCAAGTCGGGCTGGTTTGACAGTGCCAAGTGGCTCCTGCAATCTGCCATGGAGAACCAGGGCTGGTAAGTTTTCTTTGAAGGGAACAGGTCCGAGGATTGTGTCTGGGGGCCAGTGGCTGGGAGTGTCAGGCTCGCTCCTGAAATTCGGTGATTTTCAGGATGGTGCCCAGACCCAAGCTGGCAGGAATGGCAACTCGGGCTGGTTTGACAGTGCCAAGTGGCTCCTGCAATCTGCCATCAAGAACCAGGGCTGGTAAGTTTTCTTTGCCTGGGAAAAGGGCCAAGGTTTGTGTCTGGGGGCCAGTGGCCAGGAGTGTCTTTCTGGCTTCTCAAATTCGTTGATTTTCAGTATGGTGCCCAGACCCAAGATGGCACAACTGCAACTTGGGCTGGTTTGACAGTGCCAAGGGACTCCTGCAATCTGCCATAAAGAACCAGGGCTGGTGCGTTTTCTTTGCAGGGAAAAGAGCCGAGGTTTTTGTCTGGGGGCCAGTGGCCGGGAGAGGCCAGCTGGCCCCTCAAATTCGTTTATTTTTAGGATACTTCCCAGACCCAAGCTGGCACTAGTTGGAACTTGGGCTGGTTTGACAGTGCCAAGGGACTCCTGCAATCTGCCGTAAAGGACCAGGGCTGGTGAGTTTTATTACCAGGGATAAGAGCCGAGGTTTGTGTCTGGGGGCCAGTGGCCGGGAGTGTCTGGCTGGCTCCTGAAATTTGGTGATTTTCGGGATACTTCCCAGACCCAAGCTGGCACCAGTTGGAACTCGTGATGGTTTGAGAGTGCCAAGGCACCCTTGCAATCTGCCATAAAGAACTAGGCCTGGTGAGTTTTTTTACCAGGGAAATGTGCCGATGTTTGTATCTGGGGGCCAGTGGCCGGTGCTGTCCGGCTGGCTCCTGAAATTCGGTGATTTTCAAGATGGTGCCCAGACCCAAGCTGGCAGCAGTGGCAAGTCGGGCTGGTTTGACTGTGCCAAGGGACTCCTGCAGTCTGCCATCAAGAACCAGGGCTGGTGAGTTTTTTTCCAGGGAAAAGGGCCGAGGATCGTGTCTGGGGGCCGGTGGCCGGGAGTGTCCGGCTGGCTCCTGAAATTCAGTGATTTTCAGGATACTTCCCAGACCCAAGCTGGCACCAGTGGCAAGTCGGGCTGGTTTGACAGTGCCAAGGGATTCCTGCCGTATGCCATAAAGAACCAGGGTTTGTGAGTTTTCTTTGCCAGGGAAAAGGGCCGAGGTTTATGTTTGGGGTTTTGTGGCCGGCAGTGTCCGGCTGGCTCCTGAAATTCTGTGATTTTCAGGATGCTTCCCAGACCCAAGCTGTCACCAGTGGCAAGTCGGGGTGGTTTGACAGTGCCAAGGCACTCCTGTAATCTGCCATCAAGAACCAGGGCTGGTGAGTTTTCTTTGCCAGGTAAAAGTGTAGGGAGAATTGTAAGGGGGCACAGTATGTAATCTTATTCCCCAATGTGTTGCAGCTGGGGATGGCCAATTAAGGACCACACCTGTAAGCAATTAAGAACAAGGTGCAGAAAAGGGTGGAGTCAGTGTAGTCGTCCGAAGACTACAAGAGGCAGGAGGAGACTGCAACAGAAGGCTGCAAGTGCTAGGAGAAGACTGCAAGAAGCGCTGAATGGCTGCTGCAAAACCCCGGAAGACTGCAGGTGGTGGCTGCTGTGAGAACCAGTAGGTGGCTGCTGTGGAGACCAGGAGATGGCTGCTGAAAAGATGGTGAGTTCTCCTGGAGGGGATGGAGAAGAGGATAGACCCCAGGGGAGTGTTGGAGAATCACAAGAAGAGGATGGACTCTGAAGCCTGTGGACATGCCAGGGCTCTGTAGCAGTTTAGCAGCAATATTCTTCATTGGATCGCTGCTGGATTAGCTGCAGATGCTCCTGGCTGCGTGCTTCAGGAAAAGCCCCTGGAGGGGATGGACACTGTAATGTAACTGTTGTAATGTTTACTGTAGTGTAGAAGTATTGCTGTGAAGTGTATAGGGCAACTGTGACCCATGGGTATGGAGTGGGGGAGGCGGCGTTCGTGTAGCTGAGAGTGGCAGGTGGAAGCCACAAGGAGGTCCGGACCTGATTTTCTCCGATCAAGACACCTGGAAGTAGGTGAGCCACCAACTAGTAATAATGGGAGATTTGAGGTGTTTCTTTTGTGTTGTGAACTCCTCGACAAAAAGAGATAGATGCTGTTGTACCAGTTAAAATGTCTTATTTGAATGTAGAAGTATGGTTATATAACCTATTAGTGTAATATGTAAGATATGTTGTAAATGTGGGAAAGAAAACAGTAAAGGGCCCAGGTTTGTATCTGGGGGCCAGTGGCCGGGAGTGGCCAGCAGGCTCCTGAAATTCGGTGATTTTCAGGATGGCGCCCAGACCCAAGCTGCATCAGTGGAAACTCAGGCTGTTTTGACAGTGCCAAGGGACACCTGCAATCTGCCATCAAGAACCAGGGCTGGTGAGTTTTCTTTGCAGGGAAAAGAGTCGAGGTTTTTGTTTGGGGGCCAGTGGCCGGGAGTGTCCGGCTGGCTCCTGAAATTCGGTGATTTTCTGGATACTTTCCAGACCCAA